>JAYKAV010003332.1:1896953-2171953 GCA_035582835.1 Phoebastria nigripes
TTTTTTTTAAACATTTATGTAGAACACCACATAATTGCAGAAAAGATAATAGTCACATACCCTAGGGCTTGGTGTACACTTATGTTAAAAGTACAGCTTTTATTGGCAACTAAAGTAATAACCTTTCCATGTCAAATTGCTTTAAATTAAACTTAAAAAAAAAATGCTGGCTGATACCCACACTTAGTAATTGTCAAACATTAGCATAATGTGGAATACTAAAGCTGCCTAAATCTTGGGTTTAAAAATAATTATTTACTTAGGTAAATTCTCTATTCAAAAGCATAATATTAGAATTTTTTTTAACACAGTCTCCTCGATGTATATGTTAAAATGCAGACTTAAGCTTGACATGGAAGTGGGACTGAACATTATTGTGGCCTCTGAGAGGAAAAAGGGTGATTTTATACCTTTAGCTCATCCATCCATCATTGGTCGCCCTGAACGAAATGTGTTAAGGTGACACCTCCAAAGGCATAGGCGCTGTGGGTGACATCTAGTGACCCAAGACCAGTGACCTGGAATACCTGCCGATTGCACCCCGTGCCGCAGCCCTGAAGCACACACGTAATGTTTCTCATGCTGGAGGACAGCTGGGAGACGGGTGCCTCAAGTATGTGGGTATGCAAAGCCAAGGGCAACATGTCAGTAAATTGTTTCATACAGGTGCATTTTACTTATCTCTTTCAGCATATACCTGGAGGAAATGTGGTACGGGCCATTCAAATTTCTGGTGCAGAGCAGGAGAGGAAACTGTGCGCAGTGAGATGTGGCTCTTGGGACTCTCTGCTGCACGTGGAGAAAACTGGACCTACCAGGTGCCGTGAGGACACAAGTCCTCGTGGTTTTCTGCTTTTTGGGAGGCCCAGGCTCTGACGTGCCCTGCTGAGGACTTCCATCTCTCTCTTAGGGCTTTCCTGTGGAGTCCACCACAGCACTAAGAGTCCACCAGTTCTTCCTCAGAAAAACATCAGTTTTACTGGAAGTTCAACAAAACCTATTTTGGAACATTTTCTTAAAGAAATCAGCAGTTCCCTTAGGGCAAAAGGTTTTGTGGCAAATTTCTGCACCTTTGGCTAGCAAGGTAGAAAGGGATTGCCTTTCCCACTCCTTTAGGGAGCAAGAAGATCTGGGAGGCTCTTGCTGCCTTTCTGGGCAGCCGACGGAGGAACAGAAGGGAGCGGTAGCACCTGGGAACAAGAGGTTTATGATCTTCAAGAGAGAGAGTTAAACAGTTGTTGGGAGGGGAAACACAAGGAGCTGAGGACTGAAAATTGGATACCTTTCCCAGCCTTGCCTAATACCATATGTGTTTTACACTGTGATTATGAATCTGATTATATATTAATTTCCACACTGTTTTAATTCTTTAAAGCAGGGAAGGAAAATACATGCTCTTCCTTGGAGAACCCCAATGCAGTCTTACAGCATATGCCTTCTCACCAGAACAGGTTGAAATTCTTCAAAACTCTCAAATCACAGGGAGTGTTTGCTGCTGGATTTTCACCTTTCCGGTGTCTTTTCTCCATTCAGTACCTCTTTCCTCTTTATCTAGAACTGTCCCTTCCCCCCCCTCCCCGGGTTCTATCTGACCGCTTTCCCCTGCTCTGCTGCCAGTGCTGCTGCTGTCGCCCCATCACACCAAGGCAAACGGAGAAGAGTGGATCGGGGCCAAGCAGAGTACGTTGACAGTACACACGGGTTACCCAGAAACACCTCTCAATACCAAGGCCTGGATTTAGCCTTCATTTACTTGCACCCCAAATGACTCCATCGCAATCCATGAAGCTTCTGGTACCAGGACTTTATCGGTGGTAGCAAACGCAGGAAGACTCTTGTTCATGGGTGAGTACAAGTAACTCCCACCTCCATCCCTTTCCATTTTAATACGTGAATATGTTCTTGAATCCAGGGGTGGCCTGAAAATGTGTCCAGGCATAAGGGAAGGCTGTAGATCCCATTCCCACTTTTGTTAAAGTCCTTTCCCAAACTGGGGCTCAATGAGGACTAATTCAGCCCTTGCTGGCTTGGGCGTGGGGACAATATGCCCTCCCCTGGCAGATGTCCTTCGGGACACAACCCCACACTGCAGCTGCAAGCGTTTTCTGCCATGCTCTATTTGCTCCCCTTTCACCAGCATAGCATGCTGTGTACAGACGCAGTTTATGTCTTTAGGAAGCCTCATTAATTCACAAGATACATATTTTTTTGCTTGACAGTTTGTAACAGCTTCTTAAATGTGTAAACTAGCATTTTCAGATTTGTGTTAAAATTCCGACAAATAGATTTGTGTTTCAATAGGCTACTTCCTATGTCCGGACAGACTACTGACACTACCTTACATGTACAGTTGTTGCATAAATGATATGTTAACGCATGAGAGAAGCCATTCATTTGAAACTGTTCAGAATGATTAAGGGCTTTAATTACAGCCCTGATTAAAACAAGGCTTTTGGTAAATAGCAAAATGGCAAATACGATGCTATTCCATTACAAACCTCTCTTGAGGACGGTGTGGTTTGTCTCTGTTGTTTCTCTTATTGTCATATCGCTCATCCAATTCTGATGTTCAGATCCCACCTCAGAAATGGTAACAGGCTTTACTTCAATGCTTACCTGTGAATAAGGTGTTGGAAGTGTTGATTTACTTTTGATATGCTGCACAGTGCCTATGCTGTAATAGGTGAATTAGTTGTGGGACTAGGTTCACTACCATACATTACTTTTTGCAGATCTCAGGTAGATGTACTCACCATCTTGCATGAAACCATGTTAATGCTCTTCAGCAGGATTTCTCAGGGCAGTGCAATCGTCTGGGAGACCAGTTTTCTCCCCTTTTGCAGAGGACTGTTGCCTCTGGTGGCAGAAATCTTGGTTATATTTAGAGCCTCCAAGCAGCACCATGCAGAACACAAGCTTCAAGGAACTTCAGCACCTTTCTGTCGAAGCATTTCACATGCTCCTTAATCTTCTACTTAAGGTTTTTTCTTTATTTCTAATTTTAAACAGATCTTTCACTGCAGAAATTTTGGGAAGTCTCTTCTGAGTGATAGAAATGGCTTGAGTGGGTCGCAAATGCTGGGAAGTCGTCCTCCCTCCTTCTCTCCTCTGGTACTTTCTGGAGTTAGTCTAGTGGTCCTGAATGAAGAAGGAAATCTTCTCTCTTCCGAAGCGCCTCATAAATGTGCTTGCAGTTAATATGAGTCCTTTTATATTCTCTCCCTTCAAATTCTTTGGATTAAAACAAATACCGTCTGGTTCTTTTAGCTCTTTCGATTATATATTCAGAACTATTGTGTATCCTGGAAAATGAGTTCTTTTCAGTTTTCACTTTTCTTGACAACAAGCTGAAAAATTTCCCCAAATGAAAATTTTCTGCAAAAGTCTTGGTTTGTTCCAAGACCCATTTTTCAAATAAGTAACGTTTTGATGAAAAAATGCCAACCTGTTCTACTTAACAACTGTTCGTAGAACTGACGAGAGAAAAACAAGGAATTGGAGAAAAAAATTACCGAGTCTTTTATGTAGAGTTAATCTTTGAATATTCCTGTTGTTTCAGTAACAGACAAGATGTTGGTACAAGTAGATGAATATTTAAACATTAGCGTTGACACTGACTTATCTTCTCGATAACATATTGATCGCATTCTTTCTATAGAGATTATTATGGACTTCCCATAGCCAGTGAGCATCTTAATGAAGTCACAGGCTGGATGTTTATGTAGGTATTTCCTTAGGGGTTGGTTATACCGACAATCTATGCACTGAACAAGCCCCCACAAATGCACCTCAAGTGTAAAACTGGTCCAGGTTTCTGCCTTTTTATCACTGCTAACATGTGTGATTAGGTAGAAAGGTTGGCGTTGTGATGCAGTCTTAGCTTAGTATCTGTTATTCATTGCATTTAAAATGACCAATAGCTTTTCTCTTTACCAAAGCATCTGGAAGCTCATTTAGGCTGTCCTTCCTATGGAAATGGATGTTTTTCAGGCATTAAAATTATGCCTGAGAAGTGAGAAACTCCACAGCCCTTCCCATGGACACCTGTAAATCTGTGTCCACACCTTTGGGAAGTCTCTGAAGGGTGCTGTGCTCGCAAGGGTGTCCCAGCACGCCCGAGGGACCGCAGCTGGGGAGCTGGCTGCTGCCCCCGGCACCAGGTGAGAGGATGATGGCCAGGCAGCTATCACTGCTACAAAATTTAACAGCAATAGAAGTATGCCGCTTGGATTAATACAGGATCTGTGTTATGTTAGTGGCACCAAATGAATTTTGCAGTGGATGGAGATGTATGGAAAGAGAGGTTTTAAAATGAAAAACATATTTAGTGCAGTAGAATATATGCTAGTGTCTTTCAAGAGAACTTTTTTTAAAAAAATGAACAGTACTAGGAAGGAAAAACATAAGTACATAATAAATTATGACTCAGAACAAAACTCTCATCGACTTTAAGAGGAAGGCAGGATTTAATTTTCACTGTAGTTATTAAGAAATGCCTCTCACTGACATGAAGATGAGAGGCGGAGAACACTGATCTGTGGGACAGTGAACAGTTGTTAATTCCGTTAATATTTAAACTGGACAGTAGGTTTGGAGTTATTCTTATAAATAGCTGCTTTTTGCAAGTCTTGCAAAGTCATACAAGTGCTCCAAGATCCTAAAAATCTTTAAAGAATAATTTGTCAGCCTCACAGTTCTCAGCCTACAACTCTCTCTGCACACCTGGATGAAGAAGAGTGTCATACAGGCAAGAGGACTTCTTCCAAAAGGTGTTCAGGACAGTAGCAGTTTTGGGTTGTTGAGATTATTTTTGCATGGCAGGTGCCCCTTTCTAGGTTGGCGGTGTCAGTTCTTGGCAGGGTGGGCATCTCTTCTCGCCATCAGTGCTCTGGGGAACGAGTGAGTGGGTTTTCTGCAGCTAGGTAGCGTGGACTTCCTTGGCATGTAGAAATGTCTCCTTGCTGATATCCCATGCTGAACACCACCACAAAGTGATATTGGAAACTACCTCTTCGCCAGGGCATTTGTGCTTCTCTGAGTGTCAGCTTTGGGCAATAGGAGAGACTTTATGTCACAGGATTGCTCTAAATATAGTTCGCCAAATTGTCTTGCTTGGCCAGGTTCCATACAGACATTTTTAGGTTTTAATCCATGTAGGTTTACCCCTAATTTGAGCTCCAGCCTTGAATGAACCCTAGATCTGGAGTCAAACTGGAGATGTATGATACAATTTTTGATAATACAAGGACCTGAAATTTGGACAGTGCCAGAATAAATGCATATATTGATCCAGGGTTGTTTTAAATTAAACTGGGTTTGCCTAAAATATTCATGAACTGGAAAGGGTCAGTTAAAAGCTTCAAGCTGTGAGATTTATAACAGGCTTATCAAAGCAGATGCGTTTTGCATCATTTCTAACTTTTGACTGGTGAGAAGTTTAGATTTTTTTATAAATACATATACATTTTCTCTAGCAAATGTGTGTGTATATTTATATATATATATAATTTTTTTTCAAATACATCCCCATATGCACCCTCACTCTCAGAACATTTTGCTTTTACTCTCCCTGCGTTTCAGTAACTTGCCTCAGCTGTGCGCCGTGTTGCCTTCCAAATGCAATGCATCATAAATTCATGATGGTTTGCCAAGCAAAAGAGGGCACTGAGCTTCTTTATGAAGAGGATATTTTTGCAAACTGGACCTCATCTTCTATATCCCAGTGGAATTTTCTGATGCTTCCATATTACTCCTGTACAAAACTTTTAGGGAGTTATAGATCAGACATCAAAACCAGTAATTAAAGTCCAACTTACTCTTCTTCAATATCTGTCTATCCTTTTCATTAGGGAGCAGAGACCTTTCCTCTCCTATAACAGTCAGATCCAAACAGTCAGTTTAATGATCAGTGCTTCTGCTTCTCAGATTTCCAAACCTTCTTGGTTGGAGGATATTGCTTATACTGTTGTGTGTACCATTAGGTGTACATCATGTAAGTCCCATATACATAGCTGGGTATTCAGAAATATTTGCACATATACAATTAAGTGCAAAAAGCAGTTACCAGGTGAACAGTTTGGTTTTGTGCTTGGAGCCTGGGTGCCAGCAGTGGACGTAGGCGTTGAAACTGTGCTGGTACCCATTTACTGAGAGTAGTCACGAGGGACTGGGAAATTCTGAAATGTCTAAAGTAAGCCTGGTCTCTTTTAGGGATGTAATTTTTTATTCAAGCATGTTTTGAAAGCTCACAGAGTCAAATAAACCTAAAGAGGCCTGTACGTAGTACTGAGAATCAAGCCCAGTTATATACTGGAGGTCATGGCATTGCTGCAGGTTGCATCACTATCTGTACCAGCTTTGCTGCACCACTGTATACATCCACACACATGTCCTGCTCCTACGCAGTCTGCTCTCCTCTGCTCATACCACCCCAGGTCACCACTTGAAAACCTAATGAAAACAATAAGCATGAGAACGCAGCACAATTCTCCTGGCGAACACATGTCCTTGGTTTTTCAGGTGGGTTTTTTTGGTTGGTTTTTGTTTTTGTTTGTTTGTTTGTTTTTTGGTTTTTGGGGTTTTTTTTTGAGTGCTGGCAGAACTTCACTTCAATGACTGTAACCAGGCACTCAGGTGCTTCATCTGATTTTGAGTCTGAAAAAGTTTCTGAGATGCCTGGCGAGAGGAAAAACCTGCCCATAGCCAAGTGGTGGACCTTGTTCCTAGTACTGCTTCAGTACCTTACAGAAGAAAAGCAACCCTGAGAAAGCAATGCAGGTTTGGTAGACCTGACCTCACACAGAGGAAGGGTTTGGCTGTGTAAAGATCTCGCAGACCTCTAAAACCCACTTTTAACTTCGGGGATGGGGCTGGGAAAACCCTGTGCAATGCATCACTACAATGGTATCTGCATTGGTCTCAGAAGGAGGCACATGATGCTCTACGGAGACCCTGGGTCTCCCTGCTTCAGGAGCCAAGTGAGCCTTTATCAGTGGTAGATGAGAGCTCGTGCAGAGTACAGCTGAGGAGTTTTCATTAGTCTGTGGCCTCTGCTTTAATGACTTCTGGTTTAATGTCCTCAGGAGCACAGAAGCTCCTGGAGATCTTGCTAGGATGATGGGCCTTTGCAAAGTTCTGGCTCCTCGCTGCTATTCAAGCCTTAGAGGGGTAATTATGCTACAACTGACTCACAAGGAAGAGAAAGCTTGTAGGCTTTCAGCTGTCTTTAATTTTACATTAGACAAAAAGCAGTAAAGAACTTGTTTTCTGTAATCTATGGATTTAACTTTGAATAGCAGGTGGTAAATGTTCCAACAAATATGTATATATATATCAAATCTGTGAGTGCCCAAATATTTACATCTTCAGCCAAACAAAGGCTGGAGACTCACGTTGCCTGAGGGGAAGATTGTTTTAGAGAAACAGGTTGAAAGGAAATCAAGAACGGGAATTACAAATTTTCTTTCAGAGATGAGTGGTTGTAGTAGGGAGGAATCGCGTGCCTGATAGATAGCTGGCTTAGAGAGATAAGCCGGCTTGCAAAAAGGGGTGTCCTGTTGTCTTTTGAGCCATGGTCTTGTTTCTTTGAGTACTGTGCACATTTGAATTGAAGTCTGTACAAGGAGCACGCCAACAGTAGTCAAAGTTTGTACCAGCTTTCCCAGCATGGGCTGTCAATCTGGATATATGACAACAGTATATGATCTGTAGCTGATGTATGGATCTGTGTTAGATGGCAACACTAGTAAGTCTATCAGTTCTCCGTTGCTAGGGTGGGAATCAGTAGAGACATCAGTGGATTTATGGTGGTCCGTTGGGAAAACATGAGTAACTATCAATTTTTAATTTCCCATCTTTCAATGTTGCCCTTGTCTTTTGAGCAGGGAGACCAGAAGGTCCTAGTCGATCTCTATTACCTATTTCTCTTGTATGATCTTTTCTTTAAGGTAAACAATCCCAGACATTTCCAGCTCTTCCCATAAGGATTTTTCCACAGCTTTGATTAGTCTATCACTCACCTATGAACTACTACTGAGTAATACTGGTGTGCTGGCCTGTACCACAGTGGTTCTGGTCCATACACTGGCACTATAATTCACCAAGTTCTGTGGTTTCTTCTCCCGAAGACTGTGCATCGATTACAGAGGCAGAACTTCAGTTGGGCTTACGGACCCCAGCGGTGTAACGCAGCAGTGTATTTTCCCACTGGAAAACTCCCTGTTTTTTCAGATAGTGTCACATGTCTCTGTTGCTAGATTATTGCTAGCGGAGGACAAAAATTTGTGTGTGTCTGTGCACTAGTGGGAAGTCTTAGTCTTCAGGAAGGTTTTCTAGAGTGTGAAGAAAAATACCGTTAGTATATAAGGCACAAGGGATAAAGACTGCCTTTGACCTTTGCTTGTGGGCTATTTACAACAAGCTGGAACCAGACTCGCATGGCACTGCCTAAGCGGTGCCAAAACCAAGGCAAGTGCAGGATAAATGCCAGGACAAACAGGTATACTTTGCTATGCTTTTGATGTGTTCAGTGACAGATGCTGAAGCTTGGGGTTTTGTATGGGTATGTGTCACCTGTCATGAGCTGCAGATAGATCCAGGCCTTTTTTAAAGAATTAGGGGAATGCAGGCAGGTGCAGTACTCTAAGGTAGAAGGAGGAAAACAGTGAAGAATGTCATCTTTCCTCCCATCACAGCTGATGCAACCTTTCCTGTACATCAACACACTGTAAATCTCTCTCATCCAGACTTCCATAATCCTTTATCTCCTTTGCTGCTACATCTTTTAGTCTCGGACACAAGCTGCTGATTTTCCCATTCAAGGCTCTTGGTCTATCTTGATATATGTGTTCATCAGTGAAATTTCACCATCCTCTCTCCAGTATATAGAGATGGGGCTTTTTCTTTGCTGACATAGTATAATGGTATAGAGGCTTCCTTGAATGTTGGTCAAACACTCTGTAACAATGCGCAAGCCTCATTTTATTCCTCCAGATCTTTCCCTTGGTTCCATGCTTGCAAAAATAGTTATGGCTGGAGTTATGTGTTACCCACCCATTTCCAAACAGGAATAATTGACACAACACTTACAGTACTGATAGCTGGTGCTTCTTGACCAGTATGGCTGAGGTAATAAGGAATGTATTAGCGATCCAGACATAAAAGTAGGAGTTGGCACTATATAAAAATAAACCTAGGATATTGTTAGTGGCCGTGTCACATGGGCAGGATTCTGAATAGCTTGGTAGAAGAGAAAGAGTAGATGGAAAAATGAAATGATTAATTGTCGTACATACCCAAAATACAGCAAGTAGAAAATAACTGTGAATTTAAAGGGACATGTAATTTTTTTTGGAATTAGATTCCAATGTATCTGTAACTTCATGAAAAGAAAGATAAAAACATTCTGGAATTCAGCTTTTCAGTTTGCTATATTTTACCATATGACTGAGTTTAAATGTATTGGTGTATTGGATATGTTTTTCCATTTTAAAAGCTCTTGTAAATGAACTATTTATTTACATGAAAGAAAAGGATTCCCAGTGCAGCCCACGATACTTCTCCCTCCAAGCCTGCCTTGAAAGAAGGTTGCCGTTTCATATTTGGCTCTCGATTTCAATGTTCTCAAAATTAAAAAAAAAAGTATTCTTAAAACTAAATAAAACATATATATCAGTATTTCTGGCTGAATGAATGAGCATTTCCCCTGAATAGACCTATTTGAATGGCTACTCAATGTTTTGTTAGAAAAGTATATTAAAAAGTTGAAACAGCCTGCGGAATGAAGGTGAGGGACAGAAACAAAATACAAAATGTGTCATGTGAAAAAAGAGTCCCTTATCCAAGAAGATCTTGGTAAAACTTTAAATGGAAAAGTGACACTCATCAAACGATTTCTATATCATCTGCACTGAATAATTTACTTTTGGGTGAGATTCACTAACATCATTGCAGAGGAAGTGTAATCGAAAATTATGAAAGCTATATCTTTATTGTGTATTACAGCACATGCCTTTGATATGGCGTTATGTCTGCCACAGCGGGAAGTGTTTTTCAGAAAAAGTAAAATCTCTGGGACAGATTCTCAGTGGTGTAAATCAGTGTTACTCCACTGAAAGCATCCTATGTGAGCAAGCTTCTGCCTGTACATCCGGAGTCCCATGTCTCTGTAATCACCTGGACAAATTACTGATTAATTTCAGGGAAAGTTTACCTAGGTAGAGCTCAGAAAGAGCTCTGCTATTTTGTTTATAATGGACAATTCCAATGTGATTTTAAAATTTCGGGGTCTTCTGCTCAAAGTTTATATAAACATATATTTTCTCCAAGTGCAATTTAAGTAAGTCTTGTTAATGATCACTACACAATGTCACAGGTCCCCGTGGCACTGTGTACATCCTCGATCTAAGCAGCCTGTTATTTGAGGTCTTGACCGTGCACTGGCTTTGATAGCACAGACCCTTCAGCTTCAAAAGGTGCTTCAGAAGCAGGAGTCTGAGTAGGAGCTGGTCTGAATACAGAACTGGTGTCTAAATCGATGAAAATATGCTGGCTGAGGACTTGCTAAATGTCTTTTACAGTGTACATGGCACGTCCAGTATTCTTTTTTAGTTCCTCCAAGAGTATCTGAATTGCTAAGGCCACATCCCCAGGTGATTTATAGAAATCCACCCCTTGCCAAGGGCTGGCAAAAAGGGGCAATGCTGGTTTAAGGCACTTAAATAATGTTTGAGCAAAGGGTTTTAGCCTGGCCATGTGCACCAGGGCGAGCTCCGGCTGGGCAGAGCCCCAGTGCCCCAGGAGAATGGCCACCAGCTCCTCCAAGCTCAGCCGTTTCCCAGATGACTTGTGCTGGTGGAGAAAGTCTGCCCAAAGTAGAACACCATGAGTGACATTAGCATTCGGAGAGCATCTGTTCAGCCATCCCCAGTTAGCGTATGACTGTCAAACTGAGACACACGTCTATTCCCAATCCAACTCCTTAACCCCTGCTTTGCCTAACCCACTGCCACATCTCCCAGGGCTGTTTCTCATGGGAGAGGCAGGCCAGTGCTGTGCTCATCGGTAGGCACGTGAATTAATTATGAAGGCCTGACTACCTTATTAGCAAGCATCTTGCTTGCCAGTACAAAGAGATTGTGCCTGAACCCCCTATGAACAGTTCTTTGATGTACCATATATATGCCTTTCTCGGCCATATGCCCTGTCCTGTTCAGGGACTTGGTTTTACTCTGCTGGAAGGAGAGGTGGAAATTTTGGCAGCCTCGGTAGCTAGGGGTTATTAACCGTTATGAGTGAAAAATATGTGAGTGTGGTATAAGGAGCTGGACCCTGTGTGGTGCTGATTTCTTCCTGATTTCTTCAGGTGAGCCTTGGCTAAAGAAAGGCCAGCAACCACTCTTGTAGCCCATGAGAAGCAGTGCCTGAAATGGTCCAGGATGCAGAATAGCACACCAGCATTTCCAGGATTTACTGGTACTTTTCCACAAAGGGAAATGTCACAAAGCATTTTTTTTTTATGGGGGCTTCCACATCTCCTTAGTGCAACTTCCATTTCCATCGCTGACAGAAAGTCTAATCTGTCCTGCCCTCCCAAAGTATGTGTGTGTGTGTAGATGAGTAGAATTTGAATGTTAGTCAACACTTGCATAGTACTTCAGAGCTCTTTGTGCAGCAATTGCCTCTTTGGAAGAAAGGACAGTATTTTTGTTACTTTTAAAGAGAGGTTGATGGAGAAGAACTTGTCTTGTTGGCTCTGTGTTGGAGATATCTCCAGAGTCTTCATCATTCAACTGTCAGCATTTGCCAAGAGATACCACACAGTAACCACAGGTTTTGCTGTGCTACCCACCAGGGAGTGCTGGTTCCCCCGAGGAGCTCAATGCAGGACCAGGACCTGCGATATTAATCCAGAGAGGCTTTTGGCATTTAATATCCTTTCGATGGCAGTCATTGCCAGTCCTGTGAGATAGTTACCACCCAAGTTCCTATCATCACATCCTGTGCTTCATGCCTAGGCCAGCAAGGATATTCGATTAGCAGCTGGCCTTGGAGTAGAGTATTGGATTGAAACCCTCAGGGCTGCAGATTTGACTATCCAAAGGCCTCCTTGTGTGACCTTGGGCAAATGCCTTAATCCCTCTGCTCATGTGGCCATCTGCATCCTACCCAGATGTTTGGGGAGGTTCTGGCACACTTGTGCCCTGATCTTGTTTTGAGCTCTCGTGGTGCAACTGTAGCATGAATATCAGTATTTACGAGGATGCATTGCATGCTTTGCTTCTCTTTTAAAGGCAAGAGATTTTGAACTTTCTGTGAGTTCATTTATTTATTAGCACAGAATGGTTTTTAATCAAGTTTGCTACTTAAAACTTTGCAAGCAATTAAGTGGGTTTGCTCAACAATGACAAATTATTATTTTCCAAGACTTGTGAAAAATGCCAGTGAGCTTTTATATTCCAGTCCCTGAACTGTTAAAAAACCCATTCTCATAGGTGTTTTAAATGTAATGCATTTTCAGGTGCCATTTATAAATGTCCAGTGGATAGAATTTTATTATTTTTTTTTTAATTTCCTTCATCTGATCTAGGTCTTTGATAAATACTACAGACAAACTGAGTGCTGTAGGATCAATCTTGACAGTTCTTCAATAAAAGGCTGTGTGGTTCTTCGTCAGTGTCTTCCTTTCAGTGACAGCTGCTTTGTTCTTTTTCAGTCAGATTTTCTAGTTAACACATCAAAAGTGTATCTGTGTACACGCAGTACTGAGAAAACAGTTCAAAGAGGCAGGAGATTCACTTTTAACTCTTCACTGCATCTCCCTGCACTTGTCACAGAAGATAGCTTATACAGAAAGCTTCAGAACAAGGTGAGGAGTTCACCACGGAGCACTGTGAAGTACAGCACATGTGGATTAGTCTTAAAACACAAATTGGTCAGTCAATCCACTTACCATCCCAAATTAGCTTTCTTTCGAGCCAAGCCATTAAGTGATAAGAAGTTTTCAGGTTTAGGCAGCAAAAGCCTCGCATCGGACACAGATAAAGCCATATGTTTGATCAAGCACTGAAGTTTTGTCTGATGGTTCTTGCTGCGGTGTCAATACCTTAAAACTAATTAAACTGAGTTCAGTGTTCAGTTTAAACTCATTTCTTTGGAGGGTTGCTATCGGCTTCCAAACCAAGGTAAATAGTAAGGACAGGCAACTGCTTTGCATATCACTTCTCTTATCTATTGTGGCTGAAAACTTATTTCTGACTACATTTTTAATTGCCCATGCTTCACCCACCAGCTCAGCAACGTAGCTCACAACTTGGAATGCTTTCTGCTACTTTATGGCTATTAAGCGTTGCTCAGGTAAGGAGCCAGATCAGCAGAGTAAAGTGCTAACTCAGGAGAGCATATTCCAAGCATCGTATCCTAGTCTAAGCAAGGTTTTAAACCTGTGCTAAAATCCAGTAACGTTAAATCTTATGGGAAGGTCTATTTTTGAGTGCCTGTCTTCAGGAGCTGTCTCCTGAATAAGACTAGGGAAAATGGTTGCAATTAACAGCAATGTAAGCTTTCTCCAGGATTTCTATCAGCCTTACGGCACTACAACGGTCACAGTTGCAAACCGTTGCTTGTACCCTCAGGTAGCCTTGGCTAATCGGAGAGCCTGTTTGGATGTGGGGCTGTGATCCTCAGGCATCAGTGGAGGCAGCATGATATTTCTAGCAAGCACTCGTGCCTGTCGGGGGGAATCATTCCCCCATCACGATGTCCCACTTCAAGCCCCGCTGATGGGCTCACTGCGCTGTTAGGTCTCTGCCTCTCCAGTTTGGAGGCAGAGTCCTGTCTGGCAGCTGGGGATGGCAGTGACACCCCGTAATGTGGGCACAACCAAGGGACCCACTTCACAACTTCATTGTCATAGCTTGGGAGCAGGCGTAAACCCTGCCTGCCTCAGCTCGAGCATCTCCTTTCTCTTTTTATTGTTCCCTTCATTGCTCCTATTTCTCTGTTTCATTCTTGTTTTAATTGCACAGCAGTTGGGAGCATCCACGCACCTCTGTAACCAAAAGCTATGCTTCGTATCCTAAGCAAGAGGATGTCACACGTTGGTGGGAAGCAAGAGGAGATCTCATTGTCCCAGCAGTGCCAGGACGCAGGGCATGAGCAGTGACCCCATCCTTCCCTCCCTCCGTTCTTCACCCGGTGCCGCTCCTCTCCCTTGTGTGGTCTGTGTCTGCAGGTGGGGGCTACAGCATCTGGTGGTGAAATTTCCTGTGTTATCCAGACCTTGCCCGAGAAGTGTAAGTTGTTAAAGGCACACAGGAGCTGTATTTGTTCAGACGCGGCTGTATTCTTCTTAGCTCAGCACTACCCATCAGCTCGCACTGACACGTCCTCTGTTTGACTCCTGCAGATAATGGAGACCAGAAACACGCGTCTTCCTGGAACGAGCCCCACCAGACAAGCTCTCCTCAGGCTGCCCTTGTTGTACCCTCCTGCGGTACATACAGCCTCAGACATGAGGCGACAGAGCGTGTGGGAAGACAACATCAAAGCCAGTGCTTGTTACGGACCCTTCCTCAGGTCCTGTCATCTCAGGAGTGGGCTGGATACCCCGGTGGCAAAATTACCACATTTCCACAGAACAGGATTTATACAGCCTGGGGATTTTGTGTAGCAATCCTGGTAGAAACCATCAAAGGAAGGACAGCCGTTTACAGGAACAGATAAGGAGGTATGTACCACAGAATAAGGATTCTTCCAGGAAAACGAGGGGGAGCTGGTGATTTATGTGAGGTGGAAATTAGTCATCATTAAAACAGATGGGTTGGAGGAATGAGAAGGAGAGCTCAGTCCTAGGGTGGACTCCTGGGAGGTGGAGAGTGCGTCCAGCAGACATCTTCTCTGGGAGAAACATAAAACTGTGCCAGGCTCCTCTTGGGTACAAAGGAAGCCTGAACCACATGCAGGCCTCCGGACCTTAGCATCTGAGAACATCCAATTTCTCTGCAAACACCAGTGAACGAAGCACCATTGCCTGGCAAGAGTCTTTATCCCAGTTTCTGATGGGACATAGAGCTGTAAATGAGGAGGCATCACTGGAGTCACTGGAAAATAGAGATGGCCATGTCTGAAATTTTGTGTGGACATGTTTTGGTTAGAGAGGAAGGGTGAAAATGAGTATAATTGAAGACAAGAGGTAAAGAAAGCACTAATAAATGGGCGCCTCTGGTACAGAGGATATGTTTTCCATTAAAGGGATAATTTCTAACTTAATGCTTCTGGAATATATTCTAGTAGGGGATCAGCAATCATTATTTCTGGAAAAATAGGCTTTGCCCTCTCATCTATACTGTATCACCAAATGTTGCATGAAATTTGCCTAAACCCAACAAAATAAAAAGTACTGCAAGTATGATTTAGGGTGGAAAATTAGGCACTGAACAGATGTTATAAATTATTTTAATATTTTAAAATGCCCAATAGAATAATCCCTTGGGTAGCTGGATATAAGTTTATGTATATTTATTTTGCAGAAAGATGACTTTGCAGCTAGCTGGTGAAGGAGATACAGTACAGGGCAGCTCCCTTCCAGAGAAGGTGTGTGGGTACAAGAAAGAGGTGCTGGAGCAACCAGGTCTATCACTTTGTCCTCCCCTGATCACTTCTGTGTGCTCACCTTTCCAAAAAGCTCGGCATTGTCCAGCAAGTTTGCACCTCCTTGGTTGGTTTCTTGCACCTCCACCCCTGTCTCGCCTCCCTCACACTGCACTGGCTGAGATATAAAATCTTCAGTGCTGGCCCCATTTTAGCCAAATTTCTGAATTCTTTTTCCACACTGGAAAACATCAGCAGTAATAGTCCCATTAATTTCAGTGGTCCTCTGCCATCAACTGGCATTAGCAATAGTGAGTGAAGGATCTGGAAAAATGTTTTTATATACTGTCAGTCAGGTAGAAAGGTGGCAAAAGGAGTGCATTAAAAAATCTGCATTTATTTGTCAATATCAGAGTGTGCACTGTCAGTAACCTCTGGCTTACATTGTTTTATCATGTCAATATTTCATAGCATCATAATGCTATTATACGGCTGACTAATGGGAATGGCTATTAGCAGTGTTGATGTAGTTTGAAAATAGCAATCCATATTTTATGGACCAGAAAGAGACCAAGCCTTTACCTTAGACCTTAGCAAGCGTAAAAAGGGAGATAATGTAAATGAAATTTACCTTCTCATTTCCATCTTCCCCCAATTAGTTCATAATTCACATATTGTCCGTCTGCTTTCATGCTTTGAATGCACTTGCACAAATTAAAATATCCTGAGGAGGTCTGTTGAAAACTCGTCCTTTTCTAGCTTGAGGTAACACAGACAGCTCTGCTTTGCCCAGCCTGAGAGCCTTACTAAATCACAGTTGTCCTTTACATTATGGGCTAGGCAGTATTTTGAATGATTTACTAAAGTTAGCAACTAAGTATATGGACCGTTGCTGTTGGGTCTCTTGGCAGGGAAGAACAGGGGACTGTGACTCCCCAAGGGCTCAGCTGCTGACCATAATATCTGTGACCACAGTCAGGCTTGGTGCAGGCGGGAGAGTTTAACTGTGAATGCACACGACCCAGACCTTACTGAGAGGGAATACACGCTGATGGACTCATCCACAATGTACATGGCTTGAACCCTTGCCCCAGCACCCACCTGGTCTGAAATCCAGGGCTGCATGCACAGACTCTTCCCCTCAGTGCTCACTGCAGCAGTAGACCTGCTCATGCTTGGTGCACGGGGGAAATACCCCATGGCGGATGAACTGTGCTGGTCCCCAGGCATGAGCAGGAGCTTGCACACAGCTGGCTTCTTGGTCAGGAGGCAGCACAGTGTTTTGACCCAGTGGGATGCAGAACTGGAGTTGTACGCATCATGGACAAGTATGCCCTTGGCCACAACCCCAGCAGGAGCTGAGGGAGGAATAAAAGAGAGATGTAACACATTGTGCATCGCACTGGCTGTGAAGTCCTCCCACAGTGGATGGGACTCTGGTATTTCCACAGGCACTAGGTTTAAGGCACTGGCCCTGTTTACCTGCCTGAGTATCCGAATGTATTAAACACTTTGGTGCCTAGCAAAGAAACACATAGCTCTGCCTGAAATCCCAGTTCCTCTTACCTAAAATGCTGCTCCCCTTATCTTGGCGGCCAGGAGGAGACAGACACGTTGCTGTTCTGAATCTGTACAGGCTTCTAATACACGCTGTGGACGGGCCAAGAAAAAAAACCTATTAGGCTGTAATCGTCAATCTTCTGCACTAACCTGCTGTAGACCTTCATGAAGTTAAGTCTATGACATTAAAGAGAGAAGAGAAATGAAAATTTCAAATGGCCTGTGAATAGCCTGACTCTGAAAAGCTGCCATAATGCGGTTTTACACAGGCTGACTAAATATACTGTAATAGTAACCTAATGGTGGAGCTAGAAATTAAATAGATTGTGTGTTAATTAGGTATTGGTTAATGCTATTATTTCACTTCATTATTCCATATTCCATCCCTGAAAACTGGAATCCACCCTTGTGCTGAAAGGCTGAAGTTCTCCCAGGCAGAGCAGACCTGAAGAAGACCCTGTACATGTATCACTTACACCCTACTGAAGCTTTTGGTGTGGGGCGTAAGCGCATTTACTCAGTGAGAACAGCTGGAATAACACATCTGAACTTTGCTACTTCAACAATTAGCAGCATATTATTAGTACATCATGAACTTGTTTCTAAGGAAAAAAAAAAATCTCCCCAAGCTAGAAGATCATTAGTAAAGTATTTAGAGAAGGTGATGGGAAGCTTTCATCAAGACATCCCATTAAAATATTTTACATTTTTTACCTTGGCCTTTATTGTCCTCATTACACAGTATGCATTATTTATTAAAAATGCTGTCCACACAGTAGTGGGCAGCAAATTGCCCTTTAAGCTAAGTATTAATGAACAAGTGTAAAAACTTCCTGAGAAGGGGAGGATTTGGAAACCCAGTGGTCAGCCTGCTGCATCCCAGAGAGCCAGATGTGTTGTCCAAGTTCATTTTACAGTTATGGACATGATGTCGACGCTTCGTGTGAATGCGGTGGGTTGTCAGTGCTGAGGTAAGCTTGCTGGAAAGAGTGGTAAAGTAGCTTAAATTAGTGAAAACTGGATTTATCCCAAGGCTTCTTAAAACTCCTTTGTCATTTATGTTTCCCTTTGGATCAAGGCTCTAACCATATGTGGTATTTTCTTTTGGTACACTCCAGTAATGGGCGAGAGTTATACTACATTGTCACAACAGTCAGTTGTAGAATGAAAAGGAGAGTAATGTAAAAGATAACTAGGTTTTCCCAGTAAAAAAAAAAGTCTGATATATTTGACTCAGCATTATAGGTGCTCAAAAATGAGATCATTTTCTAGTGGGATTTTGTAAAAAAATCCATCTTTTCTTTTTTTCCCCTGAAACCTGATATTTTTATTGTGCTGGTTATGAACAAGACTTGTTTCTTATTTTGTTTTTTTTTCTTTTCCCCTTTTCTTTTTTTTCTTTTTTTCTTTTCTTTTTTTTTTTTCTTTTTTGTATTTATTTCATGCTTAAAAGCCTACACTTTCAAAAACAATTGGCATGCCTGCACCTGTCCCTTAGGACGTTTTGTTAGCTCCTGATTCACAGTGAGCCCAAGCCTTTGCTCTCTGGCAATCAATTCTCTTGGGCAGCCACCCAAAAAGAGCAACTAAATCCAGCAATCGTTTTCTGAAATTCAGAGCAATGTGCAGTTCATACCATCAGCTGTGCTAGGGTGGATTTTAGCATTCCTCTGATGCCTGCGTGGAGGTGCTGGCTTCCCGTGTGAACTAACATGGGGGTCCAGCACAAGGGGACAGGGCTCTGCAAGTTCAGTGATACAATTTTTCACCCTGCTGGGACCTTACCCAGTCTGAACAATTGCAGAGGTAGGTTTGCAGGATAGGAAGACCAGATTATTTTCTTCCTTGACTTACTATTAGCCCCACATAAGCATTTTGTTCCATGTAATTTGTGTGACTGGAATCTATATTCTTCCTAAAATTTATAAAAACATCCTTTGCATACTTTAAACTTTTAGTACCATGGCACTTGCCAAGTTAATTTTCAGTCTTTTCTTTGTTACTCCTGGCTTACCATTTCCTGACTCCTGCCCTGACACAGCTACAAATCCTCTGATTCAAAGTCTGCACCATCAGAGACCAACAGCAGCTTACCCGACCAAGAAGAGAAGAACCCGGTCTTCGGTAATTAATGTAGGAACCATCAGATCTTATGAGACCCCAGGCTATGGAGGCCTAATTTTGTAGGTAAAAATGACCCATAAGAGCTGCCCTGGAGCTAAATGCAGTAATCTTTACAGTAGGTCAAAACGAAAGAGCAGGCCAAACGAAATGCCGCCTCCTTGCTCACGTTCTTCACAGGCTGGCGCATGTCTTTTAAAATATAAGACATTTCAAGCCCTTTCTGCTCTAATTATGTACAACGGTCTCTTCCTCCCACCCCCTTTTTTTTTTAAATTTGCTAAGATCCTTCTTTCAGGGATGTCTTTTGGCAATGGGCTTTGTCAGCTGCCTACTGTGCAGCATTTCTGTTTTATCTATTCCAAACTAGCGTTGCTCTATTAGCGCAACTTGATTGCTTTTCATTCCCCTCAACTAGCTGGGTTGGAGTGCTGCAGGAAAAGTGTCTTGGTCATTGCGTGAGGTTTAAAAGTATATGATTTCATCTAGGAAATTTGAATGGAAATATTTTAGGCCAATGTTTTCACTTTTCTGGGAGTTAAAAGGAAATGGGAAATGTTAGCTTGGAGAACAGAGTGGAAATTGAGCATTTGTACAACATAGACAAATTATTACCACCCCAGTTCAGTGAAACAGAAATCGTACATTTGGTTTTTTTTAAAGGAAATTGTAAATATGAATTTGTAATCCAATATTTATTGGCCTTGGTTTCTTCAAAATATATAGTTTCCAAATCTGAATTTAAATATTTATGCAGTAGCACATATTCCTGTTATAGCTAATATAAGTAATGTATTTATCTTTCAAGGCAGCAATATTTTTTCACTCAACCTTGACTTTTAAGTTTAAATATGCGGATAGGAAGTGGTGCTATCTAGAAGTTGTTGTCACTTATTTCTATGTACAAATCAAGACAATTCAGACTGCTCTTTTAAGAGGTAGCATTTTTTATTCCTGTGCTCCAGCTGATCAAGCAGATTATGATGGTTTATTGTCAGTTTTCATTTTTGTTCCTTGAGTTAGATTTCTGTACGTACCTTCCAAAATGAGAAGGTGAATTTCCACAGCCAGTGGAACTGCTGGGAAAAAGTTTAATGATAAATTACGCTTTTCCCTGTAAAAATCCAGGATAAGATTTTCATACACGTGAAGTCTGTCTTGCATCATTCTCACACTTTAAAGGGCATATGATGGGTATATATTTAGAAGAGCACGAGAGGGATTTAGGGTAACTGAGACTCTTGTCCATATCTCCGAGTAGGTGGAAACATCTGTTTCTGTAGGACATTCTTGATAGATCCCTGACATATTCTTGTCTGGTATTAAATCTAGTGCAGTTCTAGCCATTTACTCCTGCCGAGGAAGTGATCCTGAGACCCTTTCGGTTCTTGCTCATTGTGTTTCCAATCCTCAGTTTTGCTTTGGCACTGAATTTTCTTTTTATCAGACAGAATCCATAGATACAATAAATTTTACTTTATTGTCCTAGTGCTCGAGGGATAACTTTTCCCCTAGAGAGGCCTTCCCTCCATCAGTTTTTCTTCCTTTTCTTTGCCTTTCACCCAGTTGTATAGCAAAAACAGGTGGCAATGGAGTATTTTTTTCCCCTCTGGAACAGGCCACTTTTGTCTGCATTGGTATCTTAGTCAATGAGCCCCTGCCAGGGGCCATGAGCTCACTGCCTGGGGAAGGGACGGGTCTGTGCTGCAGCAGATGACTCGCTGGGTGTGTGGGGAGGAAACATGCCAAATGGCACCCTTGTCCTGGGAAGCAGTTTTGTCCTCTTTTGGGAGATGGCAATGTTGGTTTTCTTCTGTCCTGCTGAGGAGGTTTGAGCCAGCTCTGGGAAACATTACAGTCAACTCTTAAAGAGGTGTGGCTCCAAAATCGATCCTTGGCCTTATTGTCCCAATAGCAGAATATGTATAAAGTCTCATTTTCAGAGGTGCTGGTTTGTAGAGGGAGCGCCCACTGGTTTTCACTGAATTTTTGAGTGCGCAACCCACCAATTAGTCCAAAAAGCATTTTGTGGGCTGGAGACTCTGTGGCTGCACCTCATTCACTGTATCTTGAGCTCTTCATCCAGGAGGACAGCAGTGGAAGAGCCCTCCCTTCCCCCTTCCCAAAAAGGAAAGTCTCTCCTACACCAGCATTGCAACAGAAGTATTATTCTGTCAATACAATGGCCCTTGGGATGTCAATGGAAAAAGTTAAAAAACCTGAAGTCAAGAGAAAAGCCTAATACAGTTGCACTGACTTTGCATACACTTTGAATGAGCCATCACTGTGTCAATCAAGTGTCTAAGACTGAGCAATCTCACAATGTCAATGCAAGCTCTGTGCTAAAATCAATGGCAGAGTTCCTATTAATATTTGGAATTTCTATTTTCTTAGACTCTTAAAGCTATTTTCATATCTTTTGAATATTCAGTAATGCATGTGAGAAATACTGCTGCTCTTCAGCAGTCTTCTTGTTTTCTGCATTAGAAGTTGTGTGACAGTAAAGGGTTTTTTATGAACCCACTTGCTGTCTCCTTTTTGTACAAGGATGCCTTGAAAAGATCTCTGATCAGCTCTGTGCACATATACTAAAAGAACAAAATGTTCCCTATGTGGTGAAACTCCCTGTGGTTTCTAAACCTGTCATCACTGCCCCTTGCTTGCTCAGGCCTAGCAGAAGAGTCCAAGCAACCTTAGAGATGATTTAATTTGCAAGGGCTAGAGTGTTGGTACAGGCAGACTTCTTTCTGCTCCTGTACAGGTGACAGCCCTGGCCTAAATGCCTGCGAGAACTTACTGCATAAACCCAACCACCTGGAATTATCTGACTTCTCCCATAATGTTGTAAACTATAGGGGGACTTATCAATGGCTTTAAAATCATTATCCAATGCCCCATTAAATCTCCCTGCAGCTGAGTTATAAGATGGGAAATAGGAGACGGCAAGCAGTGAATACCGTTCCTCGGCATGGTGTAGCCACCTACCGTACCAAGAGAGCAGAAGGCAAAGCAACACCGGGTTTCTGGAGATAATGCCGGCACATCAGCATTAGGCAATAATGGAGAATGTATTCCTCATCCTTCTTCTCCCCCGACAGCTAGAGGTGATATATCTTTTGGCACTGTCAGCCTAATCTAGGTCAGTCCTATTGTCAGGCTCCTCAAATAGTACCTGTCCACAGTTAAAATTTATGTTGGAAAAGCATTAATGCAAGCTTTTAATAAGATGAAGAATTTAACAGTATGCTGTTATCTGGAGATGATATATTTTATATACAGGAGACATATTTAATTATCTTTGGAATAGTCAAAGTGGCTCATGCAGAGGCAGGCATAGCTGTACCTCCACTCCTTCCCTCCTGTAATTAGAGACAGCAAATGCAAAGCACATATTAACTTTTCTGGTGGCTGAGCTGCCTTGCATAGACCTCCACACACACTGCTGCTCAAATATAAATTAGCCCCTGCAAAGCACACTTGGTGGATAAATAAAAAGGAGGAAAAGGACTCCTTGACGTTTTGCTGTTAGGTACCCATAGCAAGGGAGAAGGCCAAGAGCCACACAACCTGCGAACTGCTCAGGTCCTGCAGGGAGGAGGACGACCCAAAGCGGTGGGTGCGATGCTCTAGGTTTGAGGCTCTCCCTGCACTCGGGGCTACCTTTTCAGCCAAACCTTTCTCAGACATCGGTTGATGTTGTGGGCCCAGCGGGAATGCAAGGAGCTGGGTTGTCCCCATCCTTGGGGAACCCTCCATTTCCTCCTGCCCAGCCTGTTTCAGAGTAATGATGCTCAGGCAGCCATCAGAAGTGAGTGGGTCACCTCCCTCCTGCCTGGGAGATGCTCTGGAGTCAACAATGTGGGTGAAGTCCATGACACCGTTGACTGGAGCTACCGTTGATGATCCTGTGCAGGGTCATTACAAACAACACTTCAGCTGATCCCTCATTTCTTCCTCTCCGTGCATGCCAGAGCTTGTCAGGAAAACACGCATTTCCCTGCCATGTGCCTCCAGAGGCCCCATGCAGAGCAGCGGCCAAGGACGTCCTTGAAACCCTGTGAGCATTTCTGCTCTTCAAGTAGAGCACATGCAAAGGTTTCGCTCTGGATTATGGCCCACCCGTGCACCAAAACGCAAGTCCACAGGAATAAGAAGGTTGCAGGGGTGAGTGTGATGCTGAATGACACTACACCCGTTTTCTCCTCCCTTATCTTTTCCTGCCCAGGAGATGGTAGATAGTCTTGGCTAACAAGATGACGTTTCTTTGAGCCACAGTCAGCCCGCTCACCCCACGTGCATAGCCCAGGCATCGGGGCACTCTGTACCGCTGTGGATGGGGTCATGGCAGCTGATGGCTGAGAGACTCTTGTATTGTATTGGGACCCCATAGCAGTGTGACAGCCAAGGTAAGCACAGCTCTGCCGTGACCTTTGTCTTTGGGACAGCTTCCTGAAATACTCTGTGGGGGAGAACTTATTTGGTTTTTAATGCCAAAAATTTTTTTAAGGATTGGTGATAAACAGCAAGTCTGTTTCAGAGGAGTCACATTTATTAATGCATAGCAATGAAATATCTGTGAAAAGAAAAGTCAGGAAAAATGCTTTAGTTCTCTCATAATGGTGATACATCTGAGGTTAAATAGGCAAACATGTTTTATAAATACAGTCTTCTAGGCTATTAAGGCTTTTCTCCTCTTTTCTCCTGGCTGAAAAGATACAAGAAATCACCATAAACTAACTAAATTTAAATGGCTTCTGTTTGAAAAAAACAGATCACTATTAATAAGTTGTTGAATAACAGGCATTTAAAGAAAGACATAACTATGATATTAAATAGATAAATGTAAAATACTCTGTGTGCATTTAAATGTGAAGATCACATTAGGAATAGAAAATTACAAAAATTTAAATACTGTAGGAGGTTGTTATGTAGGTAGTCTATAAAAAACAGGCAATTTGGAATTCCTCTAAAGAACATAAACCCTAGATAGAGCTGCTAGTTCCTTTGATAAAGACAGGTCTCAAGCTGAAGGTTTGATGTTTAAAACCCCCAAAAGGTGTCTGAGCTATCTTTTTCTAAGGGATTATATAAGATAAAAGCTTGCACTGTAAGTCCCTATTTTAAGAAACAGAGTTGCTAGGAAGTTGCTAATACGAAAGGCTAATTGTGCATGCAATAAAAGTATCGCTCCATTCACAAAATAAAGCGCTAACATTTTAATCAGGGTTGAAAATTGTCTGCTCAGGAGCTGCTGTGGGGTGTGTGTTGCTCAGGGGCTGCTGCCTCGTCCCCCCGACACCATGGCTGCTCCTAGTCCAGTTTCAGCACCGGGATGTCCCATGGACATCATGGAAGCTCTGTTGTCACTTACAGCAATGTTGAGGGACTAAGAGGGTGACATATCCAGGTTTTGTACAGTTCAGTCTTCCCAAACTGTTCACATCTCAATTACCTACTTGTTTTATTCAGTTCAGCATGTTTTCTTCCCCTTCCAACCTCCAGTGTCTTCCCCAGAAGTTCCCATTTACCTGCATCAATTAGCTTGTTTGCCCTGGGATATTTTCTCTTTCGGAGATGTCAGGACCCAGGTGTCCAAGATACAATGCAGTGCTCAACACTCCATCTGCTGTCAGGGAAATGAGGTTTGCGCCCCTCATTTAAGATATGTTTCATATCTTAAAAGGGCTGCATCCCCTTCTGGTTGTGCCTACCTCTTTCTGTGGATTAGGAGTGCAGACTTGGACTGCTAATTTAAGCATTGCAATTAGTTGAATTTCTACAGTTTGGTGAACGTAATCTAGGCTTCAGGGGCTGAATTCAAAGCTGGTGTGAAATATTCCTCTGTTGGATTAGCTGATTTATGTGAGCTAGATCCAGGAGGAGACATGTATTTTAATGTTGGATGAAGCAAAATAGAGCTGAGCACGATTGGGACAGTGGGGACCCAGCACCACCGCACGGCCTCGTGGCACAGGGCAGACCCCCCTCCTTTCCTCTCCTCTTCCTGGGCTGATGAATGCATCTGGTTCAGACCATGCACTCATGCATTCCCACCCATGGCATTTCAAGGGCTCATTTTAATCATCGAGGTCTTGTATTCCTGGTGATGCAGCAAGTTATCTCTGTGTACAAGAACTTGTATCAGAATTAGGAACCGGATCCTCAGCTGATGTAAATCGGTGTTGCTTCATTAATGTGGCTACCCCAGTGCTACCAGTGTAGCCAGGTTGATTTACAGCAGCTGAAAATCAGGCCCCAGAGCTTCGTTTTATTAAAACATTCTTGATCTGCAAAATAAAGTTGCGAATGAGATGACAGTGACAGAAGGGGATAGCCTGCTTTGTAGTACCTTGTTCACTAACATTATAAATGATATGGAAATTCAGTTGATGTTTTGCCTTTAAAATATTAGTTAAATCATTCTGTCAACACATATTTTTTAATACATATCCTCCCTGTCAGATTTTACACTTAATCTTGGAGCCTGTAGACAGCTCAAGAGCATCGCTTTCTGCAGCGACTCCTGCATCAAGGTCTCCTTTTCTGTTATATTCAGCTTGCATCTGTTTAAACACAAGATACGAGATAAATGATAGTGCCAAGCTTAAATATACATCATCAGGACTCTGATGTGAGGCTCTGGAAATGGCAGGCCAGATGGTGTAACGCAAAACTCAGACATCACAGTTTGTCATGCCGTGCTCCAGTCCACCGTACTAAAAATGGACTTCCCTGCGCACTTAGTCAATCATCTCTCCGGTGACCAGAAAGCAGGGGTCAAAACAAGAGATGTCATGAAACAAAGGCTGTGGTCCTGCTCGGCAGCTGTTCAGCCCTCCAAATCTGGACATTGTCCTTGCTAGCTACAGAGATGAAATTAATAGTGGAAGGAGATTATTCCAGATGATATTACTGGGTCTGAACAATCGCTCTAACTTTTTTTTTATCAACGTAAAAGAAAATGTGCTTGCTAATTTTGTAGAACAGAGTCAAGAATATAAAGACCCATCTGGAATAATGTAGTATTAAAGAACCGTTTTTTTGGAGGACGCTGGAGAGATCAATACATAAATAAGTTCCTGTGATGTTTGCTGTAGGGGAACTACATAAATGCCATCCCGAGAAAAAAATTAGCAACTACCTCGCTATATTTATCAGAGAAGAAGTAATCAGAGAGAAGAGTGGCAGAACCAGAAGACACTCATTTAAATGCAAGTTTTTGACGTTAATTTTGATTCATGATATACAACCGCATTTGAAATGCGGCCACACTTGAAATTTTTTACATGTTGACCTCAAGACTATATTTAGAAACTAGTCTGGCTGCTGAACAGGACTCAAGATTGTATATGAGAAACTGCTAGGAGTAATTGTATTTCATATTCATTAATAATCAAAATACTTGTATTTGGAGGATAATTCATCACCACGTTACTTCCATTTTCTGTGTGTGCAATTTCAGTGAAACCTAACAGTTCAATTCTTTTGAAATAATTTGAAAACAGCCAGCTGTAAGGGTCCTTTGCTCCAGTTGTGTAGCAGTGTCAATCCTGGAATAACATGGTAGTGAACTGAGCTTTCTGGTGCTAAAGGCAAGCAAGGAAAGGAAAGAAACTGCAGCTTGCATCAGCAGATCAAACACCTGGCAAACCCACTGAATTTGAAATGTTGCTCCTAGTTATCGGAAGAATGTTTGTTATATTATGCAGGGCAAGTTTGTTTGCTAAACTCTGCCAGCTGGGGAAAAACATTGTATGCTGAATTTGGTTTGATTTAACAGGTAAGTTACTCCTTGCACTGTTACACTTAACTTTGTGGTAGAAGAGAAGGTTTCTTATCTCATAAAATGCTCATTTCTGTGACATTTTGTTTTATCAAGCAGCAACTTCAGCATGCGTGTGAGGAGTGGAAAAGATTCAAATAAAACACACTGGCATTTTTTAAATTTGCTTCAGTTTACTATTCTTTCTATATTTTCAAACTGCCCTGAGCATAGACAGGGCTGAGTAAGAGGCCAATGTACCTTAAAGCTTGTTTACCAACATTGATCTATGCACTATGAAATCCAGTTTAACCCAAAACAGGACCACAAGAAACTTAAATGCTTTACCCAGACTCCTGCTATCTCCACGCAGAGATTATACTTGCTCAGCTGGGCATGTCCTTTGAACAAGGTAAAGGATGCACTGGTGCGGCAAAATACTGTCCTGTTTGAAAAAAAAAGATTCAGAATTGTCCCCTGAATACAAGTAAATGGAATTGCTTTTGATTCTTTACTTTACAAGGAATAGATCGTTATTTGTTGCCTAGAAAGAGAGTTTTGGAAGTACACGTTGACGATACAGTTAACTTGGTGGAACAGCCCAGTAAATGTAGAGTCAGCCTGGTTTGGAAGTGTAGAGTTAAGCTGAATTGTATTTATGGGAGCAAAACACCAAGAGCCCATTGGTATTTTATAGAGCTTTGATTTGATAGGTTATTGATTTTGGCTTCGGGGGATATAGCCCCTGTTGAGAAAGTATCAAACTCACACTGAATAAAATTGTCAAAAGCCCTAAAACCAGTGGGGAGGGACTGGCTAGCTCTAACTGTAGCGCTTCAAATGGAGTGGGGAAGATATGCCTTATTGCCTTCAGACCTCTGGAAGCAGTTATGTGTATTAAATACTGGAATAACTTGATATTTTAAAAGCTTATACGCTCATCCAAGTAAAATGGGTTTAGAAGACTGCTGGGAGTGTCATTATTTTATGACTAAATCGATACTCAGATTTATGCCTTTTGGACATAGAAACTTGAATTTAATTGAGAAAATGGATCTAATGAGGATAGACGGTTTTTATGCAGGTGCCCTTGTTTAAAGACACATGTGCACACAATTCTGTACTACATGAAAAAAAAAAAAGAGCGACTGAGTTTTAAGGGTCGAATATACCCACCAAAGCCGGTGACACACCCAAAATACTGCGGAACAGGCAATGGCAAAGAAATGGTAGTACTTCTGAACACCTGAGAAACCAAAGGATTTGGGTTTTTTTTTGCTCCTGAATACAAAATTAATTCGTTAACACAGAAAAGCATATTATTTTCCAACCTATGAGCAAAATTAATCGCCAGATGGCAATAACCTGGCCATCAAAATCAGCACTACTACTGATTCAAGTGCAGCATCAGTATTTCCTATTTGCCCATTCTCTGGCAAATGTGTGATATTTATGGTATACTTTTCCTAATACAAGCTATTATCTATAGTGATGAAAATCAGAAGGAAATTGTATTAAATATATTTAGCTAAATTCTGCTCCCTGTATGGAATCAATTTAAAAAAAAAAGCCCCAGAGAAGTGCGTATGCATGTGCTTAATTTTATTCCCGTCTCCAAGACCAACTTTAGACCACATGCTTTGCCAAATCGAAATCAAAATGCAGAGTAACCCCATTGACTTCAGTGAAATAACTTGTGATTCAGTCCCATATATTTGTCTCAATATGTGTTTCATTGGCTATAATAGGCAGAAACTATTTATGACACAAATTTCCTGGACTTTTACAGGCACAATTAGCACTCTGAAGGGTAGAAGAAAACTAGTAGGAAAAGCTAACAAGTATAGAAACGTAGATGGAGAAGTCATTAACATTTCATTTCTTCTATACATATACCCACACACACACACAAAAATGACTCTCCGCTGGGAATGTACACATCTTGAAAATCTAAATTACACACTGAGAATAGGTTTGTGTTGCAATGTACTGCAAGGAATTTTCAAGTTTATAGTTGGCAAGAAATTAGCATTTACTATATAGAGAGACAACATGATGGAGTATATTTTGCTCTTTATGCTAAACTTCCATTGATTGCCATGGGAATATTCTATGTGTGGAAAGGCAGTAGGAGCTGTGCCTTTAACAGTAAACAACAGTGATAGTCAGTGATGTTTCTGTCTGCACTGAAATAAAGTGCTAATAAAAAAAATATGCATTCTTATTGTTTAAAAGCCACAGTCGATAGATTTTTATTTTCCCTACTGAATTGAACAGTAAACTTCTGTAAACAAAATCTGACGTGCCTATCTTATTAAACGTAATTTAAATGAGCACTTTGAAAAAAGCCAAAGATGCCT
Source organism: Phoebastria nigripes (assembly GCA_035582835.1). Taxonomy (NCBI): domain Eukaryota; kingdom Metazoa; phylum Chordata; class Aves; order Procellariiformes; family Diomedeidae; genus Phoebastria; species Phoebastria nigripes. Next base: position 1,926,345 of record JAYKAV010003332.1, read on the forward strand.
TCAGTGGAAAGATGCAAGGGATGGGACTTGGAAAGTCTCAGTGGCACTGCTTTTCCCATGTAATTTCGGGCACGGTCCTTGAGTTTTCTGTTCCTTGCAGAAATATCACGGAGCCACGTTTACACGAGATGCTTGGAACAGCGCAAGAACAAGTCGTGACGGGGCTTGGCATCGTGCCCACCGGAGCTGCTGTGGGTCCCGTGCTTCGGTGAGCTGTACCCAAACCAGGTTTGACCCATAGAAACACCCCCCCAGCAGATCGGGAGCCTAAGCAGGAGCTGCACAATTCCCCGGTGTCTCCTCCCTCCCCCTGAACTCCCCTGTATACCAATCAATGTCTATTTTCCTTCCAACGCCAGCCGGGAATTTTAATGACCGTTAATGGGATTTATGTGTCGGCTTCAAGGGTAATGCAGACCCTGCCGTGGCACACGGTGTGTACTCCACCCACCCAGCCGACCGGACCAGACATCGCTTTTCTTTGGCAGCCAAATTTGTCCCTGAAGTTAATGGCAGATTTGGGTGCAGGTATAAGCCTGCACACAGCACGCAGAGCACCGGCTGCAGCAGATAAAGACGGGGAGAGGAGCCAGCGTGCCTCTGCTGCGCTCGGGATCATGCCTGGGGAAACGGTCTGTGGTCCGGGCTGGCCTGAGCATCCGCAAATGTGCAGCTGCAGATACTTCTGTAAATAGCTCCTCATAAAAATAAATCTCCAGAATGAATAACTGCAGGCTGTACGCTTTGTATCTATTACTGCTCACTGTGCTGATAGAAATTCCCCGGCAAGTCTTTCTTGTTTTATTCAGGCGAGCAGATTTCTATTGGAGTTAATGGCATGACTGTCATGTACAGTGAGCTGGATTTGTGCGTCATTTTGCCCCAAGTAATTTTATAGGCGAGTGAATCCCGTGACGAGCCGATCGGATGTCCTGCACAACACAAGCCGTATAACTTTGTCCCATGACTCCTGTGTGAAGCCTGACTGTTGCTAACTAATTCTGCAAGTATGGCGTGCTCAGGAGGAATTAGCTGCTTTTTAAAAATAGATTACTTCCCGTCACATTCCAGTATTTTTACTGAGTGTTTTTCACACAAATTTTCTGTGTCTCACTGATACTAACATTTCTGAAGATTTTTTTTTTTATAAACAACATACGATTAAAAAAAAAAAAACTGGAAGAAAATCTGTAAGGATAGTGCCAAGGAACTGTGGAGTACTGGAAGAATGAACGTTTTTCTGCATTGATGCGAGTTCAAAATGGATTTCATTTTCCTGAAATGTTTGCATGAAGCAGGAACACAGGGGAATGAAATTACTGTAACGGTTATTAAAATCTTTCAGGTCGGTTGTGCCCATAAGATTTGCCACAAGGACCGGTTCAGCATCTCCATGCCAGGGATGATGCTGGGGTAGAGGCACCCGCGGTGCCCAGCGGGGCCATGCAGCGTCGCCCAGCGAGGGCTTACGAGGGATGGCAGATCTCTGCGCAGGGGATACAGGACCAACCCGAAGCCTAAACTTCTATCATAACATCACCTTAAAGAACCCACTCACTGCCTCTCTTACAGTTGCAATAGGATGTAAAATATATATCGGAAGATAAAGGATACACTTTTGCCTGTTAGTAGCAGTTTGTAATGGGATATTCAGAATGACTGACGGTCCCATCCTCTCTCCCCTACAAAGAACGCCCAAGCGAGGGCTATTCACTTGGCCTCTCCTCAGAGAAGAAGGAGGCTTTCAGCTTCGTGATTAAATCTATCTAAACTGCTTAAAAAAGAGTCTGCACTTTCATGCTAGAGCAATTTGCATTAGGTTTTTGCCAGGCAATTTTTTTCTTTTTCAGGCATGTTTTTTTGCTTTATTCTGTACATGAATAGAGTCCAGGTAAAATATTTTTAATTCATTTCAGGCTGGATTGGTTATTGGAAAAAAAGAGGTTTTTTTTTTCCTTGTTGTTACTTGATTTAATTAGTGCTCTGTTTTTAAAGTGGCAAGCCAGGCTTTGCCAAGTCTGGCTCTCTTACTCATGCTAACAGGGTTTTACAGCCCCACCTGCATCTAAGAGAGGGAAAAAAGCCCCAAAGCTTTATTTTTAACTCCACGTACATACCTCGTCCATTCCATTAAAACACACGCAAGTCCCAGCGCCCGCTGTCTGCCCAGCGCTGGTCTGCGGGGGGCTGAGCTGAAGCCCACCGAAACCCGCGGCACTGGTGGTCTGTGGGATCTGCGGGAGACTGCTGCTGCAGGCAGGGACGGAGGCAGGCGAGGAAGCTCACTGATGTACCTTGTTTGCTGTAGACGCTGCATAAGTGAGCTTGAGGGAGAGAGAGCTTTTAATTTTGCATTATTAATATTTTTCTTCTCTTGTAGGAATTTGTGCCTTCGCACCCCTCCAGCAGCTGAGCACCGTGCGGGTGGATCCAGGGCTGCCTGCAGTGGGTGACCCAAAACCTCACTTATTTACCCCACCTCCACATGAGGTCTGGGAAAGAGAAAAGATGCAACTGCAATTCCCTTCTTTTTTTTTTTTTTTTTTCTTTTCCTCTCCTTTCTTCTCTCTTTTCCCTTTCTCAAACCAGCGGGCCACGACTGGAGCTGTGCTTTGCTCTCCTGGACCACGCGCAGATGCTGATGGAGGCTGCGGGTGTGAGCGTGCTGATGTGCATGTGTGTGCACAACTGGTCTGGGACGCCGGCTCCGCAGTCCCCATCGCACCTCACTGACCCGAGGCAGGTCTCCCTCCTTGGGCTCACCAGGAATCTGGGTGCGAACCTTTAATCCCATTGGAAAAACCGTTATTTATTGTATTTACCGTTGCTGAGGCTTTTAGCAGGATGGGGCCTGTTAGGGTGAATCTCTTCAGTTTGAAAAGGTTTTGGGTAAAAAAGCTTTTTTAAATTATGAAAATTGTCCAGGTTTTGACATTTACAAATTTTCCTTTTTGCTTTGAAATTTTTGTTACTTTATTCTTTAGGCTGAAACCAATAAATATTCTGTAAGGTAAAAAATTGAAGAAAATATTTCAAAATCATCAAAATGAGTGATTTGCTTTAACTCGCTTTTTTCCCAATGGTCAGCTCAGAAATGATTTTTTTTTTTAAAATCCCTCCTTTCCTTATCCTGAACAGGGTCAGATGTCAAACCACCGAGATGTCAAAACCTCTGACAAGGTGGGAGAACCCCATCTTCCCAGGCTCTGCACAGAACGGAGGGTGTCGGGGTGTCCTCCCTCCCTCCCTCCCTCCCGCCATGGGTCCCAAACCCCCGTGCTGGAGGATGGGGGCTGGAGAAGGATGCTCCCGGAGGTGGCTGATTCCCTCCTCCCACATCTCTCAGGGCCAGGATAACCTGGCACGGGGCTTGCTTATCCGCTCTCCCACCACCTTGCCTCATCCCTTTGGCCCACGAGGGCCCCGATCCTGCTCTTCCCAACGCCGCTGGCAACCTCCCCGCTGGCTTTGGCAGGAACGGGCCTTTCGCTGTTGATTTTTTCCCTGTCAATCAGTTACTTTGACATCTAAATGTCAAATGACACCACATGGCTTTTTTTTTTTTTTTTTGCTTGTAATTTAATTGCAAGCACAAAATGGTGGGTGCAGCGCGAAGGGTTTTGAGAGAATGTATCATTAGCAAATTCAATTAGCTGGCACTTGTGCTTGCTGGCATGGAGGGCTCTGACGACGGTGCCAGGGAGGCTGCTGCCGCGCAGAGGGGGCCACGGTGGAGCGGCAGCTCTCCCAGGCTTTCTGGCTCACCTTTTCTTCCTACCCTTTGGGAGCAGGAGAGCTGTCCCTCCTAAACAGCCCGGGATAAGGGGCTGTACAGTCAAATCCTCCTTCTGCAATGATAGTAATACGAGGGTCTCTCCTGCTTCCAGGAATTGTCTTACTGTACCAGCAAATCAGCATTTCTTCAATTGTAACATCATTCCTGGAAATAGCGTTACATGACATGCCCTCACTGCCTGTCTCGGTGTGAATGAGAATACAGCAAAGCTCATGTTTTCCATTGTTGAAATACTAGCATAAATCTTTCACTAATGCACTGCTGTCTTGTATTATAACAGTCACTGCAGCATAGAAAAGTACGTCAAATCTCTCCTCGTTGGTACAGTCAGTTGTTGGCATCGCCCTGACATGTTGTTTCTTTCCTTAAAATGGCTTTGTAAAGGGACTAAAATGAGTTGCTCAGCCTCTGGCAGCACCTTTGCATGTTTTGACAAATCTGAGGCTTCAATGTTGTACGTAAGAAGGTTCAAAACAGTGGGGAAACAGCGTCCTAATGATAGGTTTTGACAAAAGTCAGCCCCGTGTCAGAAGTGACGGTCCCAGATCTTATTATCGGGGCAGATCCTGCGCTGGTGCCTGCACAGCGAGAGGGAGGTGATGTGAGGGATGAAGGCAGGCACGTGGGGAGGGATCTCCCTTCGGTCACAGGGTGGCCAGGAGCATCCGTCCAGTGCCGTCAGGATGCTCGTGCGTCCTCTGCAACACCTGCGGACACGGAGGATTGGGTCTTCCGCTGGTAGCTGTTAGCAGGGACCCTCACTTCAGCATGTGGATGCCAGCTTGCAGGAGCCGAGAACAAGGCACAGCTGTGTTTAAGTCAAAATCAGCTGTCCTTTGCAAAGGACAGCTTTAGGCTGACCTGCGAGGGCAGCGGTTTGGGAGCTGCCTTTGCCTGTGCTCTCTGAGGGGAGGCTAAGGTTGCTCAGAGATATGAAGGTACTTTTGTGCTTTGTGTTTCCCCCTTCAAAACTGAGTATTTCTGTTGTCTTGGAAGGGGAGCTAACAGTTGGAGACTTGAGGCTGGTTAAGCAATGGTTATATAGAGAAATAATAAAACCACACTGAAGTAAGGTATTACTGACTGGTTGCCCAAACCCCAGATCATCCTGTATCCCTCTGTCTGTGCCTTCTCCCATTCTTTCTCTTGTGTCGTTGTTGCCTTCCTATGTCATAAGCTCCTCAAACGGGCTTATGCCTTCTTGGATGTCTGTGTGGCCCCTTGTGGCTTTTGAATACTCCCCCAGTAGAAGAAATAACTCTTTCATGACGAAAGGCTTCACTGCAGCTTCCAGCAGCACCAGGAGCTGGGGCTGCCCTGCTGCCAGGGGAAAGGCTGCTGAGGCAAAAGCACCTGGTGCTTCACCCTGGGTTGCCAGGACCAGCCGGTGGGGAATGACCACTGGCAAAGGAAACAAAATACGGAAGGAGAAAGTTAATTGGGGTAAAATCTATTCATCTGCAAAGTGCTTATCTTCATTGCTCTTCCCCTGACCAGTGCTTGGCTGGTGCCTTGCTGTCTCTTCTGCTCCACGTGCAGTGCAGGATGCTCCCCATCACCCGCCCCAACCAGGACACTGGCTTTTCTTTACTGCTTAAAAATTGCTGCACTTAAAACTGTCTCTTTTCTCTCTGCAACAGGCAAATGCAGCTCCTCTCAGCTCCTCTCAAAGCAGCAAAGGGCACAGCCTAAGTCAGCTCTCCCCTTGGTTCACTTTCTCTCCAAGCTTTGTTCCTTCTGGGCAAGAAGGAAGTTCTTCTTACCTGTAAGACCCTCCTCCTACACCCCAGATTGGGAAAAGCTGCTTCTCCTGAAGCCAAAGATTCACGTTAGTTCTGGAGAAGAGCTTGTCTCGTAGGTCCGTACAGGACAGTGTGGGCAATGTCAAACCACTGCAGAAGCTCAAATCCTCTTCAAAAGGAGCTTAGCTCATGTCCTGTATTTTCCCGTTTCTCTGCTTCTCTGTTTCCAGACTATGTGATTCAGAAATGGATGTCCCTTCAGTGCCCAAGACAGCTGTGTAAAGGACATACTAACATTTTTTTATGGATGGGGAAACTGAGGCAGGAATCTTGTGTGTGTCAGCAGGGCTGCAAATGGATTCTGTGGCAGGACTGGAATTAAATTGTGCTTCAGATGAAAGTTTTCTCCCCAGGGACATCAGACAGCCCAATCTCTATGCAGACATCTCAAAACTACTGCAGTTCCTCAGGAGCACGAGCTCTGCCCCAGCCCTTCTCCAAGGCTGCTGGTAGAAGGGACATCCCTGCTTCCCGGGGCTGCTGCGGGGTAACTTTCTGATGCCCCCTGCAAAAGACTGCAAAGCATTTGGCATAGGTGCAAATAAGCAGAAAGTGTTTGGCAAAGCTCCCCGGCATTTTTTTTTTTTTTTCCCCCTGCTCTGCACAAGATGTTTTACAGCCTTTGTGAGCCTGTATAGATGCTGGTTTCTGGCATGTGGTGTGCTGGAGACTGCAGGCTGTTGCTGAAGCCTCGGGAGTGCAGCTGGCCTTTAAACCCAGCTTTATAGGAAGGAAACTCTCTGGTCCCGCTGGAGGGAGGTACAATCTCGTGACACTGAGTGGAAATAGAGCAGGTTTAGTTTGGTCAAAGGGGGAGTATTTCCAAGGAAACATGAGGTTTTTAGGAGTGTTCCAGAGCCAAGGCAAGTCCAAAAATTTTCAGTCCAATTGTCTTGCTTTCCCAGGCTAATTTTTATGAGGAGGCCCTAAGATGTGAATGAGGAGTGATCTTGTTCAGCCTGAAAAATAAAATTAACACCAGTATGAAAAGGACTGAAGCCCAGAGAACCACAAGTGTCTTACTTTTTTTAACTGAAGGATGCAAAGGCTCAGCTCCGGATGTAACTAAGGTCCATTTGGGATAATGTATTTCATACTTGCCTATGAGAAGAAAGTAAAGTAAGATCCCTTTGGATGGAGGCAAGCCCATTTTTAGTGCAATAAAGGAGAATAGCGATGTTCTTTCTCTTCCTTCTCTTGTAGGACTTTCTACCCTGTCCTGGGTTCTTTCCCCTAAAACCTGTCATTTCTCTCTGTTTTAGGTAGGTAACTCCATCCCTCACAGGTCAGCCTGTCCTTCATTTTCTTTCCGTTTCAGTGCTTAGCACCATTACAATTCTCAGCCAAAGTTCAACTAAAAACTATATCCCACTAGCCAGGAACAAGCCTGGACTGTACCACCTCCCTCCTCGAAACTAATGGTCATGTTTCTCTTTCTTGTCGGCAGCTTTGGCGTTCAGCTTGAGTCTCTGTGCTTTGTTTTGTGCCTTACATGCATTTTGATCCCCTCTCTTTCTCTTTCCTACTCCAGCCCTGCACACCAGCTCACCTTCTCGCTGTAGGCATCCCTGGTACCTCACCTCTGGGGTTTCAGAGGGGTTGTTAGAATGACAAAACCTGGGTAACCTGGGTTATGATGGATGGCTGCAGCGGCTGCCAGCAGCGGCTGCTGGAGGTAAACCAGAGCACTGATAGTTATACCACTTAAGTTGCCTCACTCCCCCGAGTGAATCTCCGCAGAGTTGCTTTCCTAGGTGTGGCTGTTTAGAGTACAGTCCTCCCTGTAAGTTAGATATTGTGCAATAAAATAGACTTCAGCAACTTCATTGCTATATATAAAGTTTTCCCTCAAACCTTTTTCGAACTAAGTCCTGTCTCCTCCCTAGGAAGCATCTGCTTCCCATTGCCAAATTCTTCTGTGTTCCTGTCCCTTTGGTCGTGTTTTCTCTGAATCCTTTAAAAAATGTGCATTTTGGCTGCGCGGTCATGCCAAGGAGTGTGAGAGTTTGCACATTTCGAGCAGGGATTGGCCCGTCTCGAATTGGTGCATCCAGAGAACCTGTCACAAGTTCCTTGAAGCACTTCTGCCTTCTGTTGTGCTGGCACCGAGCTGACGGGCGCTCATTTTGCATGTCTCGGCTCCACGCTTGGCTGGTGAGGATATTTGCAAGGCTGGATATTTCTGGTTCTACTCCACAGAAGCCTTAAATGGAGTATTTGCTGTGCCCTGCCTTACAAAAAGGAGCCTAGTAATAAAACTTTGAAGGCTCCTGTTCAAAACCCTTATGTCAGACCTGCCTGGGTGGTGGTGTGTCTCTCTCCCTGTTTGCTGAAGGAGTTTCTGAATTTTTTGGCTGTCGCCACACTCCCTCAGCTCCCCTGCAGCTCTCCTTGCTTTGCCTTACCAATGGGTTTCGTAGGGCTTATTAATGCCATTTCTTCTTATACCGTTCCAGCCATTTTTCACACGTGGATTCAAAGATTTGGAAGTGGCTTGCAAGGCAGTTCAGACTATTTGCTGTTGTGCAGGACTGCACTGATGTTGTTCCTACACCTTGAACCACCCCATAGTGCTGACAGCGGAAAGCACTTATGGTCTTATACCCCAGCGCAGGTCCTTTTCCATGAAATGATGTCTTTGGAGCCTTAAAAGCTACATTTCTGCTCAGCCCCTTAGGACTTTTCCATCAGGCGGTGGCAGAAGGAGCCTGGGCTGACCGACTAGCAAACACCAGCAGCTGTAGATCACTATCACGCAGCGAGAGCCACATCCCTTGAGGTTACCAAACTAGAAGTGATAGCATATGGATGCAGGTCTATCACCTGCCTCATCTGTCAGTGGTGACTTAATTACCTGGCACCTGGAATCCTCTTAGTGCCCAAACAGAAGTAAGAGGAAGGAATGACTGATTTAAAACCTCCTTTCTCCAAGTAGATGCCGATCTTGTGTTGCCAGATAATTTTAATGGTGCCTTCTGACCTTAAGAGGGATGAATCTAAGTTAAATATCAGGCATTTGGATCTCGGCAAAGTTCAGATTTCCAAAATGAAGAAATACAAATAGCTAGAAAGGCGACGCTGCACCTTCTCTGGATGGCTGAACAAGTGCCATTAGCGCTTGAGTGTATTCCCAACTAGATATAAAAGGAATCGGGAGTGTTAAGGAAAAACAGAGTAAAGTGAATGCCTATTACAGCTGTCGCAATAGGAAAGTTGCAACATTTGCTTGTGGGAAAAGATGCAGAAGCACACAGAGTACCTGTTAGTGCGAGCGAAGCCAGACTTGGGCAGGATTTCAAGTGTTACAGACACAATCCTGAAGGCTATATGCAGAGCAGCGTGACTTTTCCATGATGCTGGTTAAGAAGACGTGCCATTGCAAATTCTTTTTTTTTTTTTTTAAGGGCTGCTTAAGTTTCTTGGGCCTTTATAGAGTAGACGCAGCTTAGGAGTGTTGAGTGCGCCGGGGGACTGAACCGAGGGAACAACGTCCTTGGCTGTGTTATAAACACGGCTTGTCCCTTGGCCCCCCTTGCTGCAGATCAGATTTCTAGCTGAGAAATAAAGTTCTCGGAAAAAAATCCACCCTGGGTCCCTTTGTTCTGCTTTCCTGTTTGCAGACTGTAGAGTCTTATACTTCTCCCTCTTTCATCTTTAAAATTAGGAGCTCTCTGGGTCAGACATAGTCTCCTCCCATACCTATAAAACACTGATCGTGACAGAGCCATTACAGGCAAAGATAGGGGGTTTTATTCCACCAGAGATTCTGGAGTTTGGGGAAAAATACTGGTTCAGATAGATGTTAGAAAATGAAAGAACTCATGTAGAAGGATTGTCAAAGAAAACTTATTCTGGAAAAAAAGGAAGGTTTCTGTTCTAATTCTTATTTTATAATTTAATGAAATGGAATGGATGGATGACCTGAATCTCAAGGACTTCCCAGGCTCCCAGGAAAGTGTCCGGGTTGTTCTTCTTTCTGTGGGCTGCCAAAGCCCCGTGGAGCCCTCCAGGGCAACAAGCAGTTCGCAATGCTACCTTGCCCGTGATGCTGAAAGGTCTGCTTTAGCAAATGATCACTCTGTCATGAACAACCGTTTTACTGGAAAATTTCTGCTCAACCTTAGCCCTGATAATTGTACGGCTTCTAAAGGTATTAACAAATAATGTTGGTTCTGGCTTTGTCTTAAGAAGGTTTCTATCATCACAATTATTCTTTGCCCACTCTCCATCCTTTCTTGCTTCTTGGAACATAGACGCATTGCTATAAATATCTGTGAGTATAAATATGGGTTTCTACGTACATATATACACTCAAGTGCTTAAATTGATGTTTTATCATATCATACCATACTGTGTCATATAACTTAATATAATATTGCATGTCTGCAATGAGAAGACCCATTTTTCTGTCCTGGTTAGTCAAAGTGAAGCATCAACGGTTAATTTCTTTCTGTCTGAAATTTGCACGAAGTTAGATCTGACTTTACTGTGCCATGATAAACTTTGCGTAGTATATCTTGCATAAAGGTAAAATACATTTTCCATGACTTAAACCTTTGTGGATCGGTGCTATGCTAAGAGCAATTAGATTTAACATCCCTGGAAGCTCCAAAGGCATTTTAAAGGACTCGCTCTTTTGTTCCAACTCTAGCGCTCAGAGAGACTGAGACATTTTTGGAATAGGTTTTGATGGACTTATATGAAAATTTATATGACTAAGAATTGGATTTGTTCCTCTGGAATATTATGGATTATTTTTATGTTGGAATTACATAAGTGTGCAGAGCTGCATGCAGTTGGCTTAATGTAGCTAAAAATATATCTTCTGATTTCCATTTGGAAAGGTAGCTGGATCTTTCCAGCTTCCCCTCTCAGTGATGACTTTATGGTGTGTATGGGTTATAGATTATAGGAAAAATTGAAATGCATAGTAAAATCAAGGGGTTTAAAACGGATTAATATTTGATTACATCTTTGAGAAGATGAATATTGATGCATGTCCTTCTCCACTCCTGATTTTGAACTGTGTTGAAATCCCTTACAAATGAAACTTATTTCAGAGAGACCATCTGGATGTAAATGAGGACAGGAGTGGGCAGCGCGTGAGGAAGCAGAAATCTCCAGGAGCTGGGGCAAAGGCCTGCTGATGCTTATCCTGCTTTCATACCATGGCTCATTTGCCTCTGGTGCAGCAGAAATCACAAAGATTACCCTGACAGGAGAAAACTGTTCCAGGGAGCAATCGGAGATCACGAGCTAGTAACAACTGCTATCAGTTACATTACCCAAAGCTACCTCATCTCTTTCTGCTTCTTAATCCTTTACCTGTCTCTCTCTCTCTCTCTCTCTCTCTCCCCCCCCCACTAGACTTTGTTGGACACGGTACTATCCAAAAAACATTTCCTGGGGAGAGATTTTTCCAGCTATATTTTTGATGAAAAGGCTCATGAAGTGCAGGGCGAGCTCTCCTGTTCCAAAAGAGAACAGATTAAAAACCCTCATCCTTTTATTTCAAACGATTGACTGTCCCATTTAGCACCAACCTTCGGCACATTTTGCTTCACCCTCCACGTGGAGCAAAGACACATTACAACACCCCAGAAGTTTTTAGGAGCTGAAACTGTGGTTCTGTGGGCAGCTTTGCTGTTTCCTGAGTAGAAGAGTTTGTGTGTATGGTGACTGTATCAAGTGATAAGGCACATCATTGACTCTCTGAGGGGATGAATGATGTAAATATACTGCAATAGAGATGAACAAAGGGTGTCCCTGTAAATTGACTGCACACTTGTTATTTACCTAGAACAAGTACAGTATAAAATTGAGGAGCTAACAGGATGCTTCCATCAGGTTTTTAAATGCTGTGTAAGATGGAACGTGTTTTACAACATAAAACCAAAATTCTACTTTTGTTTTGCTTCTCCTGTCCCTGCCCTGTATGTTTTCTAAAATGGACATGTCACTTTGGCTGTATAATCTTATCATATTTAGATTTGATTTAAATCCTGTCTTTTCTCAGCTGTGCTTGCTAATGGAATCGCTCATGCTTTCTATACAGTTGATCTAATAATATTTTCTTCACTGCTCTCTGGCATTATTTTTTACTTTATAGAAATCATGGCAAAACTGGCAATACAAATTGAGTCTGCATTTTAATGATATTGATGGTGATTTTCTTGTGCGCTTGTATAAGGTGGGTTGGTTTTTTTCCTCTCTTTGTACCATAGTCATTTTAATATACTGTGGCATAAGCATGTGAATGACTGTTTCAGTTGCAAGATTCTCTAATAAGGAAGCAGACTTTTCCAATATAACTTTGTCACTTAAACTGCTCTGCTCAGGCAGGCCATCAACAGAATGTCCATGAGACATCTTCTTTTTTTGCTTTTTATTTTATAAGCAAGATACTCTAGTGGCCTGTGAACTGGCCTGTTGGAAGTCCACAGTCCCTCTTCAATACAAGGAGAATGGTGGCTCACCACTGGAAAGCACTAGGAGATGATAAGTCAGTGACTTTCAGCATTTTCTGATTTGTAGATTTCTTAGATTTCAAATGGGAATTGATGAATAGACACTTTTTAGCTAGTGACAATAGATTTTTTTTGTGGATACACCTAGAAAGAGGACAAATTATATACTGTAACAACAACTGGCTCGGTTTCATTTTATACTTGGGCAACCTCCATGATGACTTCAGTGGGTGCGGGGGGAAGAGGCACAATGAGTGTGTCCCTTAAGAGTGAATTTTCTCCTTATTTTAAAGGGGATCTGAGATGCCAACTGCTACCTCAGGAGAGTGAAGCCCTTTACAGAGGCAGCAGATGCACTTCAGCATTGCTCTTTCTATTGTGCTTCAACTCTGACCACAGAAGAGCTAGCTCTTGGGACAGAAAGTGCTCTGTTTACACTCAGACCTTGGCATTTTTCCTAAGGGTACCAATTATAATGATGTTTTTTGTGATATGGGCACACATCCATTATGAATTGGCTTGCACCCACCAACTCATTTTGCACAGACCATGGAACATGCATCAGATGGCAACGATTCCTGTTCGTGTGCAATGTTAAGGAAATCTAGATCATTACCAGCAGAATAATGAATTCCATAGAATTGTTCCGTTGTGCAATTACATGAAGTATGCTAAGAGAAAGTGCAGTTTCTCAATAATTCCCTCCCTGTTTTTTTTTTTAAACCACAGGAATGATAGATTATTAATCATGATTAATACTCAGTTACTGTGAATTATAGTGGAGCAGTGCCTGGAAATCCCAGTCTGTTTGGTAAACTTATTTTCTTGCATAATTGGAAACTTACCTTGCATTTAAGAGGCCTAAAATACAGCTTGACATAGATGAAGATTAAAGCAATGGAACCACCCATTTCATGTAATTAAAAGAAAAATTTAATAGATACATACATTCTTAGTCCAACACTATTGAACATTTTCTGATATTGTACAAGCATAACAATAGGAGAAATACAATTGCGAACATCTTAACTGTTCCTGTATTTTGCTTTCTTCCTGAGAACCAAAGTCTTCTAGAGCTCAGCTGTAGCACTCAGCCTGAATTCCCAAGCAGCACTGGAGTTAAGGCAGAGTTGTGCATTGTCTTGACATTTGGAAGATGTTGGTCATTCTGGTTGCAATTTCTTAAGAGAGTATGAACAATCAAAATGCTCTAGGAAGCAGAGGAAAGTCAAAGGAGATAATATAATATGCTCCATCCCTGTATGTGGGGGCGTACATGGGCTAATTTTTGTTAGCCCCATATCTAAAGGGACTCATAGTGTCCATGGAGAGTAAGGCACCAGAACGACATTATGGAAGGGCTCATATTCAGTCAGAGAATTCAATTTCCTTTGAGATAACTGGTCTTTAACCTTTTGGAAGCACCCTGAGGCCTTTCACGTTCAGTCCTCTGTGTGCAATACAATATTTAGCAAATCACAATTTCTGCTGTAAAAAGTTTTCATTTAAATCTGTATTCTGTCCTGAGAACACAGTGAAAAGAGGTGAAAAGTCATTTTCCTCTCAAGGATGAGACTGCTGGGTCATTTCCAGGAGGACATCCTTAGAGAGCATCCCATGGTCCCTTCCTGTAGAAGGCAGCAATATAGCTCTTCGTTATTATCTCTGTCTCTCTCTTCCCCCAACCAATCTGTCAGCGCATTTATGGTGCTGAGGAGAGGCGTCGTGTCGGAGCGATGTTCCCATTTGCAAAATGGTAACTTCTATTTGTTGTTCTGAGGAGCTGGCTTCACACACTGCGGAGCTGACATCTCTCCGGGAGCACAGCTGAGTCCAACGTGTTCAGAGCAGCCATCCACCCAAACACCTCCTACTCAAGCGCTCAGACCTTCCTTCCCAGTAAATAAAAAATACAGAGACAGCCTTGAATTGTTCCAAATATTTCTGTTTCACTGGAATGTCTACCCATGTTCAAATCTGATAAATGGGTTTTTCCCCAGCCTTGGAAGTCAGTTTAGTGCAGGAATAGGATGGCTCTCCAAAGAGGAAACCCAGTTTCTGGAATAGTTAATGGAAAAGTCTGACTGACTTTCTCTGGTGTCAATATATTAAAGGGTTCCTGTGTGTCATGAAAATACAATGTTGCAATTAACACTTTTATGACAGAAAACAAAGTCATCATAAGCTGCTGCTTCTACTACGTTGTACAGAATAACATGTTTTTCAAGGTTTCATTGCTCATATAGAAACCTCGAAAATATAATTCCTAAAACAGGAAACCAAGCAATGTGTCATTGTACACTTTAGGCAAGGAGATATTGCCGCATTATTTAAAACACCACCATTCACTACAACAGCAGCTCTCAATATATCCCACAGTGTGATTCAATTCATATTGTTGGGACATCCTGTCTAGCCATGGCTATGGCCGTGACCGCTGTAATTCTGTCTTTGACCTTACCCATGCTCTATAGTAGACATGACCTCAGTTTGCCAACCTACGGATTACAACATGAAAAAAAGCTCTTTTGAATAATGATTCCTAGGAAAAGAGTTGGAAGAAAAATATTTGTGCCAGTAGTCCTTAATTTAGCTCCACAGCTGGTGCATGGAGACCTCACTTGCCATGGGTGATCCCCGCACAGTCAATGTGTATTACCTTGCAGGCACAGAGCTGGAACAAGACATCCTGGCTTGCAAGACAAGTTCCCCATCTCTGGGTCTCTCACTGGCAGCATTTTGGGGTATGCCACCCTCTGATTTCCTCTCTTGGGCTCCTTCCAGCCATTGCACGTGAAATCTCCCCTTTTGGAAGGCAGCATCAAGAGCAAGGACTGCCAAGATGCATCTCTACTGGTACTTCTCTAAGAAATGGTATGTGGGGCAAGTTTTCTCCTTTTCTGACTCTTAAATGCTTTGGATCAGTGTCTTTATTCATACACGCCCACTTGCCACTTTGTCGAGGACAACCTATGGTAGAAAGTGGAATGATCCAAGCCTCTGTGGCCCGATACATTGCACTGAGGCTTTAGTTGTGAGGCTCAGTATTGGGAGACTGAAGATCAAAAATCTATGGGAGAGTGCAAACTGGAGCATTAAAACTCAGCATTACCCAGCCCAGGGTGTGCAAAACCAGTGCCTCCTGGGTGGCGGTGGTTAATGCTTTTTGGGTCCAGACCCAGCTGGCAGGCTAGTGCAGGTGTGGCAATTAAGGACTAATGACTTCGTTCCTTTAGGTGGCTACAACTCACAATGTGACGTTGCAATTAAAATAAGCAAACCTCTTTTACTGCCCACCGATGTCCTAGAAGGAGCACAGAAACAAGGTATGCTGGGCTGCTCGCTGCATTTCTAAGGTTTGCTGTCCTTAGGTCACTGAGCTTTGTTAAGATACCTGTACAAAGATCGTTAGCAGTTCTACCTACTTCTTACTTTCTGATTTTTTGAAAACATGAGTTTTCCAGAAGTGGGGGAAAAAAAAAGGAAATCCACACAAATTTTTGTTTCCATTAAATATTTGTGTGTCAGGACTACAGATTTGAAACTCAGATTATTAAACAAGTGGCTTCAATGATTTCAGCAATGCTGAGTATCCCAGCATCTCGTCCAGGATTGTTGTTTGGGATTCCCCAGGCACTTCTGCACTGAGATCAGTGGGGTTTTTGGAAGAAGTTTTAGTGCCTATATGAAGCAAACACTGTCTTTGGTGTTAGTCTATAAGTATCTAATGTGAGCAAGCAACTCTGTATTTTCCTCTGTGCTTAGTAAGTGCGTTCTATACCCTCAGGCAGCTGAATTTACATGCTTTTGTTGTCTTATGTGTAATGTGCAATATGTATTTCCTTTTTATTAATCAGACCTGCCATCAGAAAAGAGATAGAGGGAGCTTGAAAGTGCAACCAGGATAGATACCTTCATTTTGTAATCTTTTGTGCACAGGTGGAGATGCCCGTTTCCACTAGAATAGGTGGCAATATTCTGCTGCTTGCAGAAATCTTACAAATAAAGATCAGGCAAAGGAGTTACTGGCTACCCACGGGGTAATTCTCCTCTGGAAGCATGCAATCAATTCCCATTTAGGCTAATTACACTTAAGGAGCCCTTTCCTATAACTAATGAACAATAGGCATAACGTGTTATTACATAACCATAGGCACGCACATTAATACGCTGTCGAATTGCACTACCCTGTTAAAATGCTTCCTCTACAAAATTCACTGGAGATTTTTAGAGACATTTGCTGTAATTACCGCTAGCATGGTTTCTAATTCATTTAATTTTCTTTTCTACCTAAACTGAGCATGTAAGTGTGTTTTAAGAGATTGAATAAATAAATTTTTAATTATAAAATGATGCTATATCATACATTATTAATAATAACCAACAATGTGTAATACATGTTTAGGTATGAATCCATTAGGAAGATGAACTAATATATATCAGTCCTAAAATAATGTCCTAATTTGTCCTGTGTTTATGAACAGGGAAATCCATGTTTAAAGCAATTAGAGGTTTATAAAAGCCTTGGATTGACAGTGGGTAAAGCATCGAGCACACTTGGCACTTAGGAATTCTGTTGTCGTCTATGGCAAAGGAGAAGACTCTTTTTTGCCCTTTATTGGTTTCAGCAGTTTGTGAAATCATACAACCAGAATGGTACAGATATACAGACCTCCAGGGTGGGAGCAGCATGATGCACATAGTCCTGGTTGGCAAACACTCTGGTTATTACTGTTATCTTAAAAAAAAACCCAACAAAACCAGCTCCTTTGTACTCTGTCAGTTCACTTTCAGGCAGTTTTGAGGAATTTTGTCACTTATTTTCCTATCAGCGATAGCAGACTTCGGAAATCTCCATGGCAAGTTCCAGGCATTCACCAGTCTCGTGGCAGGACTCAAAAAGGCTGCAATCAATGTCACAGTCACAGTTGCAGTCGTTGTTGCTGTGGTCTTCGTTGGAGGTCTGGTAGTATCTATTGGATGGACAACAGGTATCTGTCAGCCAATGTTCACAGGTATCAGGCAGCATTATAAGAAAGTCCCAAAATTGGCAGAACAAGCAGGCCAGGATAAGTGTTGCGCATTCATCTAAGAAAAAGGAAAAGCAGCGAGATGTAAGAAAAAGGGCATGCTTGATTACCCAGGTTCAGGCTAATGTGACTACACAGAAATGAGATGCAAGACAGCACACAGGGTAGGCTAAAAATACATTGATGATAACTACTTCCATAAAGTCAAATGAAAGGATTTATTTTCTATGTTGTTTGTTCTGGAAAAACAACAGCGGCATGAAAATAATTTGAATGAAAATATTCTGTGGCAGTGAAGTTCAGAGGAACAAGTACTCTGAACCGACTTTACGGTTGGACTTGATGATCTTAAAGGTCTTTTCCAACCTAAATGATTCTGTGATTCTATACTCTTACAGTGTTTGGGCTATAAATTTCAGCACAGGAGTGAACTTCACGCAGCAGGGCTGCTCTGCTGGGGGGTTTGCAGCCTTGCAGGAGTTTGCAAGTGCTGCTGCCTTGCGATGCCCCGTGTGCTACCTGACCAACACACATGACACTGGAGTTTATTTTCTTTTTCACAAGAGTTTGCAATTAAAGATAAAAATCATCAGGCTGCTCCTGCTATTTCTAGGAAGGAAAAACAATCAACAAAAAAAAAACTTTCAGGGGCATTTTTACCTACATGTGAAGAGTTCAGAACTGAATCCTTCTTATTTAAACAATTCCTTTCTGAGCTGTAAATCCGTTACAGTCTGAATCAATCCTTGCTGGAAGTCAGTGCGCAAACACCCAAAGCTGTTGTGGAGAGTGGATCAGGCCCTCAGGCTCTCCAGGTCTAGTTCTTGCTTTTCTACATGGTCAGTCTGGATGCATGGGACAGTGCGTCCCTGGCTCATAAATTCTCTATGGCATCTGGATAAGGACTGATAAGATCTTATGAACAAGACCAAATCCACAAACAGAGGGAAAAAAAAAGAGTACAGATTAATCATCTGCTTATAGTTTGATTTCTGTAAGTAGTCTGTTTCAGTCAAAATGTTTAATGACAGCTAGATTGCCTAACCAAGGACAGGGAGGAAAAGCAAGTCTGGAGAACAGCATTTACAGAGGGCAGCGTGCTGATCGATTCTCAGCCCAGGGTCCTTCCACTTCCCCCCAACACGGGTTTCTCACCTTTTCATTCACAGACTTGTTAATTTGTGAAAGGAGAAAAAAGTTTGGAAAATAGTATTAGCTAGGATGTGTGTCCGGAGCCAGTGAATATTCCTGAAAACTTGGTCACCGTGACAAAAACTTTGTGTTATATTTGTTCCCCTCAAAAATCAACTAATTAACTCCCCACCGTTCAAACTACAGCATCTGGGGAGGCTGCCTCGGGGTGTAGCAGGGCTCGGAGCAGGTGTGAGATTCTGACTGTGTGAATCCAGTTGGAGCGCAAAGACCCAGACCTTTCAAATTTTTTTCCCTGCTTGTTTTTGGAAAGGAAAAATGCCTTCAACAATATGAATGCCTTTTCATTGGTTCTTTTAGGAAAGCATATGGTTATAACCACATTTCTTGCCCTAGGATGACTAACTGTGAACTCACTCAACTGCATTGGTTCTGTTGTGGCATTTTCTATCTCACATAACATAAAGTTCACTGCCAGGAAGTTTCCAGAATTATGCTCTTTTCTTTTTTTTTTTTTTTTTTTTTTTTTTTTTTTTTTTTTTTTTTTTTTAATAAAAAAAATTAAAAAATCATTCCACCTTTTTTTAAAAAAAAAAAAAAAAAACACCAAAAAAACCCCAACCAGTTAAAGCTGGTAGCAAGAATAAATAGCATGTGATTGAACTCCTTTCTAAATAGCATATCATCACCAATGTTATCAATTTTAATACTTATTTAAATATGTCAAGATCTATTTAAGTTCAGACAAGCACAACTAACTTCTAAGTCAGTTCTGTAGAATAAGAATGACTAGATTTTGGTGATACTTAGTAAATTCATGCTTATGTTTTTTTCTAACTAAATGAACTGAAATAATTATAAAATTGAAACATTTTATAAGGTGACACTACTGCATTTAATTGTATGAAATTTACAGTGTAGAAAATGTAATCATTTTATCCAGTAGTCCATGGTGTAATTAAGACTATTCTTTTTAGATATCTTATGTTTATGAGATTTCCTTCCTATACATAGATATGAGAGATGAAATTCAAAATTATATCTCAATTAAAGATCTTTCAATTTTGTTTTTTCTCTCCAAAGATCTGTTTTCTAATAACAGGTTTTTTCCTGAATGTGTTAACCATAATGGTGCTTATGTAATCTTGAGAGAATAGATACGATCCTTAGGGCTTCATCCAGGAAAGGGAGCACACAAAAAGACAAGATTTTAATAATAAAGTAATGTTTCAGCACAGAGTCTGTGATGTGCAGTAAAGATGCTTTTAAATTCCCATCAGAGCACACACCATGAACTGTGATAATGGATGTAACACATTTCGAAAAATCTGCATGTGTGAGGCTTTTTTGTCCTGTTTTAAGTGGGGTAATGTATATAAATAATAGATATTAGCAATTAAACATCCATTCCTATGCATTCATTTATATATTTGAAAATAAATTAGCCACAAACTGCATAAAAGAAGATGCAATCTCCTGTTTTCTCCTCTGTTTTCCCTGCTGTTTGCGAAACGGCATTACTGCATTTATCTCAGTGAGAACAACGACCTCAGCTCTCATTCTCTACATTAGTAGATTAATTACCACAAAAGAAGAACTCCTAATAATTTTGCTAGCCTGACTCATCTCTAAATTTTCCTGCTTTTTTTGGTGGCTGTCAGCTCACCCTCTGCTCACGCAGATGATGCTCTGAACGAACCTGGTCCAAAGCTCGCTGAGGCCACGATGGTCACCCCCAGTGAGACCCATGAGCTCTGGATGTGCTCCTCTCTGAGCACAGGGATCAAAATAATCACCAATTTCCTCAGCTATCGCTCTGCCTTCAGAAGTTCTCCATGCACCAGTGAACAGGATTTGGCCTCGTGTGTGTGGAATAAGCAGTAACTTGTCAGAGTAGAGTGAGCAGAGTATGCAGTGACAACCACAAATCTGGCTTCCTTTGGTTTTCTTGGCTTCCATCCAGCCCTTAACATTATTAATTGAGCACAGATTGGGTTTTTTTGTTAATTTCCTTCACTTTTAGCTTTTTTAAGGAGTATGAAATCTGTTATTTACGTCACATGGTACACACCTGTGTGCCAGTAATGGTTGAGGGGCCTGATCGGATAGTCAGCAAACTCAGAAAACAGTGAGTGTCTGGACTAGAGGATGAGTCCCCTAAATGAAATAAATATTTCAGATCCTTCATTGAAATTAAATGCATTCTAATAGATATATCAGGGACATCCCTTTTATTACAGGATCAGTGATACAATGGAGATGGTAATGGCTCCTGGAGAGCATTGTGGTTTATTGTGTTGATCTGTATTTAGAAATTCTTAATTCAGGGATTGTTAATATGATATATGTGACAGATCCCATCTCCATTGGCTATAACACACTAATCTGTTATTGCAAAAGGCACACATAAGAAACTTCAAAAATGCTTTACAGAAACACTTTTTTCATATCCATCGGAATAACCAGGAATAGCTTGTTCTCAGCATAATTCCACTAAAATCAGGGGTGTTATATTATTTAGATTAGCAGCAGTCATGCCCCTTGGTCTGTAATGAGTGTTCACAACCCATTCTATTCCTTAACTCTTGGTTATACTATTGCCTCGGAAACTCTTACAAAAAATAATGCAGGTATTCGGCCCTTTAACTTGTGCTTTTACACAATAAAAAGGATCAGCTCCTTTTCTGAAAAGATAAGACAGGTCTGATTAATAGTCCCAGAGCAAGTTATGTTTTAGCAATGTTCATCTGCAAAAACGCACCGAACTATTGGGCTTCTGCTGCAATTTTGGTTTGTAACTACCTTTCATAGCGCTTTGTTTTCAAATACGCTTTTTCAAGACAGATAGCATGCTGAACTAACCAAAATGCTATCCACGTGTATCCACCTGGCCCAGTCATCAGAGACAGTTTTCTGCAGAAGCAGGGCAGAGTATGAAGAGAGCTCCTCATCCTGACCCACGTGAGTTTTGCAGTGTAGGCAGTAGAGGGAGGGTTTGATGGTGGGTCAGCAGAGTGGCAGGGTTGGATGTAATGGTCGATACAAGAACTGCACATACAAGACCATAGAAGTAATGTGCAGACCACCAAACACAGCATCTGTTCAGCAACCACAGCAGCTCCTGCAGTACCAATGGCAAAAGCAACAACCTCTGCTACTGGGGAGAAGTGAGTCCGTGTGAGATACTCTGTTCATCTGATACCGACACTAGTACCTCCGTGCAAACACTCGTTGCAAAAGTACAAATGCTCTGTTGCACAGTAGGCTCTAAGCTCCTCTTCTATGACTTTAATATCATTGACAATTTAAGATCATCTTCTACAGATTCTCATCTGTCACAAAAATGTCTGCAGGGCAACTTAATGCTGCTTTTGGCTATGTTCTTGAACCTTCTGTTCAGCATGTAAGCATTTATTTCAAGTTAGATACACGTAGTGCTCTTGCAATGGGCATTATTTAGAAATCAGCTTAAACGTGATCTGTTTTATAAAACATACCGTCACTGTCTCTCTGATGTACTGATGCGTCATCTTCAATGTAAGTGAATTCTCTGCATTTCTCCAGGGAAGCAATGGATGATGTGCTCGCATCTGACAATTTCTTCTCATTTTTCGTACCCTTTGATGAAGCGTCTGTGATGCTGAATTCTGCGACAGAACTCATAACAATACCTTTCATAGGCTTTTCATCTGTATGTTTTTCATTTGTAAGCTGCTTATCTGGTGGGATTAGGAAAAAAAAAAAGACTTGTTTGCGATACTAAGACAAAGATCTGAAAGAATAACATATACAGAATTTCCAAGCCTACAGTTGTTTACTTCCAAGGCCTAACCCTACTTACCTAATGATTTCAGTCTCTTTACACAAGTACAGTTTATTCATAGTATAAGTATTTGTGAACTTGCATTCTAAGGTTTTCTCTTAAACCCAGTGGACTTAGAAGCTAAGTAATAATTCACTTCCACTGGGTGGGATCAAGTTAGGAGCGAGAACAGAACTATTGCCTCAGTCAACATCTATTTTGAATGTGATATCCTAACTTCAATTTGTGATATAAAAGAAAGCAAAACAATTATCTTGTTATTTTTCAACAGCAGCTCTGTTTCCCTAAATTTACAGCCAACAATGTGTGTGTAGGTGGTACCTTGATGCAGATGTGCCAGCTCACCATGGCTCATAATCTTGTAGCAAAGAAAGCCAGATGGTCTCTGTTTAACATCCAGATTCATTATTTCATAACTTCATCCACACTTGTGTTGTTGGCCTGGAAGTCAACTAGAAGATGGGAGACTTTACATGCTGTCAGCGTGCCAGAGAGGCAGCTCAAAAACCAGAGGGAGAGCTTAATTTTAAGCCCCAACTAGGGGAAAGGTTAAGAAGAGTTCTGAGCTCAATTTATTCTTGAAGAACTTCTCAGGCACAGATAAACACGGGTTGATATATAGTTTCACTTACTCTCCAAAGTGATCAAGAGGCCAAGAAACACAGTCATTCTCTCTATGGCTGGGGTGATAAAACCTCATCAATTCTTATCTACAGCTGATTAACTCCTGCACCTCACATCAAGCACAGCCTCACTTTTTATCTTACTTAAATCTTGTGATATGCTTGCTCTTGAGCTATATACAGATAATCAATCTTTACAAACACCTCAGTTTTGCAAACATTACTTTCTGAGAGGAACAGTGAGTGCTCTAAAGCAGCTAGTCTGAGCTCTGCTGCAAGGAGCCAGAAGAGAAACCCTGCATATCTCTTATTTTTCAGGTACCTTTGATCCCTGACATATATTAACAAAAAGCCAAGAAAAGGTTGATAGAGAGTGAAACCTTGATAAGACTGCAGTTGTGTCCTGTAGTATCCTTGCAGCCAAAAGGAGGAAATGTGGATGGGATGGGTGGATTGCAAGGCAGGTGAAAAACCACTGGGACCATTGGACTCGAAGTGGGTGGAAGCAAGAATTTGAGGTCTAACTGGTATCCAGAGCAAGTCCAGTGAAGGCCACCAAGGTGGTGAGGGGTCTGGAGCTCCTGATGTATGAGGAGAGGCTGAGGGAGCTAGGCTTGGCTGGCCTGGAGAAGAGAAGGCAAAGAACGGTGCAAGATGCTGTTTTCCACTTCATAACCAGGGTAATGGAGAAGCCAGACCCAACTCCTCCCAGCAGTGCACAGAGGTGAAAGGCCACTGTCACAGGCTGCAGCAAGGGCAGTTAGGATTGCATATAGAACAAATTCTTCATCATGGGAGGTGTAAAGCACTGGGGCAGCCAGCGGTGAGGCTGGGGAAGTGTGGAGAGCTCAGCTGGACACGGACCCCAGCAATCTGCTCTTGCTGCAGAGTTAGCCCTGATCTGAGGCGGAGGCCAGATGAGGTGACTTCTAGACGTCCCTTCCAAGCTTAATTTTTCTATGATTTCTAGAATGAGTGAGCAATTCATTTAAGTTTTTACTCATAGTCATAATTCATGGCATTTTAGATCATCTTCATGTGGGGAAATATGTAGAAGCAGAAAAGGTGGGTAGAGGTCAGCAGAGTAAGACCCTGGGAGATGATAAAAAGAAATACTAAGCTACTATTTTCATTTTAACTTTAAATCACTGTTTTAAAAATGTGTGTTGGCAGATGTTTTGGCTTGATTTTGAGTTTGTAATAATGATAAAGTCTACCATGAAGGAAATGTGGATTTTCCCTGTCCCAGAGAGTTTACAGGTTGGCCTCAGGCAGGGAGCAGCCAGTGGGATAGAGAGAAGCAGAGGGAAGGAGACAGTAAGACAGCAGTGGCACAGAAAGGAGTCTCAGAAACCTATAACTGTCAGGTTTTGTGAGTGTTATGACGAAGGAAAGCCACAGGTGAGACTTTGAAGGGCAGGAAAGGCTGTGGCTCCTCCAGGTGTGAACCAGCAGTGCAAAGCACAGCGGGTTGTACACTTGGTCGTAGGAAACCAGCATCCTGGGCGAAGCACATCTGATTTTGCCTATCATCTGTAATAATTTGTTGATGGTTTTCCCCCCAGAGTAAGTAACTATAGCTTTTTTTCCCTCTCTGACTTCTTGGCCAGCCTCTTGAGTCCAAAATGTGAAAATTCATGCATTTTGGATGTACTTACATGTACAGTAACCACTGTTTTCCAGTCTTTATAAATCAATGACATACCACAATTTTTCCTGCACTTTCGTTCAATAACATACCGGCTCCAGGAAAAGTTGTGCTAATTGAAGTAGCAGAGCTCTGGAAGAAGCAATGTCCCGCTTACGCATTGGATTTATTGGATAATAATTGATTTGTGAGTCCAAAAGACACATGCCCCACCTGTTATTCAGGTGCCGTTCTTACAAATGGATCTTGTTTGTCCAGGCTGAGAGCTACGCACAGGCTGAGCAGTTGAATACACATGGATCAGATTGAAAGGCCTAGGCAAGAATGACGTTTTCTATCATTTTCCACTTTCAAAATTGGCCCGAAAGTCTAAACCAGATACATCTTAAATCGCAATATATCTGTTGAGTTCCCCATTTCTGCAACAATACAATGGACCACAGAATGCACTTAAGCATTCAACAAACAAGACTGAAAAAAAATCAGACAGAAGTAATCAGTAAATGCCAGACTAACATTTACTGTATCCACCGACTTCTACTATTCATGCTTTGAGTCAATTTTTGTTCTTGAAGTGCTGTTGAAGAGAAATCAAAACCAGAAATAGAACGGCATAGACATAACCTGAATTTTTCAATACAGCACCATCAAACAAAAGCGTAACAAAAGCTGTCATTCAAGGACTCTTCTGTTTGTTAAAGCATACTACATCTTTGAAAATACAGTACATTTTAGTGTCAGACTCTTAGTTTGAAAAGCTCCCTTTAAGTAATGTTATACTTGTCTTGTACAGCTAGATCAAGTCTTCATGCAATCACCGTAACAAGGAACTTGCTATGACAAGCGAGATCCTTGCTTCCAGAAAACAGTGCGATAGAGGCTAAAGCAGTGTACAATTATAGGTCTCCATTTCATTTTTATGCAATTACCTTCAGTTCAGCTGTGGGTCCATCTACATTATGTCTTTTATCAATTTAATGTTTGCACAAAGTGTCTGAAGAAATAAAGGTTATGCTAGACCAGCATAAAAAAAATGTGGTTAGCACTTTTGTTTTTTCTTTTATAGTTTGTTGCTGCAATGGAACAGTAGTAGTTTGAGAGATTGGAACAAATAAGTGGAGCCAAATAGGCTTTAAAATATGTTATGTAAAACTGATAATATTTATGATTACTGTTAAATGAGAATGTAAAAAAAAAATTACAATTAGAGATGGGCAGAGGGTCAAACTTTGTTACTGTCTTTTAAGAGCCTGTGTTCAGTTTCAGATATCCACAAATGTCTGTGTTTTTAATGTGTAGAAATCATCCACTGAAGTGAATTAAAAGGGAAAAATAAGCATATGATAATGAAGAAAGCTCAGGCTATTCAGTGTTGGGCAGAGGCAGCTAGAGGTAAACCCCCATAAAGTGCCATTTTTAAATAGTATCCTGAAGTAGCAACTTTCTTCCTTAATTGGGGAAGCTGGGGCTTGCTTTAACTGTTGCAGTAGAAGACTGGGATTGTTCACCCATGTTTGTATTAAAGACAGAGATAGTCTCAATACTCAAATGAAATTTCTATTTTTTTTTAAATTGGATGATTCAGGTGGCTGACTACAGTGCCTAAATTATTGAAAGCACCAAGTAAATCACTTACTTTCCACTGATGCCAGCCCCAGATCCCTCTGGTTAATAGCGAGGAGCAGTGATACCAAGACTGGCATTTACAGTAGATCCCCGAGCCCTATTTCTTTTCATTGGCTCAGGCACAAACCAGGGTCTTGCAGCCCTGGAGAATAGAATCATAGAATGGTTTGGGTTGGAAGGGACCTTAAAGGTCATCTAGTTCCAACCACCCTGCTAGGGGCAGGGACACCTTCCACTAGGCCAGGTTGCTCAAAGCCCCATCCAACCTGGCCTTGAACACTTCCAGGGATGGGGCATCCACAACTTCTCTGGCCAACCTGTTCCAGTGCCTCACCACTCTCATAGTGAAGAATTTCTTCCTCATATCTAAACCACATCTACCATCTTTCATCTTAAAGCCATTACCGCTTGTCCTATCACTACATGCTCTTGTAAACAGTCCCTCTCCAGCTTTCTTGTAGGCCCCCCTCAGGTACTGGAAGGCTGCTATAAGGTCTCCCTGGAGCCTTCTCTTCTCCAGGCTGAACAACCCCAACTCTCTCAGCCTGTCTTCATAGGAGAGGTGCTCCAGCCCTCTGATCATCTTCGTGGCCCTCCTCCGGACTCACTCCAACAGGTCCATGTACTTCTTATGTTGGGGGCCCCAGAGCTGAACACAGTACTCCAGGTGGGGTCTCGCAAGAGCGGAGTAGAGGGGGAGAATCACCTCCCTCGACCTGCTGGCCACACTGCTTTTGATGCAGCCCAGGATACGGTTGGATTTCTGGGCTGCAAGCGCACATTGCTAGGTCATGTTGAGCTTCTCATCAGCCAACACCCCCAAGTCCTTCTCCTCAGGGCTGCTCTCAATCCATTTTCCACCCAGCCTGTATTTGTGCTTGGGATTGCCCTGACCCACATGCAGGACCTTGCACTTGGCCTTGTTGAACTTCATGAGGTTTGAACAGGCCCACCTCTCAAGCCTGTCAAGGTCCCTCTGGATGGCATCCCTTCCCTCCAGCATGTTGACCACACCACACAGCTTGGTATCATCAGAAAACTTGCTGAGGGTGCACTCAATCCCACTGTCCATGTCGCCAACAAAGACGTTAAACAGCACCGGTACCAATATCGACCCCTGAGGAACGCCACTCGTCACTGGTCTCCACTTGGAATCAAGCCATTGACCGCAACTCTTTGAGTGCAACCATCCAGCCAATTCCTTATCCACAGAGTGGTCCATCCATCAAATCCATGCCTCTCCAATTTACAGACAAGGATGTCGTGCGGGATAGTGTCAAATGCTTTGCACAAGTCCAGGTAAATGACGTCAGTTGCTCTTCCCTTATCCACCAATGCTGTAACCCCACTGTAGAAGGCCACCAAATCTGTCAGGCACAATTTGCCCTTAGCCATGTTGGCTGTCACCAATCACCTCCTTATTTTCCATGTGCCTTAGCATAGTTTCCAGGAGGATCTGCTCCTTGATCTTGCCAGGCACAGAGGTGAGACTGACTAGCATGTGGTTCCCCGGGTCTTCCTTTTTTCCCTTTTTAAAAATGGGGGTTATGTTTCCCCTTTTCCAGCCAGTGGAACTTCACCGGACTGCCACGACTTCTCAAATATGATGGATAGTGGCTTAGCAACTTCATCCAGCAGTTCCCTCAGGACCCGCGGATGGATCTCATCAGGTCCCATGGACTTGTGCACCTTCAAGTTCCTTAGATGGTCTCGAACCTGATCTTCTCCTACAGTGGGTGGCTCTTCATTCTCCCAGTCCCTGTCTTTGCCTTCTGCGGCTTGGGCGGTGTGGCTTGAGCACTTGCCGGTGAAGACTGAGGCAAAAAAGCCATTGAGTACCTCAGCCTTCTCCATATCCTGGGTAACCAGGTCTCCCATTTCCTTCCGGAGAGGGTCTACATTTTCCCTAGTCTTCCTTTTGTCACTGATGTACCTATAAAGYGTTTCTTGTTGCCCTTGATGTCCCTGGCCAGATTTAATTCTACCAGGGCKTTAGCTTTCCTAACCTGATCCCTGGCTGCTCGGATGATTTCTCTGTATTCCGCCCAGGCTACCTGTCCTTGCTTCCGCTCTCTGTAGGCTTCCTTTTTGTGTTTGAGTKTGTCCAGGAGCTCCTTGTTCATCCATGCAGGCCKCCTGGYKTTTTTGCCTGACTTCCTCTTTGTTGGGATGCATCGCTCCTGAGCTTGGAGGAGGTGACCCTTGAATATTAACCAGCTTTCTTGGGCCCCTCTTCCCTCCAGGGCTTTATCCCATGGTACTCTACCAAGCAGCTCCCTGAAGAGGCCAAAGCCCGCTCTCCTGAAGTCCAGGGTAGTGAATTTGCTGTGCACACTCCTCGGTGTCCCAAGGATCTTGAACTCCACCATTTTATGGCCGCTGCAGCCAAGGCTGCCCTTGAGCTTTACATTCCCCACCAGCCCCTCCTTGTTGGTGAGAACGAGGCACAGCATAGCACCTCTCCTCTATTGCTTGGAGAAGGAAGTTATCATCAACGCATGCCAGGAACCTCCCGGATTGCTTATGGCCTGCTGTGTTGACCCTGCAACAGATATCGGGGTCTTTGAAGTTCCCCAGGAGGACCAGGGTTTGTGAACATGAGGCTGCTCCTATCTGTCTATAGAAGGCCTCATCTGCTTGGTCTTCCTGGTCGGGTGGCCTGTAGCAGACCCCCACTATAATGTCACCTGTCCCTGCCCTCACTTTAGTCCTGACCCATAAGCTCTCAGTTGGCTCCTCATCCCTCCCCAGGCTGAGCTCCATGCACTCCAGCTGGTCATTGACGTAGAGGGAGACACCCCCTCCTCATCCTCCCTGCCTGTCCTTCCTAAAGAGCCTGTATCCTTCCATTCCAACACTCCAGTCATAGGAGCCATCACACCATGTCTCTGTGATGCCAGTAAGATCATAGCCCTGCAGGTGTGAGTGTGTCTCTAGCTCCTCTTGTTTATTCCCCATGCTACGAGCGTTTGCGTGGAAGCATTTAAGTTGGGCCCCCAATGAAGCTGACTGGCTGGAGTGGCTGGAATTCCTTTGTGCTGCTCTTAGGTGCTCTCCTGCTGTGCTGTGATCCTTCTCCAGGCTCTGGGCATCTATTGCTGGTACTGGCATCAAAGTGGTAGGAGTGGGATGGATTGAGGTTCCCCTCCCCTGGCAACTTTAGTTTAAAGCCCTAGGATGCTGGAGTTTCCTAGCATGCTTTTGAAATTAGCTTTTATACAGTGGCATATAAGGGCTCTAAGTCTGTTTTTGGCAAGGGACAGGGCGGATAAGAAGTGCTCTGTTCTGCTGGATGGGGACTGCAGCAGTACAGGTAATGCCACAGAGCTGTCTGGAGCAACTGGTTAGGGGGAGTTGCCTCTGAAAGAGAGGGAAGAGAACTGATCTATCACCCTAGGTAGGGCTCATAGACATCTTACAAGCAAAGGACAAGAGAGCCTGTGGCTCTACTCGCCAGTGGCGTTTGTTCCCAATCCATCCTGGCAGTGGCCCTTGGCCTCACACCCCTGTGGCAAGGAGTCTCAAGGGTTAATGGTGAACTGTGTGGAAAACTCTAGCAGTTTAGGACTTATAACTTTTTAATTTCACCGTGAGGCATCTTCGTATATCAGTGCAGTGAAAGAACCAAGGGAATGCCTGGCTGATCTCCCTGCCATTCATTATCCCATGCACCACTGTCGCTACCTGTCTATTTAATATATCGCATGCTCATCACTGAAAGAGCTATGTGCCATGTCCATTCAGTCCTGAGATGAAGCAGGCAGAGCTACATCAGACCTGATGGATGATAACTTGTAACTATAAAGGCTTGAACTGAACTCAATTGGTTTGAAAAGTCTCATAGTAAAATGAAACCCAAACCCCAGGTTTTGATGGACATGTTTCAAAAAAGAAAAAGTAAAAAGAAAAACAAAATACTTTTTCTTGCCAGTCTAAAGGACATAATTTGTCTGCCAGCAGCAATGGGAGGGGATGCCAGGAGTATCTCTGCACAGTGTGACACATGCACGGGGGCCAGCAGCTTGCCTGGATGGTCCTCACTGCTCAGCGTCACCCCGGCAAGCGCCGGGAGGGGCAGGGAGCTGGTGCAGCTGTCAGTGGAAAAACCAAATAACATTGCAGAGGGACACTGTAAATAAATGTGGTTTGGCACATGTATCACCCCCAGCCACTTAGTGACAGTCATTGACTTCGGGAGTTGTTGCTTTGGGGGCAAACAGAAGCAAGTGTGCTTCCTTGCAGGGGGAGGTTACATGGGATGGTGCACTGTTTCTGTTACTCCCTGTCTCATTTCTGCAAAGGAAGCCACAAGAAAAACAAATTGCTAAGAGAGAAAGTTTCATCTGAGAAGAGAAGAGGATCACTGGCAAACACAGAAGTTCCTGTTTCAGGTAGGTACAGAAAATTTGAGAGCAGGGAGGTCTGTGATGAAATGTGGGGCATCATCCATGCCCAAACACCCCAGAAACCTTAGGTGAGACTCCCAAATCATTAGCAAAGGAGGAGAGATGAAATTGCACCCCCAAGCTCCAACCTCTATGGCTTAGCCTTCTTGGTGGACAAGATGCCCAAGGTCCTTGTGGTAGCAAGCCCAGGTCCCCACATGGGTGCTGAGCTCCTCCACCTCTGCTACGCTTGCCAGGCCATCCACTCCCTGCATAGGGCTTGGAGGCTTAAATCTCCCTTCCTTCTCTCTCTCAGGGTCAGGGAGGCAAAGTAAAAGGTGGGGGTGTGGGACTGTCCCTACTGTGAGTGCAGCAGATGAAGCAAACTCCATGGGAAATGCTCTCATCCGGGTAGGATAGGCCAGAGGGAGAGCGGGTGTCACAGCCGACGCAAAGCAACCTCCTCTACACTAACGGGTGCTTTCATAGTTTCATGCCTATTACATTTTGCTAAGGTCAGGCATAAGGATACAGGGGATTTAGAGACTGTTTATTTTTGTCGTAGGGAAACAGGAAATAGTACACAAGGCTATAAATATATTTGGGGCTTCATATGACATCATGAACCTGTGCAAGTGCTTCTCTTCTGATTTATGATGATGGACTGGTAATTCACAGGAGTTTTGGGTTTACTTTTTTTTTGCTGTTGCAGTAACAAAGCTAATGGTGCAGTCCCTGGAGGGGATATTTTATCAATAGTGCATTTTTGACCTCATTGCATACGTTTTAACTTCATGAATTAGTGACCCAGCTGACTGTAAAGCTTTCTATAGGCTTATTATAAATCTATCACAGGACTGGCAAGAAATTTTGGCCCAGATCCTAAACTCTGACAGGCATGTGTTGATGGACTGCATAGCAAGCACTTCCACTAATATTTCTGACTAATTATACCATATATTAAAAAAAAAGAATGAAACCGATGTTTATATGCAGCTTTAACTGCTTTTGATATAAGAAAACAACACAATCCCTAATAAATTTTCACCTTCAACATTTCTATTCATAATAATTTTTACCATGATGAATGAAGTTAGAACTGGAGAGGGAAGGGGTTCATCTTGAAATCTGTTCAGTGAATGACTGAATTTACTTCCCTTCCCCAACTTGCGTTGAGGAAGGAGGGAACAGATGGACACAGGAAGAAGAGGGAGGCGAGTGCGGAACGAAGGAGATGGGTGAGGAACAGATGGAGTCAGGGGAAAGCAAAGAGGAGAGTCAGCAAGGATGGTAGGAAAGTTTTCCACTTGACCTTGAGTTGAAATGAAGATGCGCAAACACTATGGGGCAGCTAGATTTTGGGGTGCACCCTTTTTTCTCTCTGTGGCACTTGCATCTCAAAGTCTTGTGGGCCATCCCAGCAGTCCAGTCCATCCCAGGGGATCTGCAGAACCAGAACCTAGATTTTCTCAAGGGGATGGCTGCTGCAGAAGGGCGTCTGCACTGTGTTAGAGTCCCATAATGGTAGCGGCAGGGCAGAAACGTGTGCAAACGCAGTACCCAAAATGGGTTGGGATGTGGTAAGTCTCCCAGGCATCCCAGCCAACCCAGAGATTTGAGCTTATGATTTTGAAGAGGTATCCGACTCTCTGTTTGTTGTTAGGATACAATTGCCAAAATACTCAAAGTGATTTATGATTTTACCTGCTTAAAGTAAGATATTCGAGATGGCCTGATTTTCAGAATATGCTGAGCATCTGCGCTTTGAGGTGTATTGAATTATATAGCCCAAATCACTAGTAAGTCCTGGAAAATCTTGATTATATTCTTAATTCTATTAAATTGCCTGCATATATTCCATTGGTTCTGGCTTTGCTAGCTGAAGAATGGAAGAGGTGAAAGTTAAATATTGGCCATGTGTGTCATTCCCTTTGAAGAAAATGGGAGCCATGTGCACTCACCTAACAGCAAAGTTTGGCCCCAACTATGATTTCACAGCTGGGCCCTAACTTCAGGAATGCCAAAGCACTAAATGACTCAATTGGAGTAATCTGATCAATGCTGTATTATTTTCACTGTGGATTTAAATTGCACACACAGCAAGAGTAGAGTTAGTTTTCTTCTCTCTCAAAATCACTTTTCTCTGCAGATTTGATAGCATAAATATAAAGTTTTGCTCTCATCACACAAATAAGTGAAATGGCAGAAAGCGTATGTCAAATAAAATGCACAACATTACGTCCTTTTTACTTTTTGGAGGCTGTTTAAGAAAATGGCTTCATTAATTTTGACTGAATAAAAGGTTCCTTTAAGGGATTTCAATATGTGACATGAAAAATGTTAATACGAATGATCAAGACAATGGAGGTTAAAACTGTTTTGAAAATATGTTTCTTTTATAGATCTCAGCTGTTGGAAGAGTTACAGAATAAATATACGGTAGTGCTGACATTCAGTGCTGTTTCATCTTAGTAAAAGAGTTTTTAATAAAGAAAATTCTTTTCAAGGAATGCTTTTTGCAGCCAGTCTTCAAAAAGAGGTTTTCCCCCCTCCTAGTTTAATAAAATTAAAGTAATTTATGTCATATTGATATGTCGATATGTTTTTCAATAAACTTTTTCACAGAGTTTTTTTTAAAATTCTCTTCACTTTAAAAATTATAATTATATGTCTTCCTCCCACTTTGAAAATGGCACAAGGTGCTCATTTGCAGAGCTCTACTGTTCAAATCTTCACTGAGAATAGAAATGTCATGACTCAGTTAACAATGCTTTATTATTCACATTGATCTTTTTTTATAGTGTTCTTTATCTCAAAAACATTGTAAATCAGATATCTTCCTCCCACTCTTTTGTTCATTTGCAAATTTTTATTATTCTAGTTTAAAAAAGCAATGGAGTGTCAAGAGTCAGTGTATATTGTTTATGTTCTTTTTTGCTTTAAAATTACTTTTAACTATAAAAAGTAAGATGTACAGCAGGAAAAAAAAAAGCTGGATTTAAGGATGCTTAAAAAAGAATTGAAGGGATCAGTGTGAATTTTATGTTGTTCGCTTACACTTTAGAGTTGTAATGGACTTTGCAAAAAGGGGGACCAAACACTTTATGAAGATGTTTTTATGTGCTAATTCAAAAGTCCCTGTTGCATCAGACATCATCATCTGCATTAGACACTGGACGTAATTCATGCTCTTAACGAACACAACAGCAAAATTCACAACCGCTTTTGTAGCACATTCACTGGATGGTTTACAGGTGCCGGCCCAGAGACCTGCACTCTCCATCGCTCTGTGTCAGAGCTTGGCGCCAGGTCCTCGGGAGCCCTCGGCTGATAAGCACCAAGATAAATCACTGGATTTTCCCAGGAACTTCACAGCTTTGGTATCAAGTGTTAACTGCAACAGAAACATAACCTCAGCTGGTCAACAGGCAATGCAGTCACTGAAACCCATGTGCGGGATCCCAGGGTGCGGGATACGGCCGTGCATCCTCCGGGAGAGCTGTGCCGCAGCCCCCAAGGTTTGTTTCTAGATTGGATCTTCCAAATTCTGCTTCAGCCACTGTTTTCTTTCCTACCAAGTTTTTCTTTAGGTCTCTATTTATGTCCTGGCTATTGTGGCTGTATGAAATGGCCTCCATGAAATAAATCCATTATAGTAATTGGGGTTACTTCTTACACAAAGTCCAGAGAGCAGCAGAACCTCTTGGCATTTCACGTACTGCTTTCTGTTAGGTAATTTTTTTTGTTTGCCTGTTTTGAATTAATTTCCTCCAGTTTGTGATCAGGGCATCCTGGCACCCTGTTGTTACTCCAGCAGCTCTTGAGAGAGATCATCCTCTCCGGGAGTCTCTGAGAAGGACTGGCTATTTCTGAAGTTGAATTTAAGCCCCAGACTGGATTTTTGGATTTTGTAGCTGGTGTGGCGGCTCTATCACATGAAACAGCGCTAAAAAGCTTTTGTAAAGAAAAATAAAGTCTTCTTTCCGTAGTCTTTTGTTTCTCTCTTTCTGTTTCAAGGCTGCACTCTCCTGACATTTTGCTAAAAGGGATAATTAAACCAACTCAGAGCAAGTAAGTCTCAAACTGAACCTGAACAGAAACCACACAGCCCTGTCCTTCCCCCTCCAAGTGGAGGGCTAAGCATCTCTTTGTTTTTATTAACGTCAGCAGGCCACCATAGGGCCGTGCCAGTCCCTGTCCCCTCCCCGGGCTGCAGGGACTTGGGAGGCACAGCCCCATGCAGAGCCCCCGAGGCCACCCTGCTGATGGGGCTGCACCCAGGTGCTGGGGCAGGTCCATCCCAGCGCTCATGGGCAGCTGCTTGTTGTATTGCAGGGATAACTCAAAACTCTCAAATTCTCTTTATTCCTCACTGCAGAGTGTGAAGCTGGAGATTTTGATGCATTATCTTATCTGAATTGATCGTGTTGTTTTCAAACTAAAGAAAAACCAACCTTTATTATTATTATTATTATAGTCCCTGCCTCGACAGCACTGCTGCATTGATTCAGTCTTCCTTCCTCTCATGGTTAATTACTCACCCCATCAATGAGGTTAAGACTGTCTGCCAATATGATCAAGTTTCAGAAACAAAATCCTAACCAGAATGGAGCAGCCAGAAGTGGACAGGGCTTTGTTTAATGCGCTGGCACAGTAACTAAAGGTAGGTCTCACCCATGGACGTGCTTGTGCAATTGCTCACTCTGTTTAGTTTGGGAAATGTATAGAGAATGTAAAACAGAAAATACTGAGTTTATTAAAAAGGAATTTTTTTCTACCTAAAACTCTGTGTCATTAAATTTGGAAAGCACTTAAAATTCTCAGTTTTATTTTTGGTAAGCACTATCTATTGAAAAGTGAAAATATTAGAGCGATCTCTAGGCAGAATCTGTGAATTTTCCAATGAAAAGACAGCACAGTGTCTTCCTTTCATGTCCCAAGGTCTTTGTCAACTGTGCCACTTTCTGAATGACACTGAAGTTATGTACCAAGAGTTTATTCCCAAAGCAGGTATTACACACGATTATGGTCACAAAGATATCCTTGCACAGCATTAATGCCAGAGGAGCTCTAAGGCTGTCAGCCTTTTGATTTGGTGGGGGGAAACACCATCAAAACCACATATATTCTTAAAATATATCCAAAGAGTTTAAACGCTGTCAAATAGAGCTGCAAATCACAGAAGATGCAGCATTTCTCATAGACGGTCCTTAAAGTTCTACTCGTGGTAAATTGGCATGTGATAATATACAGCTACAAAACCTCATGTCTTCTAATAAGTTATAAAAGCTTTTCTTTGATTCGAATCCGATGATGAATGGCAAGCTGTGAGAATCTTATGTCTTCTGGAGACTGTCCTAGCAAACACTTTCATTTTTTTCTCTCTCATCTGCGTGCCATACTGGAACACAACTGGGAGCCGGACTTGTCCACCATAGCAAACATTATTAATCTTATTACCATCTCAGCACCTCCCCAGGTGCTGCTGAGCAGCCTTTGCCGGACCGTGCTGGAAAACCATTTATTTAGGTCTGCAAAGGCCTGATCCAGTATCAGTAGATGTCAATGGAAAGACTTCCAAGGAGCTCAACAGATCAGGCTCCAAAACATCCTCCAATATGGTAGCCTTCTCTGGGTTTCTTTGCTCTTTTCCTCAAAAAGAGTTGTTGTAGACAAAGCATTTAGCAATATCTGAAGCAGAAGATGTATCATGCTACACATCTTTCACAAAATATTTTTTTCCTGGGGGACACTGAAGATGCAGAACATCTATTCTGGGGGCACACAGGTGACATCCACAGTTTCTTAATTATGTAATAAGTACTATTAGGACAGTGTACTCTTGCCTGCTCTGGCAAAGGCAAACATGGTAACTCTTCTGCTCACAGTATTAAATACACTTCTCTCACTGTGCAGTGGAATGTGTTTGAACTCGCAGTCTATCACTATTCCTGGATAGTGTAGGAGAGTCCAGGAACACTCAAGATGTCTTTTCCTGTGTATATTAACTTGTTCAGAACAAAATAGTGTTCTCAGAAAACATGAATCTTATGGCAGAAGAAAGTTTCCTTCATGACTGTTCTACAAAGGTTTCCAAACAGCTGCTTGTTCATTTGGGTGCATAAATACTAGGTTCAGCCTGCTCATAAGCACAAACACGTAATTTCTTCTCGTCGCGGCACCTTCACTGTGGTCGTTTCTGCCTGGCTTTGTAATAATGGCAAGTGCAATACTAGCACAATATCTTCATTGTACGAGCTTTCAGAGGAGAGCTGCAGAGTTCCTGCAGAGTTCCAGCCAGCCTCTCCCCAACGCCGGCTGTTTGTCCTGCTTTGCAGGGAACTGTACTCCCAAGGAGTTTTGCTAGTGTCCAATGTGAGCAGTGAACACCAGAGGTTTCAGGTGTTGTTAGATGGTAGGTCAGCACACTCCCACCCATCTGTGGACCACGCACAAGGATCAAAGGGCTGGTTGGGTGACCTTCAGCGCGTTGAGCTCGCCAAAGTCCCAGGAGCGGCACCCCTCGTCCGTCCCCCTCGGGGCTGCCCGGGCATGGGGGCAGGTGAGAGCTCAACCCTCTCCTCAACACATCCTCACATCGAAACTTTCACTGAAGCTTTTGCTCAAGGCTCAGGTGTACAAGCCTCCAAGCAAGGAGGTCACAGCCCAGGCCCTGAGAGGAAAAAGCGGGTGTCAATGAAATGGAAGAGGTGACACTGTTTTAACACCGAGATCAGGCAAAACCTAACCCCCATTAAGCCTTCAGAGCAGGGCCTCTGGTTCGTTCTTTTTTCAGTCTGTTCTGTATTCAAAGCAAGTACATTTTTTCTGTCACTATACCGCTATTGTTAACAACTATAAATGTATTAAAAACACAGGGGCATTTTAGTATGTGTATTGTGCATAAGAAATATTGTTACATGACAAGCTCCAATTGGCAAGTGAAAAGAGGTTTTATTGAAGGAAATAGCAGTAGCAAACAGTGAACTATGCAGAATAATGGTAATTGTTCCTTTAACATTGGCAGCGCACGTTCACTTAATATGACTGCTCCTCTGTCTCTGCCTCATCCAGACCCAGAGGACCTGTTAGACAAGCAGGCAGCCACCTCTCTCTGGGATCAAGCTGTCAATGCAAACTTGCTTTCTTTCTATTTCTCGGAGCTAAGCTATACCCCCAGAGCTCCTGAAGCTTTTCCTGAGTGAAAGCTTTAAAAAAGCTCCATTCTAAATTACATCACACTAGCTGTTCTCTTCAGACTGACAGAACAAAAGCAGGGGGGGAAATGCCAAAAGTACCATCTGAATGACTTCTGAGTTGCACAGAATGATTTACCTCCTCATGCTTTATCACAGCAGACTAACGTTGTCTTGACCTTGCCTACCAAACTCCCCTCAGTGTCCTCTAACTAGCAGAGAAAGTTTGCATCATGTGTGTTTGCAACACAAATAAATGAGGAGCTGTTGGGTGCAGGCTTTTTGCCTGCAACAACAGGGTCTTGGGTGCCCCATTAAGAAAGGTCCTAATGGGGCATGGTGCTTTCTAAACTTTTTTAGGTGACGTGGTCTCTAACACAGCCAGGTTATTGTTACTGGAAGAGCCCAGCCTGTGGGTGCTGCACAGCCTGGTGTGCTCACCCCCTAATCAGCGACACCCCAATTAATGGTCATGGTGAGGACTGCTGAGGGCCACTGCCAAAATCTGAGTGGTCTCTCAGGTTGGCTCCAGCTGGGACTCCCCAGTTAAAGGTCATCATCAGAAGTAAAGGGAGCAGATAAGCGTTACCCACTTTTGCTGTGGCTCAGCAGGAAGCAGATAAATTGGCATATCTCCCCCTTCTAAAGGCTTTCAGGTGGTACAGATTGGTTAGAAAACCCTCACTCAGGAAAACATCCTCAGCTGGGAAGGGAGGGGGCCATAGGCCTTCCTCCTTCTTCAGCAGATAAATAAAGGTAAAAGGAAGAGAGCAATATCATGGCTGTTCTCCAGGTAAGGTGCAGAATCAGTAGCCCTTGTAAGGTGGCTAGGTGTCAGTTTGGGGGTTGCCTGATCTCAAAGTAATCCACTGACATCCTGCAAATTGAAACAAGCAGGTTTTGTGTGGCTCGTAGGCTGATCCTTTTGGGGTTCTTACTCAATTTTCATAAGAAAATGGTTGTGAGGTTAAGAGCTTGTTATCCTCGTACTCAAAAGCTTGTAGGCTTAGCGCATTGCACAGCACTTCTATGCTTGTTCTGCTGTTTTGAGTAAACCTTAAAATGTTTAATTAATTAATATAAATAATACTCTCATTTTAAAGATGGGCTGAAATCTGAAACAGATGATGAGTCAGTATTAAGGCAAAAAATGTTGCTCATGTTCCCTGTGGGATTAGAATAATTGAGCTTGTTTTCTTGCATGAAAGGGGACACTTCAGTAGTTGCAAAGATGTGGTGCTGTGCCCTATGTACTGCGGGGAGAAGGAGCTGAGAAGGTGGGGGGGACTTACCTGAGTCTCCAAGGGGCTGTAGGATGGGGCTGTCTAGTTCTGGAAAACAAGAATGGAAGAAGAAGGCTTCACTAAGCAGGAAAAGCTCCTCAGCTGGTGAGGTGATTTTGTTATCCCACATGGGCACCAGCGTTTTGTAAACACCTCAAAACTATTATTATCAGAGGAAAGAGATAAGTCAAGTGCCTCGCGCTGGAGGTTTAGTCCCCTAACTGACTTCACAAGTATGGAAAAAACAGCTCTTAATAGAAGCTGGGAGATACTTCTTCCCTTTAAGAATCCAGTGTCCTCTGGCCTCTCACTGAGATTATTTTTATCTCCCAGGGGACACAGCCAGTTTTCGTACGGTCAACACTGCCTGTCTTACCCAGAGGAGCAGAGATTCCCTGAGGATCCTGACTTACTAATGCAGCATTCATCCCTGAGTTTCTGAGTGAGTAAAGTTTGTTTTTTTGCTATGTCTTTTTGGTGGCTCATGTCTGAGTTATCTTCACGCACCTGATCGGTGAAATGGCTCTGCCTTGATCCATAAGGGACCATCCTAATGCCCATTAAAGCTGATGGAAATGTTTGGCTTCGGGGCATACTATATCAGGTGTTGTATCTGCTTCCTATGCCAAATCGTGAAAATCTTAATTAGGCAAAATCTTCATTAAAATAATCACAACCGAGGAAAACACTGGTAATGAGCCTGAATACAGACCTCATCACTGTGTGCTTCATCACATCCCTGTTCCTACCAATGGTACATATGAAGATGCTGGACTTCCAGTTTTTGAAGCTAGCAGGATAAGTTATTAAACATAACCACCGTAGTACATGCAGTCTAGTTTTCTGAACCATGGTTTTAGGATGTGACGGAGGTTCAATTTAGCTCGCCCACCTTTATTTTTCTGTTTCAGTGTGGCAATGCTTCCTATGCTTTTAGGCATATTAGGGTTTTGCACTGCCTTTCACCACCGTGGTATCTGAGTATCTCAAAATCAATAATGATGGCAAAGCAGAAAACTTCATGGTGTTTGTAGCACTATGCATTTCTCCTCTGCTTGGAGAGGAAGACATAGGTCTTATCTAAATGACTGAATGCTTGGGTGACATTGTGATCCCACTGGATGTGGGATTTTGTGCCACGCAGGGGTTACTCAAAGAAATAATGTTTTGCAGTTTTTTCGGTAAATCTGGATCTGAATGTGAACTGTGAAAAATACTAGCCTACCTTGTAAATCTCAAGTTGTGCTTGTAATAGTGGCAACCAGAAGCTTGCTTGTAAAATGAGGAAAATATGATCTGGAAATAACTTTCAGACAACAGACAGGGTGCCATGGTCCTATTTCCAGGCTCCTGATTCAAGCATAGCTGGCCTTTCAGCAGGGCAGCAGCAAAGCTCCTCGTGGCATAGGGACAAGTGTGCTTGTAGGCGAAGGCTTGTGAGTCTCTGACACTACACCACAAGCAAGACCTGGCGTACCTGGGGCACTGTGTGGCTGAGAAGAGATTAATTTGCTGATGCCACCACGTAGACCACGCTACCCTCTGCTCCTACCCTGCAGTGATTCACATCCTGTATTACTCTGCCTGCTGCACTGCTAGCTACGTGCTTTGGGGATGTACGTAGTGAATTACTTGCTCTCATCTGGACCAAGGTCCAGAAAGTTTACTTAGAAATCTGTAGATAACTCTTTTCTCCCTTTTCTTCTACAAGTACGTGTAAGCCAAGCGTTATGCTCTCTTTGAGCTTTACTAAAAAGAGAACAGAAACATACGCCTTTTTCCATGCATTTATTTCAAGCCATGATTCTTCTGGGAAGTGTGTTTTGTTTATATCTTTCCATAACAAATGACAATGGTTAAGGTTGCATCTCTGCCAACCTCTTTCTAAGTGGTTTCAAGTAGTTTACTTAGAGGGATTATTTCATCTGCCATAGCAGATGAAGCAGCTCTGAGGTAGTGTCTAGCTTGCACAGAACAAGACTACTGAACATTAGCCTAAGGCAGGAAATTTAAGGTCCAATAGACAGTAGGATCACAAAAGCACAGAGTGATAGTTTGCAAGTGTGCTGCACCTGAAGAAAAAAGAAATTGCTTGACTTTTCCTTTCCTCATGGTACCAGAAAGACTGGGAAAGGCTAGCAACATCAACTGAACATTGGAGGTGGTGACTACTTAAGTCCTGGCTGTCCCTCAATGAGTGTTTGCACTAGCCATTTAATTTTTGTGTGCCTCAAATAATCCCCTACAAAGGGGGGACATATATAGTTCCTAATCATATATGATTGTTTGGGTGCTGAAGTCATGTCTGTAAGTTAATATATGCTCTGTAAATGCCGTTGTCAATGTCTTGTGGTTGCCTTGTTCAGCTTCAGAAAGAGTCTTAAATTTTTATGCAGCAAACTTCTACAGCTATTACAGCTTATGGTCAGTAGTTAGCTACAGCAGGAGGGTCAAACTTTGGAAACTGTAGTTTCTTTCCAGCCTGTAGGCTTCCTCCCCCTTCAAGTCTGTTTTCTACTCTTGCCAGTACCCTGCCTTCTGTTTAAAGGCATTAGTAATATCAAATAAAGCTAAAGATGCTCGTTATAACTACTAAAGTTGTTTCCTTTTTAATCAGAGCACATGCTTATGCCAGGTTTGGCATGAAGAATCTGTGTATGTGTCTGGTTTAGGGCACAGTAAGCTGATCATTTGTTAGAAGACTAGTGCATTACATATAATTTTGCTTTTAGTTGCACAATTTACTGAGAGGTTGGTACAAGCATTGGTAATCTAATTTTTGCCTGGATGGAGGTGGTGGAAACATAAAGAATGGGAAATAAAGGGCTATTGCCATGTGTGCTGGATTGTGGTTTGGTAGCAGCAGTTGTCTTGTAGTTAAGTGGCTGTCAAAACCTTTCTTGGGATGGCAATAAATTAAAAAAAAATCTTCAGGAGAATATATCAGTTTTCAAAGAGTAAAGAAAGTTGCAGCAATTATGGTGACACAGGTTTGCAGTCTGTTTCTGATTATCTTTTTGGCTGGAGAGTTGGGGTTTCTAATTGTGAGGTTAAAGAATCCTTTTTATGTATCTCTTGCCTCCTAATCCTATGCTAGACAGTATTGTTTTCTGTGCCTTTTGTTTTCTGGGGAAGGATAC
Source organism: Phoebastria nigripes (assembly GCA_035582835.1). Taxonomy (NCBI): domain Eukaryota; kingdom Metazoa; phylum Chordata; class Aves; order Procellariiformes; family Diomedeidae; genus Phoebastria; species Phoebastria nigripes. The sequence continues at coordinate 1,968,316 of JAYKAV010003332.1, forward strand.
AATCTCTGGCTCATGTGAACATCTTGTTAAAGTCTGCTGAGGATTAGGGGGTGTGACAGTTTTGTTGCTGAGCCTTTTTATTGGGGATTTTTATGCCTGCTTTTCTGGGAGGTCTTTGAAATGTCTTTTATGTAGCAATCATTTCAATCTTTCTTTGTTGTCTCAAATGTTGAGGCTGTATTCTTTTCATCTGTTCCTGTTTATATTCCATACTAGCTGGTCATAACAGTTTAGCTTGAAACTATCATCATGCCGTGTGCTTCTGAATCGCAGGAGTGTTGCGAACCGCTCTAGGACAATTGCAAATTTGAGCTTTGCTTTAGGGCATCTGAAGCTTTAGCATGGTTGTTTGGTATGAAATACTGTTAAAGAGGTTCCAGATGAAAAACAATAATCTAGGAGTGGGACACTTCAAGTGTTTAAAAATGTTCCTGCTATAATAAGAAAGGTCCCCCTTAGTGTGGTGTTCATCATACCAGCTGTAGGTATCACTCCACCCCCCTGCAGTTGGCTACAGACAAATTATAGATAATTACCCAGACCAGAAACCAAACTTCTAGGTGACTAAAGTTGGATAATACAAAGACTAATCCTGGCCAAAGAAGTGAAAGAACTTAGCTTTTGACAAGAAATTTGGAAAACTTTGGTAACTTCACATTTCTGTTTCAGAAAGCTATGGGGTTGGTCAATGTACGTGTAAAACACAAGATTTTGTTTCCTAAAACTTTTTTATTAAATCAGTGCTTCTATGTCTTGAGTGGCTATCTTAAGACACATGGACTTCTCATATCTTTTTTTTTATGAGATAGTAAGCACATTGTTGCTGATTTCCCACAGTGCTTATTTCTGACACTATGTAAGCTCAGGTACCAGCTGGGGAGATCCCAGATTCAATGTTAAGCAAGAAGCCAGGGTTATGTAGCCTTGCTGATAATGAAGGTATCAGAGGCAGGTTTCTGGGACATCTGTATGGAAAAACTGGTTGCATGACCTTCCCCTTTGAGAAGATTGCGGTAAAAATTGTGTTTTTGTGAAGTCATTACCAAAACCGAGTGCCTGATGTGCACAAGATGCTGTTTCAATTTTTTTAATCTAGCTAAACTCTTATTTATTTCACTAAACAGTGTCATATATTTACAGAGGAAGAGGCTGCCTGCTTAGATGTTTATCTTTTCCTCCAATAAATACCTTCCTAAAAGCAGTTTTTTCTCTCCCTATCAAAAATTTGCCCCATGTAACACAGCATTTCTACCTGCCTTTGCTTGCAGCCTCTTTATCCCAATTTTTAGTGTCTAAAGCCATATATAATATCGTTCCATTTCACACTTAACCACAAAACCCACTCTTCCAGATATGACCTCAGTTTATTTTATATCGCACGTCTTTTTCGAAAAGTATTTTATACATAGCATAATATGCAATGATACGGCACTGATGTTTATCAAAACTGTTTCACACTGCACTTATTTCTATTCCTGTCTTTTGGATCAAGTACAATACAGCTGCAGATTAATACCACATTTAAAAAAAGGTTTAATGTGTTTATTTTCTTACCACATTCACTCCATCCACTAACTTGTTATATGGATTATATTTAATGGGAATCTTGTGGGACTATCAAAGGGCATTTATTTTCTATTGAAATAACAATTAAGATAACACGCAAACTAATATAGTAATCAAATAAACCTGACAAATAACAAAAACTTTTTTAAAGCTGCAGAGGCATGCTAACAAATCTATTTGATCAATATATGGGATGTGAAAAAAGAGGAGACAAGATTGACTGATGAATAAAATGGAACTGACACAAATAGGCTGACAGCCAGTCGCAAGTCTCTTTAGGGCAAATGCAATTAACTTAGAATAATAGACTCAAATTTGATGGTTAGAAATGCATTTTTATTAACAATCACAGCCTGAATCATTATGCACTCTTATGAATAAAATCGTAGTTATACTGAAAGTCTGTGTATACATGTATGCATGTACATACAAAAAAGCCTTGTTGAAGGAGAGCTTTATTTTGTGACAGAATAGCTGTATGAGATTTAAAATATAAAGCATACACAAGTATAAATCTAAATATTCAAACCAGTGATATAAAAATCACATATGTGGTATGCTAGTATTAACGATAAAGGCAATAAGCATCGGTCCCAGGACTGCTTGTTCTTTTGGGATGTGAAATTGCAATCAGGGATTCACAGATTTCATTCTGAGGCAGAGAAGTCATTACTAGAAACATAAGCTCATTCTCTTTACTTTAATAGCTATTTTAAATCATTCATTTAGAAAATACATTAACTATTTATTGTATAGGCAGTACATTTCTATTGGCATTCCATTTTCATGCTTTTTTTATAATCCTTTTTAACAAATTATTTTATTAAAAGAAGATTAGAATTAGCAAAAGGATCCTACCAATTTTTGAAAATGCTACCCTTGAAGAAGGATATTTCCCATTATTAACAGGTATGCGGTATTAAAACTTTAAAGGGAGGGAAGATATTCAATTGCTAATGTGTCCTTTTTCTTTTGACCTTCATTGCAGAGGCTGATTGCTATTTGTAAATTACTTTCAAAATTATTAATCTCATTTAATTTCTGAATAAATATATAATCTTCTTTTTTCCCCAAAAAATCCTTGGGATTTAGATATGAAAAGAGCTGCCTATAGGATATGTTATTGTGCAGATGTCTCTTATTTGTGGGAAAAGATAAAATATACCACTTAATGCAGAGAAACTCCACATGGTATTAGCAAAGTATAACATGAATATGAAACCATGATACCTGCAATGCTTGGTGCTTAAATATCTTGAGAAAAAGGTGTAATGGTAGGAAGTAAAACTGCACTGGAAATTATTTAAATCAGTGTTCTCCAGCTCAGTGTCCTTGGTGGACCACTGGCTGGCCAGGGACAGGATAGCAGCAAAACATGATGCTCTGTAGTTGCCTATAGCATGAAGAAGCTGGTGTAAAACATCATGGTGGTTCTCGGACAGTTTCTGGGTTGCTGAGCTGGATCCAAGAAGCAACCACACTCGGTTTTCCCACCTCCTCCCCATTTCTCAGAAGCGAGAAATGCGCAGATGTACTGGGAAGGTAGACCGCCTAGTGTCTGGTTGGGGAGAGGTCCATGGAAACCACTGAGAAGAGGGACAGCGTGTGGCTGGGGAAGAGACTTTTCTGGTAAACACCTGGTGTCTGGGGAATTTGTAGGCTGCCATTTTGGTTTTCTGCCTCTAATTAGCCCTAAAGTCACTGCCATGAGGGAAAAACTTCTCAGGAATGCCAATGGTTGCTGGAGACTTTCCAGCTGTTTTTTTTTCCTCCTTTCATAATCTATTCTAGATACTCACAGCAGCCCACCACATTTCCTGATCTGGCTTCTTGAATAGCTGGTATTGCCTATTCTTAGAGATAAGATGGATGGATCACATGTTGTTCTACCACCAAATCTGGTGTGTGCCTAAAGGGAATAATACTGTCGGGTCTGGCATAGTTGTTTTACTTTGACACAGAAATTGTTGCAAAATGCTCAGAGACTTGGACTGCTAAAGATTTCTCACAGAACTGCATTTGATGTAGAGGGAGTTTGAGTAGTCAAATTTACGTTATCTATTCAATTTCTCCTTACCGTCTCTGGAGATGTGTCACTGGAGACCAATGGAAGAAAAGTTGCTTCTTGAATGTGATACCAGAAAAAGAGTATGTGCTCTTTTATGACCACAGTTACTTAATATTTTAAATGAGAAACAGGTCTTAAAATAACTTATATGAAGGTTTTAGTAGGTAAACAGACTAAGGAAGAAAGACCAGATGATCTGCTGACTTAAACGGGGGCAGCTTCTTTGTAGTCAATGCACAACTAGTATAGGGGACTGGGGCTGTGGGCTCAGTTCTTCCATCTTGTTGGTTTTAGGCTAGTGAAATATTGGTGAACTCCCCACGATGTTTCCTGATGTATGGTGATGTAAGAGAAAGGAGGCTCAGGCCCTGCATGATGATAGACTAATTCTCCACTGATGTAATCATCCAACCAGAACAAGAATGACTCACTCATCCATAAATATCTTGGGGCCTGCTTCTGATCACATTTAAATTCATTCACACCAACCTCATCTCATTGGCTTGAATGGGCTTACTCCTGAGTTAGAACGATAAATGTAAGAGAAAATCCAGGCCCTTAAAAATCAAATCATAATTAGTTTCTCTTAATAGCTGCTCTATTAAAAAAAAAAGTCAGATCTTTCAAAAAATATATTAGAAAGCAAAAGAAGATGCTTTTAAGTGCATTAGTTTTTTCTTAACCCAGCAGCAGTAGACTTGTTGGTGATGTATCATACTTACAATATGTTTCTATTGGTATTCTGGCTCTGTATTTTTATATTTCCTTTTCAGAAGTTATTTCATTAAAAGAAGATTGGAACTAACAAAACGTAACTACAGGTTTTGAAAATACTTATCCTGAGAATGATATTTCTCCCCAGCACCTGCCATTTTTATTCTACTCCATCTTAAACCTGTTCAAAGTTCAGAACTCTGATTTCACCACTGCATGCCCCCAAAATATTAAAAGATTCCATTCCCTATCAGGTTACACTTTACTCAGTTTTTATCTGCAACAAGTATGGTTTGGCCAAGATGTTCTCGATGAAAAAGAAATACTTTCGCTTTACTTTCTGTTCACCTCATCCTCGAGCAAGTGCCGGGCAATCTGCGGTAGCTGTTCTGCTACCTGAGAAGCGTTCATTTATAGAAACACCAGGCCAGCCTCCGTTGTCACGGCATGGAAAGCCAAAAATAGATGACATGAGAACATATTTCTTCCCATTAAGACTTCTGCAGCTATGTGAAGTCTTCAGATAAACAGGTTTTAGTGTTAGAAAAGAATAGTGTTGGAATGAAGAATCTAGACTATATATTTATAATATAAAAATAGTCTCTGTAATATATGTTTGATTAGATAGGGATAGAGAGACATTTGAATATTCCTCCTCCCACTGTGATGAGGGTTCTGCCAACAACTGGTCCTCCATATCAGGTGTATGCTGTTTCCTCCTATTAGCATGGTTGGAAAGCCACAAAAAAAGTAAATTGCTTATGAAGGCTGTATTTGTAACTTATTTAATTGCACAGCACTGGTTTGCTGTGTGATTCAAGACTATCCTGAAGGCTCAGTTACACTAGACCTCATGTTGTGTTAGTGCCACTGGCATGGGGGAAGATGGTATATTTTAAAGCTGAGGAATGGTGCCAAAAAAACCCCACAGATGATGCATCTGGAAAGGACTTCCTAGTTCAGCTAGTCCCAGTCTGCATGACATGAAAATCTCTGCAGGCTAATCCCTTAGATGTTTTCCCTCTCATTTCTTCTTCGACACCATCAAGTGACAGTGCCTGAAACACTTCCTGAGGCAGAGCATTGCCTAATTGTCCTTGCTTGGAAGATATTTCCCCACCATCCAAGCTATACCTTTTTTGCCTTCCCAAATAAGCATGAAGGCAGGTGTCCCGCTGTGGAAGCGGAAAGAGATGTAATGGAGCAAGCTAATTCCAAGTGGAGTAAAGCAGTCAGCACTGCAGGTTCTTCAAAACTTAAAATCAAGAAAAATCTGGAATAATTTGATGTTTCCTCCCGGGTCTTGGTGCTGCTTATTTATGCCTTTCTTCACAGTAAAGGGTCACATTTTGTTCTCTCACATGTGGTTTTTTTCAAACTGAATTACTCTTAAAGATGCCAAGGCAATTGCCATTTCAGTTAGGACCTAAATTTGCTGAGGTTTGATAGATATTTTATTTCTAATCTGCAGTGTCAGTGATGATAAAACAAGCGATTGATTATGCTTTAGTTTTTAAGACAGTGCTAATAAAGTTCTCTGGCTCCCAATAACATCTAACAGGCCCTATACTGCAGTGCAAAATTATGGTTAAGACTCAGCTGGTGGTTATTGTCCAGTAAATGTTCAACATATTTTTAGTAGTGCATTAGTAGAAAGTTAACTGTAGTGACTGGTGATTTCTGCCATAGCCAGAAACGTGTCAAACTAGATGCTCAGTGCAGATACAGTTGAAACATTCCTGTCCCTGAAAACTTGAGATCTACGTAGGTAACTGAATCATGATGACTTTACAGATGATAAGCTGTGGTGTGGACACTGATTTTTTTTTTTTTTTTTAATTCTTTTTTTTCTGAAGAACACAAAGGCAGTCTAGGAATAGCCAGGTACCAAACTTTGTTCTTTTGAGTGTTAAATGGATAGTAAAAAGCATATTTTTCTCCAGTTTTAACTAGTCTTAGTTATAACTTTTATCCTCTATATTTCTTAAAAATCCTTGCTTCATTTTCTTCTGTAATCAGGGAGAGGACTACAATGATTCGCTTTCTAGGTGGCTTTCCAGCTGTGTATAGTGTATGTTTTTAATTCCTTTAGGTTCAGTTTGAATTCTTCATAGAAAAACACTTATGTAATTTAAGTGAAACTTCTAATGTTCTCTGAAGAGAAGGTGAATTTGTGAGGGTTGCCATTATGCTTCTCTTAAAAACAATCTCTCCCAAAATATTAAGGAAGGAAAACCACAAAATTGCACTAAAATGGCAAAAAAACACTTATATAAAACATTGCTTTCTTGTGAAACTAAGCAGAAGAACTGTAACTCCCTTGAAATTCAGGGTAGTCTACAGAGTTTCATGATTTTTGGGAACAGGCTAGTCCAGTACAATTATCCCGTCTAACTGGAGCTCATAGAACTGTCCTCAGCAATTTTTCCTTCAGAGGGATTTATTCTTCACTGCATTAGTGAGTGCAGTCAAACCCCACTGCATATCACCACGGGCCCCTGTCTTTAAAGCTAGGTGCTGCTCCCTGAAAGCCAAAGGGAGTTTTGCCATCGACTTTGATGAAAGTAGGAGCAAGCCCTTTATTTGCAACTTAAAGCAAGTAGGTTAGAATTATGAAGAATGATTATTTAAAATAGCAATGATGTAATATCAGTGTCAATTCCATTATTTTAACAGATGTAAATTTGCTCTGCTCTTGAACTCTGGTGAATTTTAATGGCAATATTAAAGAGATACTATTAAGACTACTTAAAAGAACTATTTGTAAAAAGTGTCTCCAGTTAGGGGGGGAAAAGTTTAAATTGCTTTTTTATTCAGTCTGCACAATTATTTATTTGAATGGTTTTGTATATTATAAATTAATATGTATTAGAAGCCGAAAAGATCGCACAATAATTTCAGTAGTCATTGGATATGGGAGAGCTTGCACTATTTAATAGTGCAAAGCAAATAGACTTCTTATCCAGCCATAGTTTAGGTAGTCTTCACCATAGGGCAAATAAGGATTTTATGATGTACATTATGGACAACGTAGATGAAAGTAGTTGAAAATCGGCTGTCTAAATAACTTTAGGGTAAATTTACATACATTCCAAGGCAAGTTCCATGTCAATAACTCCACTGTTGTACCTGGCTGATGATGACTACTGTCACTTTCCTGGCAAAAGGGAATTGAGGATTTGGAGGTACTTACAAGATCCGGTTCTAATTTTACATGCAACCTGCATTCCAGTGGGAACACTGACGGGAGGAGGTGGTCAGTGTGGCCAGCCCTGGAAAGAGACTTCTTAAAACTTATGTGCAAGGCTGTTAGCATCTGCTGTCTCAAAAGTGTTGTATTTTCTGGAGGGAAAGTTTAGTTGTTTTAAAACCAATTCTAGGGCCACAGTCCAGAGCTCATAAAATTAAATGGAAGATTTTGAACAGGCTGGCATTGCACAAACTAGGTTATCACAGGCCAAAAAAGAAGGTGCTGCCTCTTGGTTTTTCTTGGAAGAGAATTGGAAGAATAATAAAACAAATACTAGAAAATGAGACTGAGAATCAGGGAAAGCCAGATTCTAATAATTCAGTACTGGCATTTTTATTAAGGGCTCAACCTTTCTGTCATTAAAATCAATGGCAGTCCTTTGTGCTCTTTACCTCATCTACACCTACTAATTTTGGGTGCTACAATTATTTCTGTTTATCTCTTGGAAACATGCAGAGCTCATCTTCATTAAGAAGTGCTGGGCACTGGCAACCGCAGTCAAGGGTCTCAGTTACCCAGAAAGCTGGATATTTAGAATATCTAAGTATTATGTATATCTAATGTATATCCAATTTAGCATTGGATAATATAAAAGTTTACTTTGTTACTGTCTCAATCTGCAGGATGCCTCAGTTCCTCAAGGTAAGTGGTGGCATAGGGGAAGATGAAACAAGCCTGCAAAGTTGGGATCTGTTCTGAAGTTTAAAAAGGCTCTGTGTTGAGCTTTCACCTGGTTTGCTGTAGAGTATGTTCCTGTCCCAATGTCCAAATCTAGGAAAGAATTAATTTCACACTTCTAAGTAATTGCTTCACTGCCACTCCTATTAATCACCTTCATGGAGCAAGTAGGCTGTTTTAGTGGTTAATGGCTGAAAAGGATTTGAGACTCTCAAATGAAAAGTAAAAATTTATCATAGTTTTTTCTACCTGATTAGGAAAAATAAATATAAAGTGCCCAAGTAGGGCTGGTCACTGTGAATCATTTGACTTAGCAATCGTTTCTTCTAAGTATTTATGAGTACAGTCTGAGAATGTATTCTTGGAAGTATTCAGTTTTGATCCAAGAAGAAATGTCTCTTTCCATTAGTTTTTATTTCCTCCTCTTGCTGCAGACAAACCAGAATATTACAAAGGGCAAATCCATGAAACTTTCTCCAACTTTCCCTCGGGGGGAAAAGCAGGCTTTTTCATCTTAAAATGACAGTCTTTTGGTTGTGCAAAAAATGCCTTTCATTTCTGTAAAAGCCACCACCTTGAAAAATCTAGGCTGACCTGTTGTGGCAGGAGAGAATGTGAAGGTGTATTTGACTGTAGTATGCTTGTGTAAACTCACATACACAGTGATGTCTAAATCTGTCTCTATAAATACAATCTCCATGGGCAGAGAGCTTTTTTCTGTCAATGGAAGCACACAATTAACATTTTTTTTTTTTGCTGTTATCTCTGGATATAGCAACGTTTTCTATATTATGCAACAAACCATAGTGGTCAGCTGCTCAAAGCACATCTCCTTGGCCACCAGGTCACCCTAGTTTTGACACGACTGACCCAGAGCAGAGTGCTCAGTGCAGCCTATTTGTAGCACAGTTGACCAAAGCAACTATAGCTCAGCATAAAGTTTTAAAGCAGAGCCAAATGCAGCTTCCAGGGCAAACTTGGAAGAGATCTCCTGCCAGAATTTAAACCCTGTTCTGCCAGTCTGCTTGTAACTTACTGGTACAGTCTACACAATGCTCTTGAGATTAATAAATATATAATCCCATATCCCACAGTCCATTACCACACAGTGTTTGAAACATTTCCTATTAACAAAACGCAGTACATGCAGGTAAAAATATCAATGCATCTCATTAGAGGGAAAAAAAAAAATGGAAACTGTGTATTATATTAAAGCCAAGTTTTGGGCTCTTGTGCAAAGTTTGCGGGGAAAAATGTATTTCTCCAGGTGGTCTCTCAAGTGGAGGGAAAGATACGATTTCTTGGCTACACTGGCAATTAGAAACAGGGCAACACTATACCCAAGATGTGGCCTCTAATCTAGGCCAAGGCATTCTTCATCTTCCTCTATCAGAAGCAGATTCAGCAACATGCCTAAGCACAAGCCTACACTAGCCTAACTTCAAGCATATGAGTAATTCTAGTGACTTTGCTCTTGAAATCTTTGTCAAAAGAATCATATCTGATGTTTGCTTTTTGTCAGCGTTGCATAGGTTGTTTCAGGTTGCACAGCAACCCGTAGAGTCCTGTGCTCTGATTTTCTTCAGCAATAATAAAGAACTTGTGTGTGACAAAGAGATGAAGGTGCGGCTAAAGTATGGGGGGATTGAACCCTTGGGAAAAATAATACAGGAAAACTATGTGATGAATACATGCATTGCAGACCCATGATATGAAAAGCAAACAGGCCAAACCACTCAAACCTTTGTGCGATAAAATCTTTTCTTACCATTTTATAGGAATGCTTGAGACTGAAATCAGTACTGCAAAATACTGTTGGTGGAAATGGAAGAGGAACACTGGCATTATTAATTTCAATGAGCAGCTTATGTTCTCTAGGTATCGCTTGTTGACCCTCTGTTGAACCAGCTTATGCTTGGGCACAGAAAAGCAGATGTTCTGTTTGTGTACTGGGTCTGGAAGGGAGCTCGGTGGTTGCTAGACACTCTGCCTGAAAGAGGAGATTCAAATGGACCAAAGTCCTCTTATTCTTGTGAGTAGATAAACAGCTCTTACCTACTCTTCCACTCCTTGGGTTGGAATAATCAAACCCATAATTCAGTGGGAGTTTTTTTAGGGAAGCAGGTCTATTTGGTATAGATTTATAGAACTGTATACACCATTTCTTGGATAAATGCAAGCATGTAGAAGATCCTAACAGGTTTCCTACAGTGCTTTAGGGTACCTTAGGCAAAACGTGGTGTATCAGTTTCTACCTGGGATCCTTCTACCTCACTGTTAATGTAGTGTTTCTGGAAAGTTCTTTAAACTACGGAAAAAAAAAAAAAAATAGCCAAAGAAATTAAAAGCTTGGAATGGGAGGTCTGTTGGTTTTCTGCTCACATAAATTGCCTGCAAAACACACGTGGCCCTTAAAGGGCCGTGTTGGGGGAATAATTCCCCTGGCAGTGCAGCACCACATGTTTCTGCTAGCCCATGCACTCTGTGCAGCTGCACAACGTATCACATAACGCCGTCAACTGCAAGCACACTAGTTTGCCATTCCAGTGGGGCCCCAAAAACTGTAAATAGCAATAGGCAAGAAAACTCCCTGAGACACAGCACTCGCTGTGGGAGCATGAATGCTTGAGCCAACTGCCCAAGGCTTGTACTCAATGCATGAGACTTGACAGGTGGCCATGCCTGGCCCAAGGCACTTAGTTTGTCCCAGGCTCTTGCCACAGTTGCATACCCTGGTCTTGAGTCCAGAGCCTGGATGTCTGCCAGCATGGCTAAGAAGTTGCTGCAGCTTGCTTGGGGGCTGAGGAAGCGCTGTGGCCCACAGACCTAAGGCCAGATTCCTTGAGGGATGCTGAGAATAACTGGGCCTCCCGAATCCTCTTGCTGACATTGGACTGAAAAATCTTTCTATGGGCGGAAGGGGCACGCAGTGTGTGTGCACGTAAGATTTTACTGTTAGCCCAGTTAATGTTTTAACAGTCCAAATTCTTTAATTGAGAAAAGCCTTGATTATATAGTCAGAACTGTTGTACAATCCACACCCAACCTTCCCAGTACCTACCCTCCTTATGTGGGTTGTGCTCACCCTACCCATGGAGTCGTTCCAGCACCAGATGATGTCCCATCCCACATGAAGTCCTGAAGCTCCTGCTGTGTTTCCACCTTGTCCATCTTACTCTGTCTCCAGGTAGCCCATGTAATGCCTACCAACAGGGGTCCAAAACAGATGAGGGCACTTCTATAGAGCCAGCAGGTCTACCTAGTTGGGGGTGTGTGACCTTGAGTAACTCATCTGTAAGTTCTATCAGGCTGTGCAGCGGGAGAGCATGAAGAAGCAATGTGATGTGACAGTACAAGGGCAGTAATAAGGGTATCTTCTCCTGTCTGTCTCTTTGCCTTCGTCCTTTCTTAAACTCAAACACTTCAGGAAGTTACATGTGAATCACTGCAATGTTGCCAGTAATAGTTGTCTTAGGCAGCCAGCGGCAAGCCCAAATCTTCATCCTGAACTGTTGCTGGTGACTGCACACTGGGCAGTGCCATTCAAGAGGTTCAAAGACTAGAAATGGCAAATAGTAGTGACTTGGGCTGTGTGGCTTTGAAGAGGACATGCCCTAGTATTGCTGGGCAGCAGCAAGGAATACTGGGAAGAGGAAATCCTATATATCCAACATCTGCCCTGCATACAATAGAGAGCACAGTTCTCTCTCTGGACACTCCTGTTCACATCCAAGTGGGCAGGAGGTGGGTGGAGTGCAGCTGAGAGCTGCCAGAGCCTTGACTCTTCTCCCCTGAGCTACTTGCAAGAGTAACTGGCCAGGTATGAGACAGAAGATAAATTAAATTACACCTTTCTAGCTCTATAGGAACATACCTTCTCTTGTGAAGCAAGAAGAGGGGGAGCGGTGCTGTGCTCGTCAGGGCTTCTGGCAGACAGGATGGGAGCCGAGGGAAGGTTAGGTTAGATGCTGGCCCAAAAGGCACTACTAGACACGTGCATCATTTGTTTTCCGAAAGCTGATGAGAATATATCGTTATAGTTCAGTCATTCATTGCTCAGTTACCTGACAAGTTTTTGTTTTATGAAAAAGTACATTCACAGATTAAAAAAAAAAAACTACTTGGGAAAACTATGGCATTTTACATATAAAACTGTTTTATTTTGTGTGAAATTTAACTGAAATGATCTTAATGATTTATGTAAAGTGAAATACCGGGTTTTCCTTTTTCTTTCTTTTTTAGCCCTGGTCTCACACAGGCATATTAATGATTATTTGTCAAAGTCACACTGTTTGCTTACAAGGTACGAAGGCTTTTTAGACACTATAATGACAGCTTTTGATTCACTTGATAATATTTAGAATAAGCCATAAAAGCCAATCTCTGAACGAACAGACCGCTTTTATTGGCTTTTAGTGCTATTACTGCTATCATAAGTGGTAAATTGGCCTAATGCAAGTAATACTGCTGTGTCATACTGTAAAAACCACTGCTTAGTTTTATATTTTATTTATTTTTCATGAAAAAACTTGAAGGCATGGAAACTCTACTATCTTTCTATAACTGTTGGTGATTCCCTCCAAGCGAGAGCTGGGGAAGCTTCCACTGCTGTTTGGACTTTCTTTGCTTAGTGATTCCTATCTCTGATGGAACAGGGCTGATCATAAAGTTAGGGACCAAGAGTGTGAGTCAAGTGAATATCTACCTGAAGCTCATAGGCTATTTATCTAAATCATAAATAAACTAGAAAAAAAAAATTGCTTAGCTGGAAGCTGAAATGGATATATTTCAAATACTTTCTGCTAGATTTTTTTATGTCTTGTTTTATGATAACAATAGTATTTTTTAAAATAGTAAACATTTAAAATATCTGAAGACAATACATTTAGTCACAATTTTGTCTAACCAGGATGACTACCAGGTGCCATAATTGCTTTTTCCTATGATTCTTTTGACTTTCTTCTCCTGCCCCTCACCATCTCTTCTATTGTTTTGCCCACTCCTGGAATAAAGCATGGATTCCAGGTGTTTGAAATTCCAGTAACATACAAATTCTCTTTTTCTTTTAATCAGGAAAAAAGTTTATCATAGAATTTTATTTGGTTTTGTAGTATTTATATACAAGGGAAATTGTTGAGAAGAAGCAAAGTTTTATACATGTAACGGTGTGGATTGCCCAGCGTATTAGGCTTCTCTTAACCAACAAGAGAGGAGTTGTGATTTAGTTTAGTATTGACTACTTTGGTATTCAATGAGTGTGCAGAGCGAGTGCAGCTCACAAGGTGGAAAGCTGAAAGAAGAGCATCTGATAGAAGTGTGTTACACAAAGCAGCCCTACAAAATTGTAATTACCTGAGGATGCGCTCTGTTTTTCTAAGACTCCTCTCAACTTATTTCTAAGGTCTATTTAGTAAGAGTGAGTGTCACACAGGGAGCCAGCATGAAGCGTGGGTTAAGAGAGTTAAGTTAACCTTGAAGACCCTTTTTCTGACTGTCAACACACAGAAGTCAGAAACCCTAGGAAAGCTAGAGATAGGAAATACCAGTCTGAATTTAGCTTTAGTGATACATAAGAACATGCGATTGGGGCTGCTTTATCTGAGAACCAAGAGTGAGGCAACAAAGATGGTAAATGATTCTTGTTTGGGGGGGGGAAGTGTAGTGTGTTTTAAATGTAGCTAAAACTTGAATATTCCAAAGCCAAATATAACTTCATCTTGGTATACTATGTGGCCATTAAAAAATTAGTCTAATGACAGAGAAAAGTCTACCTGAGTAATAATCACTAATTTAACTGAATGCATGCTTGAAATAATTATTGACTTTCAATATGCTGTGGGAACAGGAAGAATCATATTTCAACTTTAATTTTGGCATCCAAGTATTTGTGGATATGTGATAGCGTTTTGGCACATGTGTTAGTTGCCATGAGTGTGTAACAAAACAGACAATCTGGTTTTAAAAGGGTTTAACCCCTTTTTAAGACAACTGTCTTTATGAAGATCACACAGCAGAAAACGCTTCTCTGTAAATCTGATGTCTGAGTTTGCTTTAGTAGGAAGATATTGATTTGACCTGTATTTTACTCTGAAGAATGCAAGTGATCTTATTTACCCAAAATCTACACCTCTGCTTTTAAATTACAGGTACAGCGGTATAGCTAAATAGTGTTCCCATCTGCATCTTTGCTGTAATAGCATTTTCTTGCTTTCGAAACTGCATGTAGGCATATTTCAGCAAGAACAACGTAATTTGTCGTAATCAGTTCTCGGATGTCTCAACACTATCATGGCAGTGTTTGTGTTTTTCTGTAGAGCATAACAGTGAGCAGTGCATCTACTTCTCTACCTCTGGAGCCTACTGACGTATTCAGGCAGAAGTTTTTCTTCCTGCACATGTTTCTGTACTGTGTATATTCATTTATGTGTGAGAGAAGAAAAACATTATCATGTTTAACTGCTGCAATCATAAGCATGTTAAGATGACAGATAATCACAAATTCAGATGGATTGTTTATTAAGTTAATTGTGTCTGTGTTTTTCTAAAATGTTTATTCAGATTAAAGACTGAAATTAGAGAGACTATATGATCAGGAGACCCTAAGAGACTGTGTGACTCCTGTGAAATAAAAATTAATTTAGTTTAGGGGGACGGCCAAGATCTCTGTAACACTTAAATATTGCTTAGGTGGTAAAGAGGCCTTATGCAATTCTCTTCAAAGAGTTGAATCTCAGTTGTAGTAAGAGCTGTTAAGAAACTCGGCTGACACTGAGGGCTTCAGCACCTAATGTTTGCCTATGGCCTTCTGCCCAGCAGGCACCAGAGTCCCAGATTCAACCTTCTGTACAGCATGTGCAGAGGATCAGGTAACTGGCAGCAATAAGCTGATGGGAGAGGTGAGGAAACAAGAGGAATTAAAGAAGGAAATCTACTGGAAGGAATGAGAAGGACCACCCCAATGTACTTATGGCTGCTCCACTTGCATTGGGCACCTCTACCAGCCACCGCTCCTGAGGCAGAGCCGGAGGAGATGCTCTAGTCCCTTCCCACCTATGTGAGAGATCCCTGCTGGTGAGAGCAGCTGGTGGATTGGGCATGGCCCAGGCTCAAATCCCTCTCTGCCTGCTCTCAGCAGTGTGTTGAGACCACCTGTCAAAGGTTTTCCACTTTTTACTGGATAGCTGAATACTCTCTCTAGCAGGGACTAGAGCCCATCTCCTGCCCTTCATGCAGGTGTCCTACTTGCTGGGCTGTAGTGTCCTTTCCTCTCTCTCTGGAGCAATGAGCTTTAAGTAGTTCATCCAGACATAGACAGTTGGGAATCTCCAAAACATGATATTACGTAGAGTATCTGATAGCTGGGGATGAGAATTTTCTTCTGGAAGGTGTGAATTTGAGTCCTCTCATACAATCGTGTGCTCTCAGCCCAGATCTGAAGTCACAGAACTACTCACTAATCACTAAGCTGTTCTGATAAGGGTTTTATACCCAGTATTTTATTATTGGACATTTAGAGCAGTCACTCTTAATGTCTAAGTATCTTTACATTTGCATTTAGTTCTAAATACTTATTTAAAAAATAGATGGAAAAATAATTCCTTTGAACCTCAGCTAACAATGAATATTTAAACTAATTCCGCTTTTGGTCTTTCTCTCAACTTTTCCCATAATATCTTTCATAAGCAATAGACAACCAGCATGCCCAGGATTTAGCCCATGCAGTGCGTTTTGTTTTGAGTACTTAAAAGCAGCTGTATTTTGGAGAATGACTGTAAATCTTCAATGAGAGGAGGGGAGGCCTATTTTTTCACAATCTAATTATCTTTAATTTAAATATTTCATTGAACCCTTCCACCACTAAGGATTTTGTTACACCTCTATGTGACTGTCAGTCTGGCTCTATATATCAGTGTATAATCTTGCAGGTCTATAAAACACCTTCTGAAAACTGGCACTGAACTGCTTACGTCCACGATTACCCTGCCCTCAAGCTCAGGATAAAAGTAAATCAGGCCTGCGTAGTGGTTGTTTTGATGGGATTTCTATCAAGGAATTAAGTTCTGTGAATGAACTAAATGCCCATTGATAGGTTTGAAATGTCTGGTTTTCATAGCTTTTAAAAATCTAATACCCATTTAGATTCAAAGGTCTTACTGTCTCCCTCCAGAAGAAACTGATAATAACCCTGAGGACATTTGCATTACTACTCCAGATCAGAAGGAATACAAATAATAATTAATTTTTTTGAGCTTTCAGAAATGCAGGGTAAAATTGACTAAAGAAACTGACATTGGGCTCCACTTCCACCTTGAAGAGAAGCAAGCCACTCTGTGAAAGTGATACATGTATTGGAATCTAAGGCCAACAACATCCCTAATAGGGAGCAGTTACACAATCAAACACTAAAAATCATGAAGCTTCTGAAATACTTATTGCCTCTATAGTACTGAATTTTCTTTATCATCCAGGTTACTTAATTCTGTTTAGTACAGGCATCTTTCTGGCTTGTATTGCCTTAGATCTAGGAGACCAATTTGGCATTTGACCCTTCCCTCTATGAATTGAAGTGGTAAAAATGAGACATGTTGCTTCATTCCTCCTGCCTCACTGATGCCCTAAGATGATTACAGGTATCTCTTAAACATACTGGGACAAATGAAATCTTTTGCAAGCCAATGCAGGTCCGTTGCTTTAATGGAATTACTCATCGCTTTGACACTGACCCTTAGGCTAAGACTTTCTGTGCACCACATTTTGCCATCTTAAGTAGGAAGCGCTATGGAGGCCCTTGGATATGTGGATTCTGCTCTAACAAGTATGTTGCTGAGAAAATCAACAACTAATGAGTGTCTATATTGTTATTGCGTGTTTTGCTCTACTGACATAACTGAGGGCAAAATTCTGAATATTTTGCCCAAGTACAGCAAAGAATAGAATTTGGTCTGGAAAACTTCTAGAGGTAAATGAAACAACATCTTCAGGTCTTCCCCAGCATTGGCAGTTGAATGAAATAAACTTTTCTCTTCCTTTGTGGAACAAATTTACTTAAGGCAATCAAACCTAAATAAACCTTCACTTATACTTTTACAGTCAGTATCCAGCACAGGAGTGTGACTTTAAACTTAACCCTATCGCCCAGAGAAGTACCACTGTCTTTACTGTACATTCATTCCACTTTTGTGGCAGTATTCAAAGTCTTACATCTCTAAGGACCCTCCAGTTCAAAGATCAAGGACCACTCAGTTTATAAAACTATAATTAGGAGTGGTGAGCTGGGACCATTGCAGATTTCATATACTCCCCCTCCATTGGAAGAGAGTCTTTAAATCTGCTGTTTTACAACTTAAAGGAAGGGTTGTCTTGATTAATTCATTTGGTCATAGTCCTGAAGCTGACAAGGCATCTTCCAGGAATTTGAGCCCACTGGGATCCTTGTCATCAGTTTTTAAATGTGCTTTTTTTTCACGTAGTGTTCTTATCTGGAAACGGTCTGCTTGGATTACAGCATTCATCTTAGAAGCATTTGGCATTTTCTGTTACATGAAACTGAGAGGTATTTCTTTGCTATCAGTCTTCTATAAAGTTTTTCAATCCAATGACTTAATTCAGGCTGGAAGAAGAGAGTGAAA
This sequence comes from Phoebastria nigripes, assembly GCA_035582835.1. Classification (NCBI taxonomy): domain Eukaryota; kingdom Metazoa; phylum Chordata; class Aves; order Procellariiformes; family Diomedeidae; genus Phoebastria; species Phoebastria nigripes. Next base: position 1,986,221 of record JAYKAV010003332.1, read on the forward strand.
AAAGCTTCTGGACCCAAGTCAGCAAAATTCAGGAAACAAGTGTCCAAGTGTGTATGTAAAATTGCATTCACTGACTTCTGAGATTTTAGAAAGAAATTCTAAAAAAAGTCAGTCATTTAGCTCTCTAAACGCAGGGACGCATGTCAGATCAGAACATTCTGCTGAGAATGATCTCCCTGAAACCAAAGTACAAGCCTCCTAACTGTTACTCCAGCCTCTGCAAACCAGGTAAAAAGCTGGAAGGTTGTGAAAGAACTGGGAAATTCCCTGAGTGTCTCCAGGACAACTCTCCTTCTGCAAAACCAGTCTCATGGCGTTGTGTCCTTCCTGCTTTATTACTGCTTGTAAAAGCCTCTTAAAGCCCCTGGGTAACCAGTGAGAGGGGTGTGCTGGGGAAAAAGCATTTGAGTGCTGCAGTATAGGAAGGTTTTGCTATTACCCCCAGGAATATAACCCTGGGACCAGGCTGTGGGATGTTTCAGTGAGGTGCAGTTAGGAATAGCCTGCTCCTGTATTGGATTCCTGGGATGTACAACTAAGAAATGTGGCACAATCTCACCCAATGGGATTACTTCTGGAATAAGGTATTATTTGAATAATGTGAATGTTGCTACAGCCAGGTCTATAATATGAGTAAATCTCCCTTTTTGTATGAACTGTGGTCCTTGGAAGGGTGAAATATAATCCTGAACACAGGCTCTATTTACCACTTAAGCCCTATTTTATGGTTTAAGTGCTGACCTTGTACTGACCCTCAGTACAGGGCTGAATTTCACCCTACAGCGAAAATCTGCTGGCTAGAGCAGCCGATTAAAGAAATTGGGGCTAGACTTTTTACTATTTGCAAGACAATGAAAACAGGCTTATTTTAGACAAGAACGTTTCTGATTTATGGGAATCTTAGTGCAGAAAGAGACTATTTTGGAGAAAGTCTTGAGATTAACATTTCAGTTATATTTTTGGCAGGAGAGCAAGGAAGCCATTTCATTAACTTTTCACTGGAAGTTATATATGGAGGGCATTTGTGTACACAGCTGGGCAGCATAAAACAGGAGGGCTTTGTGTGAAAATATCCTGAAATGAAATTTCATTTCTGTGCAACTTGGATCTGCGTTCATGGGCTGCCGTGGCCAGTTTTGGATGAAACGGTCGGAGGGCAGTATTAGGCCCTCACACATTTTCCCTTGCATTTGCAATGGATGCAGAAATAGTGAACAGACCACTGCTGGCCCCTGTGCAAAATCAGTGTCACCTTTTACAGCTTTATGTCAGTCAGATAAGCTCCTGCCTGCTCCCACGTATTCATATGGCTGTAATCATCGAGTGATACCAAGAGATTAAATGTTTGTAAGGAACTCCAAAAAGCCACATGCTGAGGCTGGTGTGAATTTAGCTCTGCTTTGACCTCCCTTCCCACCAGATGGCTGCTAATCTGGCACTAAATCACCACCGTGGTGGAACGAGCCCTGGTCCATGTGGAAGAGGCAGATCTGTGGTCGTGGCTGTGTTGTGCAAGGTGGGAGCATCCCTGAGTCAGCCCCTGGGAGTGTTACTCATCCTCGGGTACTGCATTTCTAAAGGCATGTCTTGTGTTGCTTCCAGATTTCACAGGACCCTCTAATAACTGTGCTTGATTAGGAGCCCACAGAGATGTTTCTTGCTTGGGGTGTGATTGCTTATTGCACATCTTGCAGGTGTATGAAACAGGTGGGGACACAGGCCTGTGCAGAGGACATTTCTTTAATATTACCTTCAAGTTACATTGGTTGTTCCTTACTTATACATGCATATTCATATTTTACACACTGTCATTTATGTCATTTTGTGCATGTCAGGGCAAAACGTTTATAAGTGGGGATAATGCGTGGGCTGAGCATTCCCGCTTTAGTTGTTCTGGGCAGAAATGCAGATAACTCTGCAAATGTTTCTTTGCAAATGAGCCCATGTTTCACTCTGCCCTGATGTTTTGTAGGCGTCGGCATGGGGAACTCTCTATCTCCATCCAAAACTGCCTCCCATCTCCAACGACAAGTGCTTCCCCATGGGAAGAAGCAAGCAGCGATAACTGCCTCCACGCCTACACAAAATAGGAGTTGTTGTCTGGCTTTACTCCTGTGTCCCAGGCTTTCCTTGAGTTGGTTCTCACCAGTGCTAAGGTCAGACAAGCGGAAAAAGAGGCCAAGAACTGCCTTTTCTCAGTGCTCATTCATACCGATTCTGGTTGATTTGCATGCGGTGGTCTGACGCATACCCTCCAAACGCGGGTTTTCTCATCTGTTGTGTGATCTTTAGCAATAATAGTCCTGAGGGACAAGCCATGCTATCAGAAAAGATTGTTGGTATAAATTCTTCACCCTGAGACATCTTGGGATAAGACTGTGATCATTTCACCATCCTCATTTGCACTCTCAACCCAGGGAGTCTCTCATGTTGTCCACATCCAGACTTAAGTGCTAAGTGCCTCAGGAGGTACCTCAGAGATGGTTTAGGCCTTTCTTTAAAATCTAGCAAACCTAGAGTATGCATTTACCAGTCTGCTTCCCTGTTTACGTTTTTATTATTATTTCATTATAGTTCTACAATCTGCTAGGTGCTGCGGAGGACCTCAGGCCCTCCACCAAAAAAGGTTTTGTAGGATAAGCAAGAAATAAAAGGAGAGGGCAAATGTGCCAATGTCTATTTTAAAATTACAGTCTAGGGCCATGCTTGTGTAGATGTTTCTCTCCAAGACTGTGCTAGCTTGTGCAGCATTATTTTTTTCCATGTCACCTTTAACTCCCATCAGTCTTCTGGTGCACTTGTGGCAGGGGTGTGGGAGCACAGGAGTGGGTGCAAATGACTTACTGAGACGTAGAGACGTGAGTAGGACCATTTATGCTCTTCCTGCTGATACGATAAGATACAATCCTATATGCACAGCCTAATGTTTTTCTATAATATTTTTCACAAGGCTGGTTTGGTTTCTGTTTTGCTTTGTGGAAGAAGTTTTCCCTCAGAATGAGGCTTTGATTTCTGCTTTTAGAGTCTTAAAGACAGAAGCAAAATTTCTTCTTCCAAAAAAACTAGAAGATAAATAACTGGCAGCCAGATTAAAATCCCCCTCCCCCCTTCCCTGATTAAACAGCTTCTGATGTTGAAAGCCAACAAAAAAGTAATAGGTACCTTATTTTGGTGTTGACCCACTGCACTACCAGTCCATGAGCTATTACTTTGCAAAGCATTAGGAAAAAACTTAAGTCTAGGAAAGATACGAAAGCCACAGCCTAGTCTATATTTTTTGTTTATTTCTGATACTATGTGGTTCATGATTGTTTCTTTTAGAAGGAACAAATAATCAATACAAAACCATGAATAAAAATAACTTTTCTTTAAAACTGGATGCTAAAAGAACATATAGTCTTCTTACTGTGCCTGACGGAAACAGTACAAGTCTGTTCTCCACAATTCATTGTTTATTGGAATGCCTGAAATCTATATGTGAGGTATTTTTAAAACATTTAAACATAGAAGTTAAGCTTCTGCTCCAGACAATTTGGTTCACCATATTCTAAAAACCTACCATGAACCACAGAAGTGCTTAAAGCAAAGAAAAAATAACAAAATTTTTAAAAAGCATACTTCAATATAAGATAATGTCCATATTCTTATCTCAAGGAAGATTTCCTTTCCTTGTGAGACACATTTCAGCTATTTATTGACCCAGCTGCCGTACAAGACCTTCAAGGCCCAATTCTGCTCTGTGGCACTTTAGAGAGAAGAGGTGCCCATAGACAGCGTTTGGCTCTTTCTGAGAGAGATTAGCTTCTCCAAGTACAAAACAATCAAAATGTTACTAATGATCTCGAAACTCTGGATGGTGTCTCCTTAGGAAGTGGAGAAATAAAACATTGTGGATTAGCATCACTTAAGTGAAATGAACTCGGGAACATACTGTATGAGAGATGCCACCTGGCTACTGGAGTAGGTCTGGACCAGAGGATAAATAACTGTATGGGACTCTGAGGGCCCATGTCGTCAGTCTTACCCTGCTCAGACACGGGCTCGTTAAAGTCCTCTATACCTTTATATACCCCTTTTGTAAAGTTGCGAATCTTTTGTGTTCTACTCTATTCTGATGGAATAAATATTAAATTCAGTTATGTGTTTGCTGTTCACAAGCTGAAGTGCAATGCTATCTTGTAGGATCAGACCCAGATCTCACTGAGCTGTATCGCGCTCTGTGATGCTCAAACTGCAAATCTTCTGCTTGCAGAGTTTTAACTGAAGTTAGCTGACACCTTGCAAGCAGAGGATTTTGGGTGTCCAGCCAAACAAAGCCTGTGTGTTGGCCGGTCAGCTCTGCTCGAGCATGCGATTTTCATTCTGCGGAAGTGCTGCATAAACAATGAAGACTGCAAGGCAGAGACATTAATTTAGGCCTACTTTATTGCAGCCCCTCTTGCAGCTAAACGATCTAATGTACAATTAACTATATGAGCTTAAAATAGTGATGCACATTTTACAGATGACATAATAGTGGCTACAAATGAGCCTTTTCCTCAATACCCTCCTAGTTTGTTTTCAAAATATGAGGTCACTTGTTGAATCTTCCCAAAATACTTTCGTTAGGATTAGAATATAACTGTTCTCATTTAAAAACCATAATTTGCACCTAAGCACAGATATTTAATTTGTATCACGTGCATTTTGAAAGTCTCTGCTTTGAGACTCTAATTCATGTTCTTCTTGTGCATGAAATACAATAAAGCAACTCTGCTATGACCAACAAACATGCATAAAGATGTAATAAGCTATGTATTAACTTGGCAAATCAATTTTTCCAGCAAGAAATACATCCTAAGAACCTTCCTTCTTTATGTGTACAGGCATATGCGATAAGGAAACCTTTACAATTGTATGTCTGTCTTCTAAATAGTTTAACTAATAGAATGTAGCATTTGAAATACCAGTATTTGACACAAATGATTTACTAAAAGGCTGAAAAATGACAGGTATTAAAACTGGAAAGGTCTCCTATACTTGTTTTTTACAACTTCTCTACTTCTGAGAGTCTATATTTCATAAACCATTGACAAATGATGCTACTTTATTCTAAGATAACACACTGCTAAATCCAAAGATTCCAAAGGGTTGGTCTTTACTCATGTTTGAGGAAACCAAACAAATATTAATCCAATTCAGTAATATTTTGCGTTAATAAAAACTTTTCATCAGAATTAAGATAATGACCCATACTACTTAGTGGCTTATAGTTCAGGTCAAATAAAACTTCCCCAGAAATGCGAGGATATTAGAAAAATGAACTTTCAGGTTACTTTAAAATTTGGCAATTTAGGCCTTTCTGCACCGTAAGCAAATGTACATGCATGTTTTGTAGAAGGCAAGCTATGGAGTTTGTGTGGTAGAAATTCCTGGCCATATTTAAACCTGTAAGATATTCTTATGCCTCTTTCTTCAAAAAAGAATTTTTAATAAATGAGAAATATCTCTGAACACAAACCAGTAACTAATAACTCAGCAATGTAGCTTACCTTTCTTCAGCCAAGAAATATTTTGCTTGTCATGTTCAAAACTTTGTGCTGGCTTGATTTTTACCTTGTCTGTCTCGGCTTCTGACATCTGTGGGGAGAAAAGAATTTCGGGATGTCAAGTTCTTTTGAAGAAAGTTTCTGACAAAGAAATATGTTCTCTGTTTAGGTTCCTGCTATAATAAATTGTGCTTACTTACACAGACGCATTTTTTTTCTGCGGATTATTGATACTATGTAATATCTCAGTCATTAAATTTATGTTCTGTTCCTAAATGCTTTATCAATATTACATAGTTGCTGTTTGTAGATGGATCTTTTTGTAATGTAACTATAAATTACATTATGAAATGAATGAGTGATATGCTCATAGCATGCTGGTAATAGATGTACATAAAACACACAGAATAGATACGGTCTGGCTTAAAAGGAGGCATCCAGACTGCCTATTTATTGTGGTTCAAAGTTGCTGTAAAGCCTGCTGTCAGAGAGAGGTATAATTATGTAAATAATGATAAATATTTATAAAGGCAACTTGAATAAAGTGTATCCAAAAAAAAAATCTTTACTGCCACTTGCGACAATTTATTTGCTGTAATGCGAAGAATCACATGCAAGTTACAGTACCTGAGGGTATTATGTATACAGTAGCTATCAGCCCGTACACTGTGGTTTACTTCCATTGCCTGCTAGCAATAAGATTAGGCTGTCCGGGCTTCTTCTAACTGCTTTATATTTTCACTGAATCCAGTTAGCTAAAGCATTTCTCTATTTTTACCTGTATCTTCCAACAGGGCGTGAAAGCAGCAGGGTTCAGATGCCGAGGAGGGGTGCTTTCGGCTGAATCCCTCGCTGTGCGTTGATGTCCAGCATTCCCATACACTGACAAAACCGAAAGGATGAGCAGTGCACTCTCTGCCTGCCTGCTGTGTGGTGCTAGATTTGTCTTGCTGCCAGAATCAGCCAACTTCTTGCTGAGGGATTCCCCCCCCCCCCCTTTTTGTTTGCATGCACTTCTAGAGCTGGGTAGGGTAGGGAAGGAGGGGGGGTAATCAGCATCCCAGCACTCGTGGAGTGATTAAAAAAAAATCAAAAGCTTTTCAAAAAGAAAAATTGGTTTGGAAAGGTTATTACTGCTGTTCATAAGCCAGTGAATCTGCAAGAGGAGGAAGAAAATAAAAAGGGAACCAGGAAATTAATAGCGACAAAGCAGATAAATGTGTCAATGTTTTGGCTAAATGTAAGTTAAAATATTGAAGGATGTGGAAATTAAACCCTGAACGTCTATTTACAGCTGCCACTTTAGCAAAGAAATGGTCTAATCCTGTGGGGGGCTGAGTGCTGTGACCCTCCCGAGCTCAGGAGGGTGAAATCCATCATGACCCAAGAGGGCAGGTCTGCAGAGATGAACAGTCGTTACCTCCATCGCGACAAGGCTGAGTGGTCCCAAGTGGGGGCAGCCCTTGCGCTGGGTGGGCTTGACAGTCGGCAGCACAGAGGGCAGGGGCACAGTCTGGACTACCCCGTACCTTGAAGGCACTAAAAATTTAAGGTTATTAGTTGGCTTTAAAAATTCTCTTGCCGTAGCTACCAGCAATACTGCACTAATGTTAGTAGCAGTACGGTTAAGCCCAAAGAGAACAAGATTTTAGGGTGCTCAGATGTTGCATCTTACTTTTTCTATAGGACAAAAAGAAAATGTCACTCTGCTTCCCAGGACTGAATTTTGAAAGTGTTGGTTGCAGAGCACATTCAGAATTACTCAGCTATCTTACCTTTTAAGCAATATTTACAAAATTTCAAGTAGTGTTTGTCACCAGATACCGTAATCCAAGATCCCAGTGCTTAAGTGTGGCCAATAAATAATAACATATTCCCTTTGTTATGACAATTATTTTCCTCTACTCTCCCATCACATGTCATTCTTACAAGAAAAAAATGTTTTCTTTCTTTTTTTTAAATCTCCTGTGCCAACAGGACTGAGATTCTTCTACCATCTTTAGCTAATTGTGAATTGCGTGGTAAGTGCCTACTTACATCTCCAAATTGCAATGATTAGTCTTGCATGGTTTGAAAACCTATTTTAAGCAGGGTACTTTGGGAATAATTGCAACCACAGGGGGGAAACATCTAGGGGTAATATTTTAAGATCTTTGTTCCATTCCCCTTGGATGCAGCTTTGAGAATTATGTATTTTCAATTGCATTTCCCCTCTTTCTCCCAGAAACACTTACCTATTTTTTCCATGTTGTTGCACCTGCAATGCTTTAAATTTATCAGTGGTGCTGATTCTTCAGCTGGATTTGTCAGGGCAGGCTATAGAGCTCCTGGTGGGTCCTAATAAAAGCAGCTGGGCTCCACACAGATCAGCCTAGACCTATCTGATTGCAACTTGGACCTGATGCTACTGTGCATTTCAGAAGCACTGTTAAAAATGAAGATATGGGTTGTTTCCAAAACAAACTAGAGAGAAAATTCTTTCTCTTTAGTTCATTCAGCATCCCCTCCCTGTTTTTTCTAGAGATTTTGTCAAAATCCTAATGTCTCCCAAAGAACGTAAAACAGACAAGAAAAGCCCCTTCAAAACCACGGCCCTGAAAGCTGCTGTTGCTTGAAATAACAGCCCCTGGAGTCTTGTCCTTAAGGGTTTTTCTCACTTAAGCTCTCCTTGAAACCAGCAGGAGCTAGGACTGAGTCTAGACTCAGCCTCCAGGAGTGCGAGAAACCAGCATTGCTGGCAGCCCATTGCTGAATGTATCCCCCAAACCATGACAATACCCATCTGGCAAAACCAAGCAAATACAAAGCTGACTTTATATCTGTGCTTCAACAAAGATAATGCAGATTACTGTTTGAGATGATGTCTTCATCTGCTGTTCTCAGCTGAGATGCCCTGTAGGACCCCTCTGCGCGTTGGTAGCATGCAAATCTACAGAAGTTGCCTAACCTGAACCTCAGGAAATAGCCTACCAACAACTTAAGAAAACATTAAATGAGTTTCCTATTTGGAATATTCTCCATTGCTGACATTCAGTTAATGCTCCTAATGTTTTCAATCCAGGAACATTAAATGTAACCTTTCTTAATCTCGATCAACTCCAGTTTTCTACTGAGGCATGTTTCTGTGTGCTATTTTTTGCCTCATTTAATTAAGTTATTTTGGATAAATGCATCAATATTTCTGTTTCCTAATCAATCTTAAAGTAGTTAGAGGAAAGGCAGGCTTGCCATGCATCCTTGGTAATGCCAGGCTTTGCAAAGGAGGAAAAAAACATTATGAGAGAAGGTCATTAAAATATTGAGTAAACTTGTTTCTATTAAAGCTGTAATTGAATTTTTAAAGCCACGGCCCATTTTAAACACCGAACTTTAGTTTATGGTTTGATAATTCATTTCACTTTTATTTTATAGGTTTTATTTTATAGCTATTAAATAGCTATGGGCCATCACTTGTTCCTTTTCCTTCCAGATTGTGAAATAGGGCATTTATATGGAGGATTAAAAAAAAAAAAATCGTAATGCCAAAATAGATGTGATATCAATCAGTTGCCAGATAAATGTACTGTATCAAGTGCTTGTTGAGATTTGAGAGTATATTTTTCTGGTCTGCTCAACTGGGAGTGCATTCAAGTCTTTGCAGAGTTGGAGAATAGGAAACTTTAATAGGTTGTAATAACCATCAAAGCAGAGGAAAAAACTCATTGTTGGTCCTAGCGAGCACCGAAACTGTCAAGGTTTCCTTGTGCGCTTAATGTTAGGTCAGGAGTCCAGAATCAAATCCTGTCCTGAGTCTAAGGGAGGATGTGTAGCCGTAGCCAGGAGAGTTTTTGGTTATATCCAACATTATATTTCACTGACTAAAGTGACATTTTACTTGAGGACATGAACTGTGTGCCTAGAAGTTGAATTTTCCAGTGTGAATTTTCCACAGTGCAGCATTAGATTAAGCAGTTATTTCTCTCTTGCACAATCCAGGTAAAATTTAGCCACTTGCCCACTGGCAAGTGGCGCTCGGTAGCTTTGGAATACCCTGCACTGCAGTAAATGTNAAAAAAAAAAAAAAAAAAAGATGAAACTGAAACTATGCCTTTGCTCCCTTTTGCACCCTGGGGTGATCATTTCCGATAATAAAGTGAGTATAATGTGATGTGCCCTGTCAAAGTTGAGGAATCTCTTCTTGATCATGCATCTGTAGGTAGAATATTAAGTTGTGGAACACGGTATACAGCCAAATTATCCTGGTGATTACATGTAAAATGCATGGTTTTTTAGCCGAACCATCATGTCCTGTGAGTGCTTCACATGCAAAACAGCCTGTTTGTAGAGACTACCCTCAAACTGGCACTGACAAATGATCTATATGCTGCAGAGGCTCTGAGCAGTACAAAGACAGTAGGATTTTACTCCCCATCACTCTGCCTCGTAGACACTCTAGATAATTTTTCAATAACTCAGTGTCCTGCAAGGGGAGACATGGGGCTTTATTTCACTTTTCCACTCAGCGCCACTGTAGGTCAGTGAATGTCTGGGAATATGTTTAGACTGGAGGATGGAATAAAAGCTTGAAAAGGGTTGCAAAAGCAAGTTAGCATAGAAGTCGCTAATAACATAAAGGAAACACAAAACAGTAAGATTAAGAATGCTCTGTATTTCCACTGAACAGTAAAGAAAAGAGAGACTGCAGGTCTTTCATCTTCCAAGAGGGCAAGAGGGAGGTTACTTGGTGTCTGCGCTAAAAAGTGATGATGGAGACAATGTTAGGAGAAGAGGATGAAGGGCAAGCATGAAATCAAGTTGAGAGGATGATAGTGTGGTGCTGGAGTGGGGAAGGCAGAAAGACCCCGCCTCTAACCCTGGCCCCACAAAAGCCCCATCCAAGCTGGGAAAGGGCTTCTGAATGCACCAGTACGCTTTGGCCATTTTCCCTCCTACCAGCAGCAAACTCTTAGAGGCCCCAGTCAAAATTAGAGCCCAGGCTTTGTAATGGTTTTATAGTAAAATATGAGCTATGTGTGCCTTTGTAAATCCTGGCTTCAAGCAGAAAATCCTCCCGTGCTGTTTCATGTTTTGTCCATCACCAGCCAAGTTCTCCATTACCTCTGTGTGCTCTGTCTTTATAGATGCTTCTGCATTGCCCTGGCATTTAGGTGGGTGCATTTGGGTGGAAAGTACCTTAAGCCCAAGAGCTTTTCAAAAAATTGATATACAATGTGTTATGGGACAACTTGCCCTTTTAAAGGCTCAGTTTGGTGCATTCGGAAAGGTAGGTGAAACAGGTCTCTTGGGTGGACCCCTCCAGGCCAAGGGAAACCTGCTGCAGGAGACCTTTCTGGACAAATATTTGAAAGCCTCTTGGGCATTACAGCAAAAATTGGGAAAGGCTTGATAAGATGAGATGGCAAATAAGCTGAATGGTGTAATTGCTGCCCTATCGAAGTGTATACTGGTGTAAGGGAGACAGGAACATGACCATCTCATGGAGGGGATGTATCCTTTGGCAGACGGGTGTAACCAACAGTAGTTACAAGACTTTTATGGGAGTGTACAGGAGTTTGTGTAACAAGTGCAAAAAATGAAGGTCGTATCTTCATTGCAGCAGTTCATTACTACTGTCTAGAAACTGGCTATCTTGGATTATTGCAAGGCCCCTGGTTGAATATTTTTACAGGAATTTTAAGGAATCTCAGGAGACCATTTACTCCTTGTTTAGCTCAACGCAGGATCGGCTTGTGTCTCCTTGCCAATACTCAGACAACCTGTTCTTGAAGTCCCACGAAGACATCCAGGTACATGCCCTTTCCAGGCAGTCTACTCCAGTGCTTTTCTATCCTGATAACAAATAAAAAAACTTTTCTTGATGTCTAACCTAACTCTTCCTTCACTGTAGATTCAACCCATTACCTCTTGTCCTTTCCATTCTGCTTGTGCAAAGCTGAGTTTCCTATCCCTTTGCGGCAATCCTCTTAGCAGATAAAAGAGTGTTATCACATCATCCCTCAGCTTTTTTCAACATTTACATGTAGATCATATTCATTAGCCTATGATCAATCTTATGATCTTTGTTGAGCTTCACTTTTCTGGTAATGTGGTGTCCAAAAGCGGTCGTGTTCCTCCTTAGACTTTGCCCACATTGGATAGAGCAGTGAGGTTACTGGCATGTTTTACAAGATTTCTTCCTGTTTATACATCCCAGTGTGATGTTTGTCTTTTTCATGACAGCATGAAATTGTTGACTTATGTTTGGTTTATAACCCGTCCTGTTCCCCAGATTCTGTTCTGCAACATAGCAATGTAACCAGTTGGTTTCTTCTTTTTTTTTTTTTTTAATGCAACTGGTTATTCCTACCTAAACATAGGATTGTGCAGCTATGCTTCCTGAACTTCATCCCAATCTTTTCCATACTATTTCGCTGGTTTGTGAAGATCGTTTTGAACTCTTATCCTGTCCTCTAAAGTGCTTGTTAGCTCTGACCTATCGTGGTTGGGCTGGTGGATGCTTCCAGAGCTCCTGCGGAAATCACTTGCCTCTGCTATACAGGCATTTGGAGCAGGTCAGAAATGGAGCTTTACGTTTCCCAGACTACGCTTTCATGTAGTTCACCCATCATGTGAACATCACGTGTTCCCCCACAGTTCCCTTGCAGGAATCCATTAATACCTTTAATCTCTGGCTCTTCATGGTTTGATGAACTACAGAGGCAGCTTCTAGAGTATCAGTACGACACATCTGTGTGCATAAGTACCTGTGTGGGGCCATAGAGAAAAATCCCTCATGTTTTCAGCAAGTGCAGAGTGCATACTGGGATTGCTGACAGCAAGATCACGCTGTCTTTAACATTATTTGCAAGCCAGGTAGGCGCAACAGTGATTTGCTACGTCTTCCATCATATGTAAAAAGCCAGTGGCAAGTATTTTTTAATGAAGAGGAATCTGAGCACTTACGGACTCCTTTGCTGATTGGCAAAGCTTGACAGCACCTCCCTAAACAGCACCATCCCAGATAAGATGTCAGTGAAAGCACTGCGCTTTTCAAACAGAGAGAAAACTGACTTAAGTGTTTTCCCTGCATGCTTTTAAGTAAGCTGTTTCCCAACAGTGGTTGAAATGTGGTCGCCTTCTCGGAGGTGCTGCGTACAGCTGAGAAGGAGGGGTTTTGTCTAAATTATAAGAAAAAGACAAAATTAGACCTCTACCTTATTTCAGGAACATGTCAAGGGAACTTGTAGCTGCCTTGAAAACAGCACTACTATTTCTCAGCTAACCACTACTGAAATGAGTTTCTTGTTCTTTTGCTAAGTTTGTTTGTTTAAATCCTTATCACACCAGAGAGAAGGCAGAAATAGAGAGAAAACAGCAACTTTGTGAACTCTTAGGTAGAGTCTCCCTGGGGTACAAGAAACCTCAGGTCAAGCTCCTTCTGAGTGATTACATTAGTTTCTAGCTGGAGTGAAACAGCTCTAACAGGAGAGATTAAGAACTTGTCCTAAAGGAACCGATAGGCTGGTGGTTATGGAGTTACTTGGGATCTTTCTTGCTAATACTTCTACGAGATGCTTTGTAAAGGTCTGTGATTTGTACTACTGAAATGAGGGGGGAAAATGTGAAGTCTCAAAGTTTTGTGGAAGAGGAAATATGTTTCCTGCCTGAGCACATACAACAGCAGCTGAAGTCAACGTGAGCTCTGGGAGTTCAGCACCCTGAAAATAAGGCCTGATGTCTAAATGAAATTGAACTTCAAAAAGAAAAGTAGTTTTCTGGCCCTTTTGGAGACAAAACAAAAAAGTATTTATTCTATTTGATCAGCTATTCACAAATGATGCCTTTGTATCTTTAAAATAACTACAAACCAAATTTAAAACTGGAAGCTCTCATCTTTGATGTTATCTGCAGATAAGACAGAGCTTTGAAGCACTAACAGAGACTAATTGGAACAGAATACCAATACAACCAAAAATTAATGGAAAACACAAGAACTGTTTGGAACGCTATCACTGTAAACTGGGACCATTTCGTTTCAAATGCTATAGAATTTCAGGAAAAAAGTGCAGTTCTCTGGAGTGTAGATGAAAGAGGAGAATTGTCTGATTCAATGTAGCAGGATACTTCAAAAACAATCATAGGGTTTAAAGTTATTTGTATGTATTCATTGTATTTTTAAGTATCAAATTCTTTCAAATATGTAACAGGCTGGAGGAGGGTGGGGAAGGTGTGTCACAGGTGAAATTTTTATTTGAAACAGTCTCTTTTTTTCCTGTTTTGTTTTGAAGACAGCATTTCTTTCCATCCTGAGTTTGAAAATAATTTGTCAAAGTTGCTGGAAGGGAAAGAAAAAAAAAAAAAATAGTAGTGCTATATATAGAAAGCGCGTAGGTGAGAATAGAGCAAAATTATACCTGCAATCAACCCTAGACCTGAACATAGATAATAAATTGTCATCAGATACAAAGGAGGCTAAAATTTGCCCTGGAGTTTCAACTCATCTCTTGTAGACCAAGCCTGCTCTGAACCTCTACAAGGTTCAGCTGGCTCATGGTGAGACAAACCAGGGAAGGGCAAGAGCAGAGTGGAAATGTGCTTTGGAGCTATTCTGGGGAACAACTTGCCCTGGTGCAAGCTCAGGAAGCACTTTGGATGTGCTGCTTTGCACTGTGGGCAACCTCAGACCCTAAGCTGGGATGATCCTTTCCAACTCTGCCGAGGTAGTGGAAGTGAGATACGTATGTTCGTATCCTTGCTCCTAGTAGCATATGAAGGCAATGTGGTCTCTAGATCTGTCCAAGAAACCCACTTGGTAGTAAAAGAAAATTATTCTGGTTGCTTAGCCAAGTACTCTGATATTAAGCAATGCCAGAATTGAGGTTGCTCAGGCAACCTTATTTCTATTCCCTCATTCATTAACATACTAGGTGATCGTATAATTGAAGCTACTAATTTTTAGTTCAGGCCGAATCTTGGGTTTAGAGAAGGATTTGTGCAAGACATCTTGACCTACCATGGAAAGCTTGGGGACAGGGTTTCAGAGTGCGTTTTAAACACTGCACGTGCTTTGCTGAAAATGCAAGGAGCAGGAGGTATGTGGCCATTCTGAAAAATCTGTCAAATGTGAGTGAAATCTCGTTTGAGGAGCACTGCTCGTCTGTGAGGCCCCAGCATGGAGACTCTCTGCCCACTTAGGGCAACACTTCACCCTCTGCTGTCTCACCCTCACAAGGGTTACCCAGGCAGCCCAGCCTCTATACCCATGGCCCCACATACCCATTTCTTTAGCTGTGGTTCTCACATTGGGCAGCATCTCTCTGATCAGACAGGTATCCACTGACTTCTGGGGAGTGGTCAGCTCTTAATATTTGTCTTGGTTTAGTTGTAAAGCACCATCTATCCTTGTCAAAATTGCAATTGAAAATAGTGTTGATGTCATTGCCCAAAATGTTTCAAACCACTCACCGTGGCTGTTCTATTTTCTCAACTAGTTTTCTACCTAAATAGTCATTAGTTCTTAGCTAATCCAATAGTGACTGTATTTTCAAATATTACCTAGGTGGTAAAACATAGGATTTGTGTATTTTTGCAAAGGTGTCCTTCTGCTGTGCCGTTTGGATGAAAAGCAGTCTAACACTCTTATTCGACTATGCTTAGTTTTCTTCTTGAAAGCAAAAGATGTCTCTCTTATCTGTAACACTAAAAAGTAGTACAGTATCAGCAGCTTTTGTTTTAATGCCTATTGCTTTTTCTTCTTGAGAACCTGGAATTTTGCAATCCTGTTAAGTGCCTGTTTTCTCCAGTAAATATTCTGCACTGTTGCTATATTTCAGTTGTTAGGTTTCTCAGGGGATGAAGGCAGTAAAGAAAGAAAATGAATAAATAAACAGCTCAAAGTCTTGAGTGTCCAAAAATATTGCAGTATCTTGATTTGAATAATCGAAAATTGAGACACTTTATTTGGGTACATTTCATCACATCGAAAGCTTTGCATGCAAATCTAAAGTCTGCCATTCCTTCCAATTCCTTTCAACATTTTCATTGCCGATCTTTTTCTGTTTTGTCTGTTCCAACAAAAGGACAAACCTACATGTTATTTACAAATAAATTAACAACTCTTGTATTTAACGTAAAAAAAAAGACCCATAGAATCGAATGGGGGGATTACCTTCCCACATTTTTGCAATGACTAAACAAGATCCCTTTATTTTCTTCCTTTTTTTTTTTTTTTTTTTTTTTTTTTACTGCAGGAATATGAGAAATACCTACCTTTGTTTGATGTAGATCTGTTTCAGAATATTTTAAGCTGCACTTTTCTTAGTCTTAGCTGGAAATACTGAAAATAATTAATCTAATTAAAAACAGCAACAAGACCCCTGCTCCCAGTACTTTATTGGGAAGTTGGACTTAGAGGGGGCTTAACGCAGTCATCTCAAATGAGAGCATGTTAGTGGACTTCTGTTTCTAATTAAACTCCAAAACAAAGCCAAGGGTCAGCAAAGTCTGACTTCTCTCGACATCTGAGAATGCCAGGAGAGTTCGTTCAAATTACATCTTCAGTCCAGATCTGTTTGTTTCCGTGTCTGATCACAAAACCAAGGAAAACATCATAGGCAAACTTGAAGAACGAGGGGAAGAGCCAGGCCTTGGTTCTTCACACAAGCTGCTCTCCATAGCCTCCCTCTGCCCAATCCTTTATTTCACACCCCCATTTCCTTTAGTTTGTGTCATATCTAAAACCCTGCTGACACAAAGTACACTGAAGAACCCAGGAGCACTTTCTGAACATCCTCAGATATACCTGTGTCACCAGGTCTGTCCCAAATACATGGAAAAGAAACCCAAACTCATCGGTTGGATAGGGTGGTGACATGCACGGATGGAGCTGGCCGGGTCTGGGGCTGCACCATGCGTCAGCACGGAGCCTGACGCAGCCCTTGGAGATGATGATGAGTGACATGAGTACATTGCGATGGGGGCCTCCAAAGGCTCTCATTGCCTGGCCCGGCTTGTTCGACAGTACTTAATTTTTAACATGTGGAAATTTCTGAAATATGCATCTTAGAGTATCTGCTTAGCTTGCCTAGAAAGCTTTAATAATTAATGGAAATTCAAAGTTGAGGTATAGTAATGATTTATATGGGGAGCTGTCTTTACACAATCTGCTCTCAAAGCTTTCTAGAGTATTATTACTCTTAGTGTCTAATTAACTTCCGAAGAGTGATACCGCTCCTTTCACTACACTGATTGATCAAGGGCTTAACTGCAAGTCACATTTTCCAAGTGATTCCCCAGTGTCCTCTCAGCTCTTATGAGTTCTTGCCGAGGAACAGAACTGTCTTGGACATCAAGAACTACTTTCAAGTTTTCAGATATAGTATCTTAGACGTCAGGGTGTTCCTGTTGGTGTTTAGCACACATAGCCATAGCACAGAAATTTCTAGTCTTTAGTTATGACTTTGTATGATGTGATCTAAATATTTTTCTTTTCCCCAGTAGCAAGTCTTCCTGGTATATCTTTTGGAGCATGTTCCTTTCACTCTTTGGGATTCACAGTGATAAAGATACACTAATATATTAAAATAGACTAAGTTCTTTCTCCGTTTATGCTGGTGAAAGAGTCTTCTCCAGCGTAGGCTGCTCTTACACCAGTACTGGGTGTGCCATGTATTCCCAGGATATTTTTTTTTATCCTTTCCAGAAAGACTGTGCCTTCACCTTGCACCTGAGGGCTTTGCGGTGATGGCACTGGCTTTGGAGACCATGTGTTCAGGCTCATCTGCAACTGACAGCTACCAGCTTGTGAGTATCTACTTCCTTAGGATCCAAATATTCCTCTGACAGGATTAATGGCCCCACCTTTTAAGAAATTAGCTATATCTCCATTTCCTCTTTCCATCCAAACAGCATTTCTGATACTAATAACACCAGCCAGAACAAAAGAGGAGATAAAAGCACTGGTGGCAGAGTTCCACGTGTGAAGGAAGGTGTCATAAAAGTCTTGGAGGGCTCATCTAAAGTTTGTACCAATATTAATAACTGGCTTTGTCATTTAAATCAGCCTGAAACCCTAATGTATTTATTCTGAAACTTCATCAGGAAAAAGTTAGTCTGAGTGTCCTACATTGGAACTTCTTAGAGTACTTAATTTCTGTGGAGCTAGAATGAAGATATTTACCTTTTCTCCACAAGTTACAAGCAGAGGCTGATAACTGAATTCAGGCACTTTGGGTTTTTCCTTTCTTTCTTTTATGGAGTTATGTTGTTGAATGTTCAGCTCATTCTATTCAGGTATGAGTGAGTTTGGGGGCTGCTTTGACAAGTGCCTTATGCTGGAGTTCCCCAAGGAGAGCTACATAGGGATGGATGCACATGTTGGTCTAGCATTTCTTCCAAACTGAAGCATTAAGACTTGATGCAAATTACGTTAGAGCTATCCTACGATCATGCTTCAGCTAAGTTCTTACCTACTTTACCAACAGGAGAGAATACATGGAAAGTATCTAAAGAAGAAATAAGGATCTTCCCCAAACTGTTGTCTTGTTAAAAAAATTAAAAATATATAATTTTGACATCTGGGTATCAATTAATGCTTCATCCTCCTATTTGTACCTTTACTTTCAGAAAGAAGCAGTTGTCATGATAGGTACCCATGTGCTAGGTACAGGTGGAACACAAATATAATTAATTCCAGATAACAATGCTTTGTCCAAATATGAAAATGTAACGCTGGGATTGTCTAATATTCTGTGTTGACCTAGTACTGCTCCTATGGAAGGATAAAACTAGAGTTAGTTTTTCTGCAGGTTTTGTAAAGCTAATCTCTTGTGAAAATCTTACCCAAAATCAGTTACGGAAGTATTGTCGTGTACTCAGAGAATTATAGGTATGTGTCTTATATGTAATCTATTAACAGTATTGGTAGAAACCGTTTAAACATCTGTATCCTAAAACAGAAGTTTCAAAAATATGGCATGCCAGCCATACCAAATAGGCACACAGTTTGATACGTCCCTGTTGCTGCTTCTGGTGCTGCCTCCAAGTTCTGAGCTACTACTGATAACAAATTTGTGAACCCCTGTGCAAAAATAAGTGTTTTCTGGGTAAGAGTAAATATTAACTCATGTAAGAAAGTGATGTCTTGATACAGATACCTGTCTCCTGATAACAGATATCTTGTTTATCAGCCTGCCTCCCTCCTTGTGGTATAGCATAGAACTGCCTTGGCTTAAAAACAAAAAAGGTGGGAGGAAAACCCTTACAAATCAAGGCATACTGTTGTCTTATGAACATGAATCATTTTGAAATGCTCACGTTCCTATTACAGTAATTTTAATAACAAAATACATTGCCCCTACAGCATGATGTTAAATGTGTGCAGCTCTTTAGAGGAGAAGGGCTGCAGACAGCAACATTTAAATTGTGGGGCTTCTCCGGGGTGAAGCTACAGAAGAGCTGATCAGTAAAGCAAGAAATCACTGCTCTAGTGTGTGTAAGGGAAAGAGGTAATAGGGCTGCTGCTACCTGAGAAAAAGGGCAAGTCCTCTTACAGATAAGGGAAGAGAGAGCTGTAAGGGGAGAAAACCATGTAAGGCAAGATTAGAGTTTTTTAAAAAGTGGAAAATTATTTAACATTGAAGTTGTATCTTAAGCCAGTCCTGTCTATCCCAAGACCACTGCACGTTTGTAAACTCAACTTTGCAGACCACGCTGTTTCTCTCAGATAACAAGGATATGCAGATAGTAAGAGGCACAAAAATAAATTAGAAAAGGATTTCTTTAATGCTTCTAATAATGTATTTGGACATGATTATCATAATGAATCTTGTAAAAGGAATTTACTGTTTCCCCTTTTATATGATGTATTTCTGACCTTAACCCACTTGATATGTGATTCCTATTCAGTGAAGGTGCCCATAATAGAGGGGCAAGAAGGGTGATCAGAGTTCAAACAATAGGGTAAGAAATGCAGAGTAGTGGGAAAAAGCTTCCATTTTCCCATAAGCTGGGGCATAGAAGATACTGCAGCCTCAGCTCTACAGTATCTTATGAACAAACAAATTATGCATGAGTTTGCTCAGGGGACTACTCAGCTACTCAACAATAATGGGTAATTGCCCTCACAAACTTATCCTCATATCACTCATACACACCAACACTTATACTGAAAAGAAAAGACGCGAAGAACAAATTTCAATATAAAACACATTATTATTATGAAAATGACACATTTCCATTTAACCCTTTTCTAACAAAAAGAACTCACTGCATTTCAAAGAAAATGGGGCTAGGAAATTTTAAACGTTAGTCTCAGTATTTTCCCTTGGAAGGCACACTCAAGATTGTTTTACTTGGCACATTCTGTACTCTTCATTGTAGCAAAGGCTTGCGGGTATCTAATGACACAATCACAGAATGCCATAGAAATTTGGAACAAAATCCCCATCTTCGATACAATTCAGCAGATTCACGCCATATGGAAATCCTGCTGTTTAATGTAACACCATTAAAAGCCACATATTGCTAAATTCATCTCTCAAAGATTTTTGCAAAAGTTGCAGGAACAATATTATTTCTGAGTTTTTAACCTTTATTCAGCCTCCAGCATTCTTAAGAGTCAAATGCGTGTTTCATAACAGGAAATCCAACTACTTCATCTGCTGGTGATATTTTGATTTCTCAAACATACATAGTAATATAATGGTCTTGTCTCCTTCAGAAAGAACTAGTAGGTTACAACTTGATCAATAACTGGGAAAGAGATGAACCATAGCTAGAGCTCAGTGTCCTAAAATATGATAGATTAATTTTAATTTATTCTATACATCTTCACCCTAAGCATCTTATTCATTCCTTTTGTTTTCCATATACTTTCAGTTCTAAGTGGTAAGTTCCCCAGGCCTAAGATTGTGTGTTAACATTTTGAATTGCGAAGCCCTTTGCTATTTCTGGACTGCAAATGAAATCATTGATAAAGCTGCACAGCCACTCGTATGCATTTTCAGTCCATCCCTTTAGGAAAATCTTCTACTGAAGGCAGCCGTTAAGGACGCGCAATATGAGTAGACAGAAGGAAGTTCTGGCTGCTGTGTAGATGCTTTACCAAAGCTTTACCCAACATTTTCAACCACATCTGCATAGATCTCAGCTCTCCTTACTGGACTGCTCGTAGGTGCAAGGATTTCCCAGCTTCATCTGCTTGCAAGAATTGCATCAGAAAGGATACAGGTAACAATAAAGAATCCAGCCCCTTGTTGCAATGTGTTTCCCCAAAATCTTGCTGAAATTTGAAGTCATGTTCCTATCCAGTGTGAGAGTATGTGACTAATACCACCACAGAGAGACACCATGAAAATGGAGTGTGCATGCTGTTTGCCATGCTAAAAGGAGTATCTTTAAACTCAGAAGTACCTTGTGTAAGATCTATGTACCAGGGAGCTTAGAGGCACCTGAGAAGAGACCTACACAAGCTGTAAGCTGCCTTTTCAATCTGAACCTGTTCCAGATTTATCGATTTTCTTTTCCATTTCTAAAGCTGGGGTAGGGATCAGCACGAGAGTCAAGGCCAGCATCTCCAGGTGTGACAGTTATAACCAGACTCCCAAAAAGCCTACCTTTCCAGATGCTGAGCCCTCCTGAACATGTGGTGATCACAGGTGTCTAGAGAAGGGCCAACAGCTTTCTGAAAATATCATTCAGGAAGGATTCAAAATCTCTTCCAACTCAGTGAGAATAATGGCAGGTGACTCAGAGCCTGAGAGGTGTTGCAGAGACTTCTGTTGTTTGTATAACTATGTCAGGGAAGAGCAAGATAAGTTGGGGTCAACACCTTTAAGAGTTTAGAAAGGAGGAGTGAATGGACCTAAACTGGGAAGGGAGAGGAAACACAGGTAGCTGTTTGTCTTCTGGTTGCAAATTCGTGGTTTACGAGAATATTGCCCCTGATCTAGGTGGCCAAACTTATTCTGGTAAATTTTCAGAAGTTGCTTGCTTACTTGGCAGCCTTGTAAGTCCAGAGTTTCAGTTGCAACAAGAAAATTATTCTCTCACTTTGTCAATACGAGCAAAGTGGGCTTTACATCTCTTTAGGGAAAACTAGGATAGCAGCAAACAGTCATAAAGGAAAGAATAGCTCTTTTAATAAGATCAGCACACTCTGAGTAACAAATTACCTGGATGAGAGAGGAGCACCAGTCCTAGAAACCTTCCCAGATTCTGGCTGGTGCACTTCTAGCAAGTCACAATGTCTCTGTAGCAAGAGGCAGTGAAGCTGCATTTGAGGGTTGTGATGACATTTGTATGTCCCTAATATATTTATAACTTAGGACAGAGTACCTGTGTGTATGTCTGACATTTTTTTCCTAATAGATATGCAGAGATTTAAGCAGGTGAAAATGTGTCCACAAAGGACCATAAAGAAGAAAAGGAGTTATAAGGTAATGCAGCAAGAGCACTGATGCATGGTTATTGAAAGTAAAAATGGTTAACATGTGGAAAGAGGTATATAAATGACTGCAAGCCACTTTTTCAAATGTCTTTCCCCTGTTGCTCTTAGCAATATCACTGAATATGATCAAATCGTTTTTCCACTCCTTTGCCACAGCAACGTTTGCAAGTTAACAGCCATCTTAAAAAGAGGGCATGGGGTCCACAACAGATAATGCACGTTCTGTTGTGTGATTCTCAAACACTGTTAGGGCTCTTCATGTGGGAGTTTAAAACCACTCACAACTGGCTTGCCTTTGCTCCCACTGGTGCTAGTGGTTAAGATTCCTGGGGGCTGTGCGCAGGCTTCCAGGTCTGCCTATGTGGAGGCGGCAGGATGAGGCCATTGGCTGCAGGTTTAGTAGCACCCAGCGTGCGTCAGTTCCCCATGTGTAAGCCTTGGTATAGTTTTAATTTATTTTTAAGAACACAAAGATACAAGATTTAAATATTGTGAAATCCTGTATATATTTTGGCTCAGTCAGTCATATGCCTGTTTACTCACAGATTCCCCAAAATCTGCATTTCCTCAGGCATTCATGTCTTTCAGATTCTTTATGCTGCTTTTTCTGCCTCAGTTATTTCTTAACAGCATGCTGCCTGCTTTTCCTTAGACCCAGTGGAATATGGCCTTTTTTTGTTAGCCTTGGTTTTAGCACGCGTGGTCAAGTGATCTCTGCTTGACTCCCTAACTGCGGGGCCAACAGCACGTACTGTCAAGGTGGCAAACACCTTCCTGCCCTCTGCCTGCCTCCATCCCCCTCCACGCAAAAAAAAAAAAAAAAAAAAAAGAAACCTAATTGTGAACAACATCATAACCACAAGATGAAGAATGGCAAATGAGCCTTGCTTGGTAGCTGGTTACAGCTGAGCCACGTAGGCTTGTGTCCTCCCAAGCCAGGAGCAGGGTCAGAGCTTTCTAACATCCTGGACAAAAACTGTTTAACTAAAAACGTGTTTAAATTTAAAAGGGGATTGTGAAACCTCTCCCTCCTCAGGTCGTTGTGTAGGACAGGTTTAGGCTGCTGGATTTTGGATTGCTGCTGGATTTTGCCTGGAAGCAGAGGAGCACAGGTAGATTGCTGTGGGATTGGGTTTCCCTCCTAGGGGACAGGCACCCACCTTCGTACCTGGGTCTCAGCCTCTCCGTACCACACTTTCCTCACTGCAAACTGGGCAAGTCTCTTCCTTTCCTTTCTCTTCAAACATACCATCCTGGGGACAGGACTGTGTGCCTGTGCTGCCCCCCATATAATGGGATTCTGCTTTGTGTTGGAACATCTTGATGTTAATAAATTAAAATAAATTAAAAAGATTGAATGCTTTTGGTTCCCTGGGAAAGGCGGACTGCAGGAAAAAAACACACCTGCAAGCTTCATAAATGTGGTCTTTCCTGTCATTGAGCAATCTCTGTCATTGAATTCCCCTTTCTCTGTCTTACCAGAAAGATTATTATTATTTTTAATAAATAGCACAAGTTTAGGGTACTTGCATTATCAAAGAGTTTGCAATCCTGATTAGGAAATCTATTTAACCTGGTGTCAATTGGCCTCCTTGATGTGAAAATCCACCCAAATCCTGGGAGAGAGGGTAGGCAGTGCCCCAGTCAAGCTTTCTGCAGGAATAATTTGTTTTAGGAAGAAGCAGAGGAAAAGCAAAGGCATGCCAAACAGTCAAAAAGTGAGGGGAATGTCTCAGTGGAGCATTGAAGGGAATAGATGCTTACGCCGGTGATGAGATTTTGTTTTAATCATAGTGATAAACCTTTTAATTTTGGTGCACAGCAACAGCGGCTTTAAAAATGAAATAAAGGGTTTGTGACTAGCAAGAGTCCTTGGTGTTGCTTCCAGAGCATTGCTTGGGCTGTTAATAAAGCCCTGCCAATGGTTTCAAGTGGAACAGCTAATGTTTCAAGTGTTCATAAATAATTGTTTAATGTTCCAAGCACTTTAGGAGCAGGTTTTAAAAACTAGCCTTGCACTGATTATTTCCACTGCTGTAAAAACATTCTTTCTACAGTATCTTTGTCTGCTACTTAGAGGTTTCTGTGAAAAGGAAAAAAGAAAACAACCACCATCCTCTGTGAGTTGGTACAGAGGGATGCACCCAGCATTGGACCTGTAAGAAAAGCCCAAACTAACAGATTTCCCCTCGAAATTTGGCCAAAATCTGGAATAACTTTGTGGTATTGTGAGAACAGAGCCACATCCATGGCTGGTATTTGAGAGGTCACGACGGGCCGTCTCTGCTTCTCTGGGTGCTGGAGGAGTGCGGTGGGATGGCACCAGGTCCCAGGGAGGTTGTGGGTTGCCTCGATTTACCCATCCCCATAGATGATGCTTTAAAGCAGGGTTAGAGGTGTGAGGTCTTTTCGTTGTAACCAGGAAGCCCTCAGAGCCGTTAAACACAGCCCGAGCAGAGCCAAGAACTGGGCTTGGTAGTTTAAAGAAAAAATGGTGGGGTAAAACTGAAGGGCCATAAGCCTGGGGAGGGGAAAGCTTGGGAAGAGGTGGAGGCTGTTTGCTGAGGCTGCAGACAAACCAGGGCTGCCGGCCATGGGATGCATCCTGGCCCTGCTCTGCTTCCCTGGCTGGGGGGAGCAGCCCCTCGGGGGGGCAGGAAGGGGAGCAGGATCTGGCCTTGGAGAACAGGCAGATCCGGCAGCACCCCTGTTGTCGCTCCCACGCTCTCCGGGGTTGTCGGCAGGTGGAAATTGTGGTGGGGAGAGAGTAAAATGTGCAGCTTGAAGTGATCATTTTGGTCAAGGTTTGCACTCTTAATTTATGGTTTTGGTTGCTCAAACCAAGCTTTTTTTTTTTTTTTTTCTCCTTTTGAAGCTGCGTGGCGGGGAGTAAGAAACTTTTATAAGCAATCATCCCATTAAAGAAAAATAGTTTGGAAGGCACACTAACTACTCTTAACTATGCTGAATGTTCACAGTAGTTCAGAGCGCGCCTTTCCGTTCGATCCCTCTAACGTTCTAGGTTTTGTCTGAATGCTTTTCCCTAAGGTGATGCTTTAGTGCATTTCACATTCATTTCTGATGGCTGAAATCCTATTTTTAAAAGTAATTTTTCCTTAAAAGATCTGTATGAGTATATATAAGCACGCACAAATTTTAAGGAATTAGAAATTTCTGTTTAGTAAGTAGGATTAAGAAATTTTGTGTGTGTGTATGTTTTTATAAGTATGTTTATAAACATCTATTGAAACATGCATGTGTAACCTTATGAAGGATAGTCATAGAAGCATCAGTCTTCATGTGGATGAGCGTCTTCAAGATTGAGCCTTAGCTGTTAGCCCTCCTGTGAGGATTTAACTAGCAGGTCTTCCGCCGCAAAAATACATTCCCCTTTGTTTGCCATTACAATTTGGAGATAAAAAGCACGTCTTTATTTCTGCCGTTTATTAGAACTAGATCATGCAGTAAGACTGGAAGCTTGTGCAAACACCAGTTACCACTCCGTTTGTCACCTTTTCTGGGTTGGTGGGTGGGTTTTTTTTCCCCTCCTGTAGACATGTCTCTTAAATCTCTCATCAGTTCTCTGGGCAGTGCAGTGCCTCCTGTTCAGGTGGAGAGGGCTGGTTAAGTAAGCAGCGAGCTGGCCTGCCAAGGGTACGTTTGTCAGGAAGGATGGGGAGGGGAGGGAGGAAGGAAGAAAGAGCTTTTGAGGCCAATTGTTTGATCTGACAGGTATCTGCAGCGAGCATCTCTGCTGGGCCGGGATTATTCTTGCTCGGCTGCCCTCTGCCGGCACCGCTGAACGGTGCAGGGCCGGCTGCGCACCGCAGCCGGAGCCGGATCCGGCCGCGCACGGCACCGCGCCCCGCCGCGCACCTCCGCGCGGGAGGGAAGGCTGTGATTTAATTAAGCATGAAAAATAGCCAGCATTTGTACGGATCAAAGAAAACAATTATGCATAATGGTCGAACAGAAAACAATTGACTATTATTGAATGAGAGGATTGCTCTAATTAATCCAAAAGATATACCCACTGCTAAATGAGGTGAAGAAAAAGCTCAAGAATAGATTTAACTCTGGGAGCGTAATATAGCTGAGGCAAGGGGGCAGTTTATGACTCAACACAGTAGAATTTCTGCTTGTAAATGTGATTGCTAACATTTTTTTTTTTAATCACAATTTTCCTAACTTGCAAATGAATCTGAAATATGTAGAAATAATAGTGTCTGTCGTGTAAAATGAATGCATGTTTTTTCTTCTTTAAGGTTTTATTTTTAACTGTCTCTAGTAAAAGTACATTAGTCATATTTATCTCACTCATGAAAAAGCCTCTTTCTGTAACTCGCTGCAGATTTAACCCCTTTAAGGTTATCTACAGCATCAGTACGCTGTCTGCTTTAGGACGTCAGTGTCTGTCCCTAACTCTTTATGGATGTTTTGTTGACGTTTGGAAGGCCATATTGTGTTAAGGAATAAATGTAAATTCAACAAGAAACAGCAGAATGTCACCACTGTCCTGTTTGTGGTCAAGCAGTCTTATCAACACATAGGGAAAACTAAGGCTGAGGAAAGCAGTGGTGAAGAGGAGGTGCTACTTCCTCCCTCCTTTCTCCAGCATTTCCTTGCCCCTCCTCACTGTTTCCATTTCCTCTTATATTTCCTAGTTTAAAAGATGGATGATCAGTACCTGTGACCCTTAAATTTCTTATTCTCTCTTACATTTACACAGAGATTATTAAATCTGCAGATAGAATTAGAGGCCAAACTAAATTCTTTTGTATTGATATAATCATGGGAGTTATTTTAAATGTGATGGATGTAACCTGAGAGCAGAGTATGTCCAGGATGTCTAAAAGGCAGACACTGTATGAGTATTTATGAAAAAAATCTGTGTGCTCTTAAGATGTCACGCATAATCCGCACTGTGTGTCTCTTCAGTGTCACAAGCACATTTACATAGATTGTCATGAATTTCAAATTGCACCTCAAATCAATGCCAGAGTAAAACTACCTTTGAGTACAATGCAGCCTTCCTTTAAGAGTTAATCATACAGGTCTCGTTCCTTTTGGAGGTAGAGCTAGTCCTCCCGTGACACTCGTGGCTCACTGCTCACGCAGTGCTAATGTTAGGTGCCCCGGCGCATTTGTAGCACCTTCATGGGACCGAATGCCACCAGTGTCTGGTGCCACCTCCTACCCTGTGCAGAACACGAAGTGTGAAAACAGTGCGTCACAAATGCCACTATCTCCTTAACTGGTGTGAGCGGTGTCTCCAAAGGGTACTGTGTACGTCCTTAGGGCTCTGTTTTGACAAACCATTTGTAAACATCCCATGGGGACTTTGCTCCAACAGGTACAAGAGCTCTGAAGCAAGCGTTTTCCCAATGCTGTAATATTGTTGCCGTCATCTAATTGCATATGCCTTGATTGTGGGGAAAGATGCCTTGAGTGTGCTATTCTCTGGTTCAGTCTAACCATAAAAGGCTAAACATGGCCTTGCTCCAACTCCAATGGTTGCACACGTCCAAATTGGATTAAGGCTCAGTCAGCAAGACCTTTTGGTTGTGGGGAGACAATAAGAAATGGAGATTTTACAAGGAGCTGCTCAGGGTGACACCACGGCACCTGGTAGGAACAGCTGCGTCATCTGATCCCAGGCGTCTTGCCATGTCCCGGAGCACATTGCACCTCTCCAGAGGGTAAAAGCTTCCACTATGCCCAGAAACAGCATTTAGCTAGTGTAGTGGGTTTATTTCTGGAGAGAGACCATACGGCTGAAGCAGTTTCTTGTGGCAGATTACCGCTTACAAGTGCTGTAAATCATGGTGTGTCCAATATTTTTGCCATGGGTCTCTCCACCAAAGGCCAGTCTTCTACTCTGCAAATCACTGTCTCCAGAAACAGGCTTCCAGCAAGCATGGTCATTCAAGCCCAAGGCTTGAATTACCATGTGAACTGGGGGCACGATGATCCTTGGGTGCTACCACCGCTTCGGTAACCGATGGGAAGGAGAGGAGGAGGGTTTGGGCCGATGGCATTGCAGTGATGAGAGACATGTAAATGCCAGCTATGCTATTTAGCATTTCTCGAGCAAGAGAATGGGCCAGCAGATACGTCGTGGATCCTCGCCAAGCATGTAGGGGGACATGTTGTTAACTTGCTGGTGGCTGCTGTAGCCAAGAAACCGAATAGCCATGTAGGGACTGTGGCGGGCGGGAGAGAGGGAGCACATGTAGAAATAAGGCTTCTCACTCAACAAATTCTGCTGTTTGCATGCAGAAAAAGAGGTATTTTTGCAAGCGGGGACTTAGGAACAAGATGAAATCTTCCCACTTTTATCAGCAAGGCAGTTAGTGACAAGCACATGGTGAAAGGCTCAAATTCTGGTGCAAATTATCATGAAAATAACTGAACACACAGAAAATTTGGAATTGCACAAATCAGGAAGCCATGACTTTGTGGACTGGCAAGGTGGAAAAGACGTATTCATTCTAAGGGTTTTGTGGTGTAATTTAGCCCTCTGGGCATTATCCTCACTTCCCGAATTTGCTGCAGGTTGAGACACCTCCACTAAGAGAGACAACTGGTATTTTATGTACATAGAAAACATAATAATCCTAGGCACTTGGGACATCTAGAAAAGTATGGAAACTCTGATCAGGACTGGGGCGTGCTGTCCTGTGAATGTTCCTCTGGAGATCAGCCCTCTGTGTACTTAGCTGCTCACCTGAAACTGTGGAAAATTTCTTTTTCCTTTCCTATCACATTTTAAAAGATGCAGAGAGCTGAAAGCGAGTGTTTTGTTCCATCCCTAAGGTAGCCGCAGTTTGGTGGTAGGTGAAGTAATGACTATATATAGTCACTAAAGTGCCTTCGGATAGTTCTGGAGAACAACTGCTGTATAAATTTAAGGTATTATTATTATTAAGGTATTATTATCGTAAGTTTGCCGCAAGTTGCAACGAGACTGTAAGAATTACCTTGGAGCACCTAATATTGGCACAGTTGCAGAGTTTAAAGTTCTCTTTCTGTCAATATTGTGTTAATTTTATCTGGTGCTTTTGATTAAACAAACTAATCTGGAACAATTTCAGTAGCTGGTTTTCTAAATAGAAAAGGCACTAATAAGTGAACATCAAGTTGCACCCCTCCGGCATCCAGTGAAAGGAAAATCCTTTATGAACAAATCAAATGTGGTCACACTGAGTCCTAAACACTGCTCAGCTACCATCATGCTGATTTAATCAATCCTCATGAGGTAAAAAAGGTAGAAAGTGGAGAATAATATGCCTGATGATGAGATATTTTAATGAAATGCGTTGGGATAATTTAGTGGGGAATGAAAGTACTACGGATAAAAGTGAGTCGGAAAACATGAAAAACACCAAACGTATCTGAACACGTGTATAATATCAAACAATGGTTAAACATCCTTCATCTGTGCTTCACAGGTAGAGGGATGAATTGGAGGTGATTCAGCTGTGAATCAGTGGGGTCAGGGAGGAAGTGGTGCAAGAGTTAAATGATGATGGCTTTAGTTTGGGAATCGATGGGAATAGGTCTTTCGGGGTTCTGTGGTTGCTGTTTCTCACTGGTTCATTAGAAAGCTTGCAGGGAGAGCTCCCGGAGCGGGGAGGCATGTGGAGCTGGTGTCTTGTAAGTGTGAGCCTATACACTTACTGTACTGCTGGCTGTGGAGGCTGAAATAGGGTCCTCAGTGTCTTAATAAGAACCATTGTGAGCTGAGCTAAAATAAGTGGCTTTGCTCGTTGAAGGTAAAGCAGATATATCAGCCTCTGCGGACCTGCAGTGCCCTGGATAAATCATCTTTCTTCACGTATGATATTATCAGTGTGAGGAAAGCAGAAGGGTGTTGCAAGTTCCTGCAGAAAGGCAGAGGGAGTTAGGTGGTCGTGTTTTACTGGTTGGACCACAATCTGAAGGTAGAGAAGCTCACTGCAATTTGTACTTTATCTTTCTGTGAATAAGACCTGATCTAAGATAGGTATTTGGGACATAAAGGCACAGCCAAGATGCATGTTCAGGTAATAAGATCTCAAGCAGAATTTGGGTAGTCTGAGTGTTTTGAGCACTGGAAGGCATGGAGAGATACTCCTTACACTAGCATGTAACACTGAATGTGTGTGTGAACGAGACGTGGACCTGTGTTGTAATTGTCCCATCCGGCCATGTTTTACCAGATGTGTTGTTGACAGCTGCACAACAGGACCTTGTAAAAAGAAAAAAAAAAACCCACCAAACAACAAAATGACAATTCAGAGAAAGATTAAAGCATATGTATCTATATGTGTATTATTTATGTGGGTGTAACAAACTACAAAGCAGGAAAAACACAGGACTGGTCTTGAACCAATGGTGAATTCCCATACCTTGATTAACCAGCTGAAGAGCAGGTCCATAGTTTTTCTGAAGCAGGGTTGTTTTTTGGTTTTTTTTTTTTTTCTCAGAATGCACACAGGGAGCAGATCTTTTGAGTAGGAAGGTGCCATTTTTACACAGTCACTGTTCAGACCATAGCCACACTTGAAGCCAAAAATAGAAAATATATTTTAGAACTTGTTAAATTAAAAAAAAAAAAAAAAAAAAGACAGAGGAAAGAAAAACCTCCAGCAGAACTTTGCATTCTCTGACTTTTCAGACTTTCAGGTCTGCTCTCCTGATTACACATTTTCTAGCTGATGACATGCCATCAGCTAAAGATGGATTTTAAACACAAGTCATGTCAAAAGTTTCATTTAACCTCTTCAATATAACAAGCTGCTGATGGTTTACATTTCTGACAGTAGAGGTAAATTAATCTGTGATGGATGTTTGGAAGGGAGAGAGAAGATTTGCAAAGAGCRAGGAAGAAGTAAAATGGTAACTGGTGAAGGCACTGGACATCTTCTGGAGTGTAGTAAGTGGTGGGTGGGATGTGGGTGTGGTGATATTTCTAGATCTGCATCTATAAGTATAGATATATCACACTCGCTATGTGTATGTATGTGTGGTTTTTAAATAAAAATAGTTTTCCATTATACTGTGCAAGTCTGACATTTGATGAGGTAGAATATTTCCAGATGGGTTGGATTTTGGAGAATAGGGAGTAGGTTATGATTTGTCTAATGAAATGTTAATTTTTTGGCAGTCAGAGGGGTTTAGGGTAAATCAGTTAAACCCAAAGATGATTAAAAAGGGATTTGTGAAACTTTGGAGTAGTAATTAGTATTAATTGAGGCCATCATTATTTTATATGATAAAGGTAGTATGCATGTGTAGTTGGACAACAAAAAAATGCTAGGCTCATGTTCCTTCTTTCTGGGGGTTGTAAAAGTTTGGGAGGGAGCTCTTGTTAGGAAGTAATCCCAAGAGACATAACACGGTAAAACCTTGACACAAGAAAATTCAGCCAGGAGACAGTTGATTTCTCAGCTGGGAGGTACTTCGGGAAGAGATGGCATCTTGCCGTCTCCACCAGGACTTGGTAATAATTCTCACTATTCATGAACAGATGTCTTTGGTTAGATTCCCTAGGTGCATTTGAATTCATTAAAGGATCTAGGGAATCAAGATATTAATTCTAAATTATTACATATTATAGATTTTATTTTCTGGAAGAATGGGAACATGGCAAAAAAGAGGTTGTAGTAAAAGTGGTAAATGATGTCAAGATAGCATAATCACAGAATACTATTATGCCACTCCAGGCTATATTGTATCTTTTTTTTTTTTTTTGCTTTAACACTGGCTATCTGAAATAGTTTGGTGAAAGAGTGAGTTTTAAATTGTGTGTGCTGCGAGACCGAAATTCTGTAGTTGGAGACATTCATAAGTGATATTTGTCCTGAGATTCAACTGGAATAAAGTATTAGCGCTCTGTTGAAATCAGTATGAGGATACCAATTTACAGCAGATGAGGATCTGACCAGCTAACCTAAAGCATTCCGAAATTGCAAGCTGAGCTATTTCATACCTAATTAGTAAGGACTGAATTAAAGGACTGCTAGGCTTAGGCTATCATATGTGAGTTATTCTCAATGATCAGTACTTTGATATTTGCTGGGACACCAGAGGATTGACACAAACTCCCTGCAGATGGAACTTGTACTTTTTAAGAGCAGCCTGCAAGCCTTCCTTTCCTAGGTCAGCTACTTTAGGGAACTTTGGAGACAATATTTTGAAACTGAACATCCAAAAGCTTTTCAAATCTTCATGACTAAACTCTATTCCAGTACTTGGTTGCATTAACAGATGTGATTTTTGTCAATGGGAACTTGGCAGAAGAACAAATTTCATCAGCTAATATTTGTAAACTGCTTTGAGATCCACTGATGGAAGGAAACCTGGACTGAGAATAAAAAATGCCAACTATTGAAGTTTGTTTGCTGAATTTTCCATCTTTGAATCTATATTTATAGGATTTCTTCACATCTCCTTAATTATCGCCTTCCAATTTTATTCCTCTATCTTTCTTCCCCATTTTCTGTGTACAGATAGTGCTTTAGTCATTTTTCTATTCACCCAAGGTTTTGCTAACACAAAGAAGTGCCAGGTCATTTCAATTGGTCTTACAGGTATGCTCAATTTGAATTTACTACCTCCTCTACCTCTTACTAAAGACAATTTAACCCATTATAGCAAATAACCAGGACCTTAATATCCTGCTTGAGATTAAAATGTTGATATTAAAATACCAAGCAGTGTCTCATTTCAGAGTCTGCCTCAAAGGGTGGGGTTTTTTTCCAGTTGGTTTATAATTTCTCCGCTTTGATTGGGGTTTTTTCTTGTTCCTCTATCTCCCCATTTTGCAATGGACTTGAATGAAGAGAATCCTCTGCAAATGGCATTGCCAGTGAGATAGCCTGAGAACGATGCAGATGATGGGCAGGCCAAGACAGCTCATCTGCAGTAGCAGTGCTTGTTCAAGTTGCAGCACATCTTGCAAGGACCCTTTGGTCATCCTCTTTCAATGCATTCATCAGCATGGTCATGAGTATCATCATCAGAAAAAAACTGCAAGTGTGCATTTCTTGCACTTGAAAAATTCCTAACTGGACACTTTGTTACAGTTGTAAAAATAGTTAATGCAGTACAAGATTTTTCTTCTTTTTTGGGGGGGGGGGCAATTTCTTTGCACAGGCTCCAGAATTGCAGAATTTTTTAACGTGTAAGAATTTGCCTGGACAGACATCTCTTCTGAAGTTGGGGTATGCTTTATTTTCCCCCAGCACTAATGCAACATATGTTTCAAGCCAATCCTGATAATGTTTTTCAGTGGTATTCATCTGTGATATTTGTAGTGAGTTTCTTGGTGTAATTGTAATTCAGAAGTTGTCTGTAGCCCTGTGATATGTGCATAATTGTCCCTGTCCACTGTAACCACCAGCACCTCTTGTCAGCAGGATTGATGGTAATGTTTTGGTTCCCTTTTTAATAATTAATTGCTGTTCCTTCCAACAACAGGGGATTCAAGTGGAGCTTTTGTTGTTCTAAATTTGAAATCTTAAGTCTGTGGAGATGTTTCCAGGAGGTATTTTCTCCAGTTCAACATACACTCTAACCACAGGTGTTGTATCATCAAAGAAAGAACGCATATGCTAATTTAAAAATAACAGGCCTGTTTATTGTTGCAGTGCATCATCATCAAAGAAAACAACAACAACCACCTGTCTTTGGCTGTATAATTAAACTGATGGGTCTTTATTCTGTGCTAAATGATATGATAATATATGGATATGGAGAATAAGAGAAATCATCCTTTTAAACTTTTGAGATGTTTGCAGCACTGTTGAAAACTGCTTTTTTAAATTAGAGTTGTTTTAAAAAAATCTGTTACTAATAAGATGCTTTTCCTGGTGTAGTTATGCTTCCTTTAGCACTTTCTACCATGCTGGAAATTCATCTTTCCATAGTTTTGGATGGCCACCTGTTCTGGTATCTTTTTCTGCGTGGTTTTCAGTGATTCATTCCATTTAATTTTTATCACCTTTTTCTTTCTCGCTCTCAAAGGCCCATTTTTGTTGTCTTTCTCCAAGCCTCTCCAAGCAAAGGCAAGCTCCACACCAAAGCTGGTCCATATTGTGACCAGATACAAGGCACGTATTTCTTGTCTTCCTTTCTGTTCTACCATGGAGATCCAACCAGCCTAGCTCCTCTCGCAGGCAGTGGTGGTCCCGTTCTGCACACAACAAAAATCTGCTGCTTCTTTTAAAACCAGCATGACACTGATGTTTATCCCTGCCAAGCACTAGCAAATACCTCAGGCTTTGAATGTTGACTTCTTGGTAAAGGAATCAGTCGTTGAATCTGTACGTATATAAGTTTCGCTTGGACTATTTGCACACATATACCAGCTCTGGAATGGCTTGGTCAGACCTTCACAGCCAAATCTTCTGCTAGTTGACCATGTTTTCTACCAAAACCCAACTCTTAGAGAACATGTCTACTCCTACAGTTACTTTAATTGGAGAACAAATTATAATGTTGTTTTCACAAATCACTCTTTCTCCAGAAACTCTCTTGACACAGAAACTTGCATAACTAGTGCTCTTAGATGAGTAATCTGAATTGTGTTTTCTTTTAAAAGGCCAATCCTAAGTCCCTTTTGCTATCCACTAGACCTGTTAGTGCAGGCAGAAGATTGCGTTGGCCTGCAGGGATGTGTCATACTGAACCTGTCGTATAGGACATGGCTGACAAAGAATTTGGGGCATTAGGAATTTAAAGTTTTTGACAAACCGGTAACTTTCATTATGAATTATATATTTTTGCTCAAGAATTAGTGTGTCCTACTTTTTTTATGATGCCTTTTTGCTATGCCCTTATTTAAATATTTTACTCTGATTAAAGAGGAAAGGTATGCCAGGACAGCTGGGGGGCTCTGCACCTTTCCCTGTTCTTGCAGGGATGGAGGAGAGGGACGCCCACCTTTCTGAAATCCCTTCTTCCAGAATTCAGCCTTATCTTTTTAGGCTTGTTATCACTTATGCACCTTCCTGTTGTCTCAGACTCTTAAGACAAGAAAAATGTGCCTTGTCTACAGAGTGTGCCTTCTGGGTAGAAATACTGCCATGAGGTAGTGGGTTGGTATCTTCATCTTGGCAGTTGTGGGTTTATTATTCTGAGGGCGGTGGTTTGTTTTTGAGCTGTGTTGCTGAAGCAGATGTTCTTTACTGCAAGCTAGTAGAAAGGTGCATTTTCTTCAATGGGCTGATGTGAATGAGTTAATGCCAGGCAGGAGTGTTTCTTCTGTGGATGTTTTGTGGCTGAGGTTTAAAGATTTGTTTATAAAGTTGGCAGTGTGAATTTTGGGTCTGTTATATCTTATTAGTTCAGGTGCTATAACTGGACAATAAAAGTGTGTGGGTTTGTGTAAAGGAATCAATATATGTTCAATTCTTTCTACACAGGCGGGAGGGGTGGTCTGCAGAAGCCATGCTAGTCACTACTCTTGTTTAATGAGCATTGCAGTAAACCTGGCAGTCTTTTCCACATGAATGTCCAAGCCACAAATTAGCTCCACTAGCCTGCTTAGGTTTCTTTGATCATCGGTCTGAAACTGTTTTACACTGTTACCTCAAATGCTGTCCTGCAAAGTGCTTAATTTTGCAGTGCAGGTCCCCCTCCAGATCACACCTGATTGCACTGGCAAATCTCTTGTACTTTTCTCTAGGACTCTGTTCTGTAGACTCATTTCTAATCATCCATAAATAGACTCATCTATGTTAGGTCTGTATGTCTGAGTAAGGGAAGCCACATGACAGCATGCCTCACTTGTTGGAGCAACAGCAGATCTGGGGAGAAAACTTGGCTTCATGGGAGTGGATGGAAAATTCTCATTGAATTAAACGCATCCAAAATCTCTGACAGCTTCTTCTCCAGACTCCAATTCCTTGTGTGGGACGGGGTGAGCTGCACAGGCTTGGTTTAGCCTTCAAAAATATGGCTAGCAATACTCAGTTCTGTAACAGCTCTGGATCCTGGGAGAATAAGAAGCTGAAAAAAGTATTTCATTTTTTTTTTTTTTCTATTAACATGTGCAGTGCAGTTTGTTTTGCCTTTTCTGGATAGTGGCTTTGGCCATTTTATTTTATCAAATATGCATGTTATAGGAAGTTTAGGAATAAGGCATTATGACCAGTTAATCAAGGTTATTATGGACTTAGGCATGTGTTGAAGGGTTTACAGCATCAGTATATATATTTCACTGTAGAGCTGGGCTGAGAGATAGTTTTTCAACAAATAATTTGACACTTTCAGCTTGTTTTTCTATTTTATGACTTCAGTGAATGAAGTATGTAACTCTGGCATTTATTGAAGACGATTGAGAGAAACATGAAATTAAAAAAAAAATATTTTCCCCATTATATTTGGTCATTGAAATAATTTCTTTTCCTGATGCTTTTCCTTTTAGGAAAAATAATAATGAAAATGTTCCCGCTAGAAACTGGAATCTTTCAAAATTGACTCTTTATAGCTTCGAGAAATCCCAAGGATTTCATCAGAGCACAACTGATGATACAAAAGCCTAAACCAGTGAAAACTGAAATCAGGCCTGTGAAACAATTAGCAGAGCATTACAAGTAAAAGTGTATGTAATTTTTCTTTCCAAGAGGGCTACAACTTTGACTGTCTTTTTTAGTTTTAAAATGTTATTTAAAATATCTTTGCAGATTGTGAGCGTGCATAGGTAAGACTCATTATGTTGCCTATTTCCCCAGGCTGCAGGACAGGTATTGGTCCCAAGGGGCCATCTTCCCCATCTCTCCACCTTAAGGCAAGACCACCTGTACCTGTCATATCTGACGGACACTTGTCTAATCTACTCTTTAAGACCTCCAGCGACAGAGACTCTCCATCCTCCCCAAGCAATCTATTCTAGTGCTTCGCTAGCCTCATTGTTCAGTAATTTTCCCTAATGTTTAACCTTAATCTTTCTTGCTGCAATTTAATCCCATTACTGCTTCTCCTGTCTGCCATGGGCATGGAAAATAGATTCCTCCCTTCTTCTTTGCAGCAGCTTTTTATGTGTTTGAAGGCTGCTCTCCTATGCCCTGACTTGTATTCTTAAAGCTAAGCCACCCCAGTTTGTTCATTTCCTCGGAGGTCCTCATAGTCTCTAGCCCTGCAAGGACTCTTCTGATTGCGTACGGGTGGTTTGCATCTTTCTCCAAATACTTTTCTCAAGTTTCCGTGCTGTATTTCATGTAGCTGAGGAAGCCTTGATGCTACAAAGTCTTGCAGAGTGGGAGAGTATTAAAGTCAGTGGGATGAGTGGATAAAAAACTACACCTTTGTGCATGTCTGTGGACAGGTCGCCTCATCACTGAAGATGTAGTATACCATTCACTCATGCTAGTTGCTCCTTGCGTAGAGCAGAAAGGGTACGTTTTGCATTTTGCTCCTTTGCAAAATAGGTGTTAGCTCCCGGGGGCTCTTGCAGCAGCTGTCACAGGGCAGCCAGAGACGGTCTGCACCTCCCGGCTCCCACTGCTCCCTACCCTCCGCACATGTACCTGCCTCATGCCGTGCTGCGGCGTTATTTTCTGCCCTCTTCTACAGCCTGGGCATATGGACCTGAAGCAGAAACTTATGGGTATATGCAAATGTTTTAATGATGCTATTTGCATATCTGGAAGTGATTTACAAAACGCTGCACATGGAGCTGCTTAAAACTTGGCACCAATAGTTCGTAGAGGATCATGGCTCAACACAACAGAAACTGAATATTCAGCTGGTTTTTGCCAGCTCTCAGAGAAGCAGTGCAGTTTTGGCGACTGCTGAAGCGAGTCTGTCAATGAAGGAAGACGCTTGAGTCCTTACACGAGTTTCAGCCCTGCCCAAGGGGAAAACATCCCATGATGATCCCAAGCCTTTCTCTGCTTTCTTGCCACTTCGGGATGAGCAGCCAACAGCAGTTGGTCCTGGTGGTGGGAAATGCTCTCCTGCAAACCCTCAGGAGTGCGGGCAGGGAGGGGGGTCTTGGGGGTCGGAGCAGCCCAGGAACTGCTTTATGCTGAAATCTACACTATTTTTACAGATTTTATTTATTTATTTATTTTCTGGTCCTGGGATATGCATTTATAAGACTTGGAGGTGCGCTAAATTTAAATATCTGAGTTTGGATTCTTTTCAGAAACAGGCAGCATTTTACATTGATCTGTATAATTTGGTTTTAGGTGGACCCTCTTTTCAGAGCCCCTGTGTTGGGAACCAAATTCACCTTTCCCATACCTATTTGTAAGAGCTGATAGTGTCAAAACTATTATGCATGCACTCCCTACGGAAATGTTGTGTGAGGTGGGGAGCTGTGCTGGCACAAATGAGCAGAGGCACCTAAATCCTGCAGCATCACTTACCTATTTCTTTTAAAAATTCATTAGTATAGGACAATCTCAAAAGAAAAGGAGGGGAGGCCAGATTGCACTTATTTGTGGTCACCTTCAGATTTGCCAGCTCTGTTTCCTCTATTTTCCTTTATTTTGGCTTGAAGTTAGCGCTAATAAGAGTGAGGGCATTGGTACTTTTGGAGAGTGCATAGAAAATATGTTGCTGTAGTCAAAAGAAAATCTGCTCTCAAACCCCTGAATGCAAGCGCATGATAGGTGACTATAAAATTAATAGGAGCTGAGTTCAAGCACACAAAAAATTGTAGGTTTTTTGTATATGAGAAGCTCCTTGCAGAAGAACACCTTTAATGTTAAGGGTTTCCATGAGTCCAGGTGGAGATTGGACAAGTTCTTGGAAGAAGAATCCACAGGGTGCTATTAAACAGAAAGAAATCCCACATGATGAAGAAAAAAACAGAGCTAAGAAGTATTTAAGGGAGGAAGTTTTATATAAGCTTGACCTGCCATTACACTCCTGCCCAGGCCCCTGCTTGTGTCTGGTGGTGGAGGCAGGGCCCAGGGTGAGAAGGACCTTTGCCCAGTACAGCCATTCTTACGATTGCTTGACTTTCTTGCCGTCAGAAGGAAAGTTTTGTGCCATCTTACAGGAAAAGGAAGGAGAAATACAACATCATTCTGAATAGCATGTTTAGACACTCAGAGGGTAAGTGAACCCTGTATGCCCATGATGAAAATATCCCTTTCCCAAACGCCCTTTGTTGTGTGAGTGCAAGGGCGTAGCTGAGGGGCCCTGCATACTAAATCACAGGTTTCTCGCCTACTTATGTCAAGAAACAAGTGGTTACAGCAGATGAGGGAAGTGCAAGGAAACAGCAAGACAGGGTATCTTGCAGTGCACTAGCTTCTGAGCCATTGCCAAGCATTTTGTTGGCTTTGTAAGGAAAAAAAAATTAAAAAGCATTTTAAAGAGAAAGAACCCAATTCAGGGCTGGATTCCTCCAGCTGCTAAAGGCTGCTCTTCACAGAAATATTCACCTGTTTCACTGTGTATACAGGGTTCAACGTACTGCTTGCAACTCTGTGTCTATGG
Source organism: Phoebastria nigripes (assembly GCA_035582835.1). NCBI lineage: Eukaryota > Metazoa > Chordata > Aves > Procellariiformes > Diomedeidae > Phoebastria > Phoebastria nigripes. The sequence continues at coordinate 2,025,614 of JAYKAV010003332.1, forward strand.
GATGCGGTGATATGGTGGGATTCAAAAGGCAGAATATTTTCTCTAAAAGGAAACAAGAATGTCCTGTTGCAAAAGACAAAATCATTCCCTAGATTGTCCCTGCTCCAGACAATGCACAGCTAACATACCGCTTACAGCAAGTTTTGTTGCCATTCTGCTAACGTTGCATGTACTTTATATTTTCTTTGCAATTGTATAAATAGCATATAGGAAAAGGGAGACTATTTAGGGAAAATACTAATTAAAATGAACAATAGAAAATAGGAGATCTTATGCTTCTAAAATTAGAGGCTGGTTATTCAGTAATAAATAGCCCTGTCATTATTAGTTTGCAGTCCCTCCTTTCTCTTGCCTGACACACACAATATCACTGTTATCCGCAGTTTGCCTGTCTAAACATGGTTTCTTTCCAACGGTCTACATTGTTTGCTAGCCCCTGTTACAAAAGTTCCCCAGTTCTGGGCTTATCTGGCAAAAGAAAATAAGGAGAAATATTCTTTCTAAACAAAATGAATTTGATGAAGGAATAAAATGAATGTTAACAAAGGTACTTTCATGTGCTTCCTGCTAGATATTGCTTATTGGCCCCTGGTAATTTCAGAAACCTGGGAGCATGGACCACGATTTTATTTCCTAATAATTAGTAAGTGTTTTGATGGGTTTGATGGCTTTGTTAAGAACGTGCTTGCTTAACTTAAAGGGAGAGTTTGATTTGCATCTTGGAGTACAGTGAGTAGTTGCTATGTGCAGGTATGGCTGCGTTTGGGGCTGTGCTTGTGAGAAAGGCAACAAGATTTGTGCCTGTGTGAGTAAGGACCTCAATTTTGTGTGATTGTAGCAAGTCTCCATGCCAGCCTAATGAGCAGCTTCAGGACTTTTACATCCCAAGCAAAAGCATGGAGATGGATTAAATTTATGGTCCCTTAGTGTACGTAATGGATAACAATTTTTGGCTGATAGTGGGACCATGCTGAACCTCTGTCAACAAGGGCTGACAGCAGAAATCTCCGTTTGTGGGTGCAGTGAATGTGGTTATGGATTACCCGAGCTTCTCCCTTTGCAGAAGATCAGCTCTTCCCGGAGGACCCACCACCACATGGTCCACAAACTTGCCCTCCTGATGGGCTTTTAAATACTCAGGAATGAGTCCTACCCATGCCGGACCAATCTTTTCTTGTTACTTAGTGCTGAGATTGTGGTGTTCGTCACCAGATTGTGTTTTGGATCTGTTTGAAAGACACTGGACTAAATGAAGTCACCTTGTGCTGTCATTGCTTCATTTCTATTGTTGTCTGGAACAAAAAACAACCTCTATGAAAGGTGAAAAGGGGATGTAGAAGTTGTAGGAATCTGTGTTGGCTCAAGGGACAGCAATAGGGGAAACAGAGAAAGGAAGAGAACAAAATTCCCGGGGAAAAAAATAAATACAAAGGAGGAGCAGGAAAGAAAAAGGCATGAGCAACCATAAAAATCCAGTGCTGTCAGCTGAAAATTGGAGCGATTCTGTCATATTAATGACAGGAAACCATACCTCTGTTGGCTTTCACTGACAGCTGCAAGCAGCTGCTGTGGAAGGAAGGTGACTCGAGCATGAGTGAAAATATCTAAGACATTGTGCGCTTATTTTGTAGAGAGAGAATTTAGTGAGGATTCGTCTGTCATTATCATATCCTCTGTTGAACGTGTTGCCCTTGGCAATGGGTACTCAGTAACTAATTTAGCTTTTTTGTTGTTCAGTAGCAAGACTTTCGTGCTTAGTTCACCTAGTAGCTGTGATTTTCAAAAGCAAAGAACAAACAAATCCCTGAATTATAAAATAGAATTTTTGAAGCATATATTTTGATTCCTGATGCTGCCTATCTCCTGGCATTTAATATATCAGTTGCAAGTAGATTGCTTGCTAATTGCTTTACTGGATCTCCTGTTTTCAGTCATAACTGCATATGAAGGGGAGGTGGTGATGGTAGTCAGTGTTTTCTGTTTTACTAAATGAGTTGAAACTGAGTGAAACTTTTACAAACCCAAAGTATACAGGTAGGGAAATATCAGTAGACATTGGTGCCCACTTGATTCTCAGCACGGGGCCAGGCTGTTGACTGCTGTATGTCAAGGTGCCAAGTGCAGGTGTGTAGTAGTCCAGATAAAGGGAAACCCACAACTTTCTGCAAAATAACATATGGCTGTGACACTTGAAGCAAGAACACTAAAATAAATTTCTCTCTTAAAAAAAAAAAAGTGGTAGGAGATTTGACCGTCTGCACCAGTTCTTTCTAAAGACTTGTGTGAAAGACCCCGCATAGTACTTTATGTGGGGTTTAATTTATTTAAGTTGAGGAAGAAGAGGTGTCTTGACCCTGCTGAGATTCAATCCTGTGGCTCCTGGCAGCCTAGGTACTCCCAACCCAGCACTTAGGTCGTTCAGCCATTCCTTGCTTTGCATTTATCGCTTCACTAGTGCATTATTGTATAATAAAATGGAGAAGTTAAGACACCGTGCACAGTAGACATCAGCCCATATTTAAAGCCCTAAGTGAATGAGCAGTAAAATCTTCTAGGATTGTAAAACCCAGACAGCTTTCACTAAACCTGTCTGTGGCGACTCAAAGGGTGAACTTGAAACAAGCAGTGCATGGTGTGATACTGAACCTTTCGTGATCACATGTTAAGCGTAGTAGACTTTAAAAACTCCACAGCAGTTTAGAAAAGAGGCACCAGTCTGAGATACGAGCTTCTGAGAACAGACTCACCTCCCTTCACAGCACTGATTTCCAAATCTGTGCTGATCAGAAGCTATTGCGTCAGGAGGAAAATACTGATTTTGTATGAGTTTAGCTTAATTCCGTCTTGGTACAAGTATAGACCTTTGACTTACTATAGTGCACAGATGCAGAAGACTTTACCTTTTGCTTTCAGTGGGACTCTAGGGTGGCCTCTCTTATAGTTTGTCCATTTGGATTATAGACTCCTCGGGACAACGGCTGTTTCACATCAGCATCTGGGGTCCCTTTCTGCTAGACATTGTACAGATCTCAAGGGAAACCTCCTTTAGGGGCTGACTCTGGGGTGCTGAGCAATCCTGACCTCAACAGTGTTGGCTGAATCTGTCCCGTCCCATTTTGGCAGGAGCGGTGGCATGTCTCTGGGCAGTGGGTAGCACTGTCCCCTCCCTCTGCACAGTCACAGACAGCCCTGTAGAGAGAGGCAAGGCAGAAGACAGGCTCTGATGTTTTGGAGGACTGTCCTTTACCACCTTTGCAATTTGTCTTATTCACTACATTAAGTCCTCCCGAAGCTTTTGCTGCCTTCCCCTCCTCTTCCGGCTCATTCTTTGTTCACTTTGGCTTCATTTCTCCTCCCTTCCCAACTGATTTTAAAAAATATAGGACATTAAAGATATTTGGGAGGTGTGATGGTTTTCAGAGTTAAACAACACTGAAAAAAGTACTTTCCCTTCATTTTGTATTTTTAAAGAAGTAATAAGTAACACGGCAGGATACGATTGCAATAATATGAACAACTCTGAGGTATCTGAAGCTGTATTCCTTTGCCTCCTGCCTCTCTTGATCACTATAAGTCATGCATGAGCTATTACTTTTACTGTACATAATTTCTAGCATCCTTTGAGATCCAATCACTCCTCCGATAAAGTGATTTTCTGACTTTTTCAGCCATGCTTACATAGCTGTTTGTGTATGTGTGGATGTAATTTATCTGTTTATTATAATTCTAATAATGAAAAGAAAGTGAAATGCTATTATAAAGCTCAGCATGGTAATCAGTTTGTTGTTATTGCTGGTCATGACAATCACTTTAAAGTCTCCGTTTTGCTAATGGCACACCTTAAATTTTTCCAAGTTGGATGGGATTTAGCCATGACTTTAATGAAGATATGTGATGGTAGAACAGGAAAACTAGGCCATAGTTCAACAAAGCACTTGAGCGTGTGATTAACTTTGCTTACGTGAGTAAGTCTACAAATTTTAAGTGGACAATTCCCACTTAACAATTTAAGCATGTATGCTAGTTTTTATGATGGGGATTGGGACCTTTATGCTGCCTTATAAAATCTAAGACTTGTGGGATCTTTGTAAATAAGGTGATTGTAACTTGTGTCAATGAGAAACAAACATATCTAGAGTAGCTTTCAAAAGATAGCAAAGATGTTTTATTTTTAAATCATGCATCCATACCAAGGCAAATTAAACAGAGCAATACATAGTCAAAGGATAATGGATATGTAGCTGTTCGTAGCAAATACTTCCAAGAGGACCATCATAAAATTAGTTTTGTAGCTTGCACAGTAAAAGCAGTGGGAACAATTCCTCAGTCAGTGGGCAAACAGGTTTTCTAACATTGATGGATACAAGCTAGGAAAAGTATTGAATTTTTTTCTAATTAGCCTTTTTTCCTACAAAATTGCCTCTTAATAATTTCCCTTCATGTCCAGTGCATAAAGGTATCTGTGTATATGAATTTAATTTATATGCCAATGATGTTTTATACATTGTCTTGTCTGCATCTCATTACTGTCATTAATAAGCACTCCAATACATCTCGTTACAAGGTTAATTGGGACAAATCTAAAATACGTCCCCTTTTATATTGTAAATATGATATCTCCTGGCAGCACATTCCTGGTGGATGGACACAAAAGTTATGGTGTCTTATTAAAGGTTTCTATATGGTATCATAGCTGCATTCAGTGACTACATTATGCTGTAAATACAGCTGTATGGAAAATTGGCTGCGTACAGCATAATCTAGATGAAACATGCATTTTCCTAGTATTGGATGAAATACAATTGTGTACAGCAGCTCTGGTTTTTTGTTTTGTTGTTGGGTTTTTTTTTTGTTTTGTTTTGTTTTTTTGTAGCCATACTTGTGGGCCAGAGTCATTTATACTGTATGTGCTAGAAGCTAATTTCTGATTTTGAATGCTTGTGTTTTAAAAAGTCTGTTCCTTCACAAGACTCAGCTGTACCCCTGTTATGGCCAATAAAAAGAAGCATTTTGCAAGTAAGAGGTGTTTTCTCTGGGCAACAGATGAGAGCCTTGGTGCTTTCATATCAAAATGCATCTCATGTCAACATCTGTCAGAGTCACCTAAGATAACACACTGTAACAAGTATGTGGGTCACATATACGCCTTTACTCCACAGGACCAAGGGTTAAAACTCAGGGAAAGCGGGACTTTCACTGAAACACGCTCTCCTGTAGATGTGGCTTACACTGCCAGACCCTCCTGTCACACAGAGCAAAAGTGCAGATAAAGCCTCTGTAACATGGTTGGAGAACAGGGGCTGTAGATAAGAGGGATCTCTGGGCACTGCATCCCTATCCACTTATTTTGTTTTCCTGGGGCAATTGTGGAGTCTCTGTGATGACTTGCTGAACTTGGAAGGTGTGTGACGCCTCCCAGGCCTTGTTGGCTTTACCTGAAGTCTCACTTCTGTAATACACAGGCATGAAGAGGATGCGCTGCTGCATAGACCGGTCTGATCAGTGCAGAGTAGTTTGCATTTGCTTGCTACCTGAGAGGTATGCTTTAGGGCAGGATGCACTGGAATTTTACCTGGATAGACATAGGACTGGCAGTGTACAGATCTGTTAGCTGTTATTTTCCAGATCCCATATTCACACACCTGGGCTGGGAACTCTACCAGGGAGATCTGACTTCCCCCGTGCCATGAGCTTTCTGGATGCTTCACCTGAGAAGCACAATTTGCCTCGCAAGTTTTGGGACTTGAGTTTGTCCATTGACTATGTTGAGTGTGAAGGGTTAAAAGCTTCCATAGCATCTATGAGTTGTGTTTGTGATGATCCTTACGGAGAGATTTATGTCCTATACTAGGGATGAAGCTAATTCCTCTCCAAAGATCTGTGCCAAGACTAATACACCAAGTTGCTCCAAAAGAGGGCTGTCCTGGCCTTTGTTTTCTCCTTGCAGAGTTGAATTTCAGTCTTTCTGTATCCCTTAGTCAGGAGATCACCCTGCAACAAATTCTTGATTATAAGCAGCACCAAACTGGAGACAGGATCAGGAATCCTAAAGCAAGGGCTTTAGGCAATGGCCTGCAACTCTGTAGCTCCAGCCTTTCCTGTGAATTTGAAGCCTGCATGTTGGAACACTGTGACTTAAGCTTATCTCAAGTTCAGTCAAAATTTTACTTACTCCACAATCTACTTGGAAAAAAAAGAAGAAATAGACTCCCATAATGCTGTTGCTATGGGAGGCACAGAAATACTATTCATGTTCCCAGTTCAAGAAGGATGCAACAGTACAAAACACTGGACAAGAAAGTGAGTGTGTATTACAGAAAATGGTAAATTCCAGCTACTCATTAGTACAGTAAGTCCAACCATTTTCCCCTGACATAGACTGTGAAGTCTCACATCCCCAAGCATCAGCTAAGTAGCTTAGGAAGGCTGCATAGCTTAGCCCCAATTTAATGGATACAGTATCGTTACTTCAAACAAGTCATATTAGTGGCATGTTATCTCTACTGTTGTGTTTGTTCCAGACCCTAGGCAACAATTAATTTTGTCATGCCAACAAATATTTCATTTGATTTCTAATGTACCATTGCCATAACAACTTGGATAAATATATTCTAATAAAATCCATAGATTAGGTTTTTTTAAAAGGTAGCTAGTTAAAAAAAAAAAAAAACAACCACCAAGCAAAACCACAAAACAAAAAACAAACAAAAACAACAACAAAAAAACCCAACCAAACAAAAAAACCCACAACCCCACCACCCTGTATTCTGAGGCTGCTCAGTGGATCCACCTATAAGTCATGACTGGAAAGACAGTAACACAGAAACCAGTAGGTCAATGTCAGTGAACACTGCACTGTTCGTGTATGGTTTCAGCGACCAGTTTTGCAATGTAAAGCTGCATGGTGCAACCAAGATCCAAGCTCATGAAGTATTGAAAGGGGCTTCACGTGTCAGGACCTGCTGTGGTCCTGATGTAGGTTGGACCTACATTCTGCATTAGTGATACTGACTGATGCGTAGATGACCAGCTAAATAACTTTCTTAATTATATTTGTTTGTCTAAAGAGCCATATGAAACTTATATAATTCTTATAGGCAATTTCATAGGTTTTTGCATTAGAAACAGCCTGCAAGTAGCACTCTGTATTGCTAATGTTAAGTAAATGTTTTAACAGAGTAAACTCTAGCAATTGTTATCATGCTTGAAACCTCTCTAGCTTGGCAAGAGCAAAACAAATAATGGGTATCAGAGATCTCATCCTGTGGAAAGTATGCCTCAAACCAAACCCCCAAACATGTCCTTTTATCTCTTGAAATCATCCAATGTACACATGCATCTATCAGCTCTGTCCGGTGGTTAGGAACTCCATAATGCATTGAGAATAGCTTACTTATTGTGTAAATTTACATTTGCTCTGCAAGTGTCTGGAAAAATAAAGTTTGACTTCACTTACGTCCTGTATGAGTACTGATGAAACAACATCCGTATCAGCCACTTTACAAACACTTTTCAACTAATACCTTTATGCACTACAAAGTCATTTGTTCCTATTACTCTAAGAAAAAACATTTTCTAAGCATTAAAAATCCACCATCATACACATATGTTCAGAGTCTTATACCTGATTTTTGGTATACTAAATTCTTCAGGATCTGTTATAGATACTAACGTACTTGTAGCTCTGTCTCCCAAAAGCCTTACATCTTTTTTTTTTTTTTCGAATGGCTGGAATTTCCAAAAGAGTCAATACAAACATCACATAGCCACCGTGACACACAGACATTTAAAAAGGGCTGGGAAAAATCACCCGCAGTCCATGTGTCCGCACATGTGTACTGATGTTCTTATTGAATTTTCAGGAAGAAAAGATTGTGGGGAAAAAAAGCAAACCCCAAACTATCTTCCCTATATTTTGAAAGCCCTTAAGATCAGGCAAGGCTGTTGAGTTCCAGGTTGGGTGCACTGTAATTCTAACCCAGGAGACATGTCTGTCCCCATGCCCTATAGAGGTTACGTGTGCCACTGGCAGCAGTGATGGAAATGCCACTTTCACTCCCACCCCACCGTGTGTGTGACGTGTTGGTGGTCCCTGAGGAGGGAGGTCCCTTATTTCTACCTCTTCTTTCCCTCTATACAGCTGAGCTAGTGCCGCTGCAACAAGTGAAGCACTGATACAGTTTTCCTAATAATCTCTGTAGTGGCCCAAGGCGTACACTTGCATTTCCATCCTCCATTGCTGGCTCAAGAGCACTGCAGATACTCCTTAAATCTCAAGAAATGTTGCAAGATGTCAGTTCAGTCCTTCATAATAGAGCTTTTAAATGTCTCCTGAGTCAGAAGGGCAAGGATGCATCCATTCGCTCTTTCTGTACTTCCATACCCTGAACAGACTGGGTAACAGACAGAGCACAAACATCTCCAGAAGGTATCTTAACATGTTAAAGGATTTATTTTCTGGGTCTTCTGTACAGTTTCATTCACTGCCTTTGGATAGTAGTTCTCTTCTGGTTTGGTGTATGCTCAGCAAGTCCAGGGTTGCTCCCTGGACAAGTTTTGAAAAACATGTTTGTTGTCTTTCATGTCTGCAATGGTTGGTTTGGGGAAAATATGGGAATATTCATTTTCCTGAGAAGCAGAGATATTGTTAGTACTTACCCAGTGAAAGCAGCAATCAAAGTGTCATCTAACTTTAGGGCTTTTCAGACATTAAAACGAGGAATCATCTCCATAAGAATAATTCATAAAGCTTCTACCATGTGTGAAGATAACAAAGCATATTTTAATAACCCGAACACACTGGCTGCAAAGCCCATAAGTCTTTCTTTCGTATAGTTATGAATTCCTTCCTAAAATTCCTGTTACCCTAAAATACATTTGAAGACGTGGAGATAACTTAGCAAGCATGGCTCTGTCCTAGCACTCTTCTTTGACTGCTGTAAAATCGAACTATTCAAATGTGCTTCAAAAGCTGAAACAAAATGAAAAGGAAGGTAGATTTGTCTTAGAGGCACCCACTTCTAATAGCTGAAGTGTTTGAAGTCCAAAGGGTTTCCAACGAATACAAACCAAGGAGCTCAGCTGCGTTCTCCAAGCGCCTGTTCCCCAGGTGGATGAGACATCCTTCATATGAACGAAGGATTCTTCTCTCATCAAAGTGCAACTTTGAGATGAATTGTTGGATGTTTCTAAATTCTCCTTGTTTGCCTACCTGTAGCCAATGACACGGTCACTTTTGTGTTTTGTAAACTAGCTTTAAGGCATTTTGGTCTCCCTTCAGACAAGTGAAGGTTATTTCACCACGAAGAGCTGCGTAACAGGCGGCTGCGACACTGTGGGCTCTATTTCATTCTTGTTTATTGCACTAAGAGCACCAGTCTTCATTGGCACAGGGGAAATCTGTGGGCTAGAGCACATGGGACCTTTCCAGTAAAATGGTAAAATTTGTTAAACTCAACCTGTTGCTTTTATAAGTCTTGCTGTTGGAAGGGAGCAGCATGTCTTGTGCCTGGGGCGAGGTAGGGTGTACTTTCCCTTTGTCACCAGATAGCATCTCATTCCTAGCCTCTAGATTGCTACCCAAACAAAAACAAGCCTTGAATGCCTAATCAGTGATGGTGTTTTGATTTTTCTCTCAGCCATAAGTACCACCAGGCAATCAGAAAAAAAAAAAAAAAAAAAAAAAAAAACACCAAACCCAGAGAAAAGCATGTTCTCTCAGTCTATTTTTAAATATAAGTAATTGGCATTTTCCCTTCTGCTAACATAAGTTCCAGGTAAGCACAGCTCAAATTGACCTCATCACGCAACCCTCCAGGGAGGAGAGGATGAAAAAAAAAAGGGCTAAGCGGCTGTGATTTGTACCTGTGAACCGGGAGAAAGCAGAGCTCAGCACCCTGCCTGCCCCGGTGCGTATTGGGAACGCCTCAGCCCCGCTGCCACCTCAAATCCTTCGTCCGCTCTGGCCTGCCCGGTAAGAGCAGCCAGGCCACGCTTCAGCAGAAGGACCAGGTAGACCTCCTGGCTGTGTGTACCACCAGGCAAAACATCCCTCGGCAGCTCATTGCCCAAGGTAGCACTGCATCCCTCCCCCAGGTGCCTTGCTGAGCTCTCGCTACTGCACCCAGTTTCTGAACAAACCTTGGATCCGGGGAGGAGGCTTTCACCACCACCTCAATAAAGCGAGTTGGAAGAAAGAAAACCCCTTTACTGCTGTTCTGCAGGCTGCCAAAGCTCCGGGATGCCTTGTTTACTTTGGTGGCAGATGCCTGATGCTCTACCTGAGTCCCCAAGACACTGCCCACAGTAGGAGAGGCGAAATACCATTGGCGATGTGGGATCTAGGAAGTGAGACAGTAGGTTGCTAGCAAATCTTTAGAAAACAAGTTCTTGAAAAAGCTTGGAGGGTGGAAGAGAAGAAAACAGAAGCGGTGCAGGCTCTTTCCACTGAAGGTTTGATTTCCATCTCGGTCCTATTGCTGCAGAAATCAGGACCATGGTCCCACTGCCTCATTCTTACTCAAAGTGGAGGGATTTGTTATACATATTTAAAATTGGCAGAGCAGCATTTTGCCGTTAGGATGAGCGTGGTGCTTTTGAAGCCAAAGGTGACCACATGTGCTGCAGAGCAGGTGAGAAGAGGTTTTATCCAATCAGATAAATTCTACATTTTTCTTCAGAATGTCACAGGTTTTTTTAGAATGTCAAAGTTTTTCTTTAGAAAGTCAAGTAGGTTCATTTTGCTTTAGTAAAAAGAAAACTTTATCACTGATGTTTCTGCCAAATTCTTCAAACTGACTTTATTTAGATACTGGGAGACTGACCCTGATCCTCCCAGTTCCCAGTGCAAACTGGAAGCGGCTCCTAAGCTGCTGTAGCACTGGTGGAAGTGGGAATGCAGTCAGACTGCTGCGAAAGTAGGAGGTTTTTCTTGTCATTCTCAGATGTACACTTCTGTTACTGAAGTTTCTTATCAGGAAAAGCACAACAGAACTAGAGTGTATGAAAACGAAAGCTCCCACCAAATGTCAGTCATTGCTGATAACATGAGTTCAGTAGCAAAACCAAGATATTATAGCTTGTTTATCTCCTCGTTGCATTGTAACCGTCCCTTCTGAAACACAGAGATCGAAGAGCTCGAGTAAGACAGGCTCTGCTAGCAGCTACCGTGTAAAACACGCGAGTGGATGGGTTTGTGTTTAAGGGAAACGTGTTTATCAAGATGTGCCGGAGAGGCGGCAGCAGCCCACCCGGGAGGAATCGGAGATGATGGTATTGTCTGTTGGTCTTTCCAAACACAAGTGTCTTTATCTGGGGACTCTGTTCTCTGCCCCTTTGAAGGGGCCAAATGAATGTTTTGTGTGCCTAGTTGCATCATAAGGCAGTTTCTACTCTGAGCATTTTGAAACCAATTTTTTTTTTTTTTTTAATACGTTTGCAAAAGCAACCCTCATCCAAAGGCTGGGTTGAAGGGAGCTGTGCTGTTTGCCTTTGATGCATGGCCAGAGGTGGGAAAAGTATCATATTTGGGTTAATCTGTGCATTGCATCCAGTAACGGACTTGAGTACTTACATGTAATGGAAGCAGGAGTTTAAAACGTTATAACCCTGAAAATCCTACTTACCTTCTGCCTGATGCAGGAGGCATAGAAAGGTGGTGGCTGCGAAGACCGAGTTTTGCCTCTGCAGATGCCAAGGGCTGACTTAGCCTTGACAGTACTAACCATTTCCATGCGTGCTCCCAGGGTGAATGCCACAAGGACGGTGGGTCAGGCACTGTCGGTGGCACAGTTAGAAAAGTCTCTCCTTGCTAGGTATAGTTTGGAATTGCATTATTTGATTTATTATCATACCTGTAAGCATTTGTTTGCAAATCATTTTATAGAGTCAGCGCTTCAGTTTGCAGGAGATCGGAGCAGTGAGTCATGCCACAAGCTGGCACTGGCAAAACCCCTCTCTGCTAATGAGCTACACCCAGGAAACGTCTCCTTCGCCTGGGGGAACTGCACCCCAATCATCCTTCTCCAAAGCTTGTCAGATCCTTGGCATGGTGGCTGGCGAGTGTTGAGGGAGGTGGGACACATGGGACAGGTCACACTTGGGCAGTGCTGGGACGTACTTCCCGGCCGTCATCTCCAGGGCAGGGAGGCAACACCAGCATCTCTACACCTCGTCTCACATTTTTAGGGGAAAAATGAATACTGCTCCATCCTCAGGAGGAACTGGTGTAGCTTCACGTGAAGGTCCGGGGGGGGGGGATTGCTGCTGGCGCCCCAAGTGAGGTGCTTGGTGTGTGTCCCTGGAGCAGTTTGGGGGGGCTGGCAGTGGTGAGCAGCAGCTCTGGCTGCTGCCTCCTCGTTGGAGGCTCATCACGTTGTCATGTGCATATGAACAACAGAAAGTGTTACTGGTTCTTTGCTGCCTTTTGTGCTCGTATTGCAGGTTGCCTCATAACGCTCTTAAAACACAGTAAGGGTCATAATGTTCTTAAAAAATCACTTTTTGAGGAAACAAACGTTCTTTCCTGTGAACTGACTGAATGTGTATATGTAACAGATATGTTAATATGAGGGACATCTTTTCACCACCCAGTGAATTACAATACTAAGATAAGTGACATTATCTTTTAAGGCAAATGTTTTTGTGTACTAATAACTTATCAGACATTATACCAGAAAAAAAAGTTCCTTTTTTGAGGCTGGCAATATAAAGCCTTATATATGTGTCTGTCTTGAGTGTTGCTTAAGAACAGTGAAACAATGAAGGCATTTGAAGACTATTAACACCAAATGAGCTCAGCAATTGATTTTATTTCACTTAGTGTTTTAAAATAGGTTGTATGTTTTCTTTCCCCCCCCACATACTTAATGTTCATGAAACAAGTTTGCAAGTGGTTTGGTTTGAATCCTAAGAAAACAAATACACTCAGGATGTCATTCTGCGACAGTTGTGCTATTTTCTTTAACTGATCGAGCTGGGCTTGATGAGGGCGGGTTCCTAATGTTAACTGAAACAGCACTTCGGCTACATCAGTGAGCAAAATCCCACACTTGTCACTCAGAGAAGCAGCCTGGAAAATGCAGGATATTTTCTCTGACATCAGTTTTAGCAATCCCCACTCGCAAGTGGAAGTTGCATATAGGCACAATGTTTGGGGACTCACAGGCTAAGTGGGTACTACAGGATGAAAATGTAGATCTACTGTATTTTAATTGGGAAAACAATAATTAGCGTTAGAGTTATACAAGTATCTGCCAGCTTAGGTTATGCTTATGCTGACATTTTTATAAAACACTTTAGAGGCATGTTCCTATGAGCACTGATAATGTTTTTTTGTACCTGAATTAGACGTATGGGTTAATACCATTATCACAAAGTACTTGTGAAAATCTATAGAAAGGAAACTGAACTGAATATGGGCAAGTAATACTGCTAATAGCATTTAAATTTATGTGGTAAATTTACTAACAYGATGTTAAAAAAATATACAGTATCTAATTAGAGAAGAGAATCCTTCACTTCACATGCATTTTATTTTATACAGCAAGGACAGTCATTCCTCCTGTGAAGTTTATGTTGGTTGAAAGCATAAATTTTGCTGATATATATACAGGTTTCTGTTCCCAGTGGTGAACACTGTTACATTTAGAAAATTGACAAAATCAATGGCAATAAACCAAAGATCAATTTAAATTTCACATTTAGCTACTTGTTTTAGAGTCTCTCTGAAATTTACAATCACTAAGGTGTTTTATGTTTAGAAGAAATAGATGAATACAGCTGCTGTCCATTTGTAGCAATTGTTTCCTAAATTTGTGAACTGAGGGTATGTGCATAGATAAAATTACACATATGATATAGTATCTGTAACACTGTTGTTCTGCCATACCATCCTCTGCTCTCTGCAGGTTGTTTTCTTATCTGTTGAAAGTATTACAGAATGGTCACTAATAGGTGTTATAAAAGTAATGAATAGTAATAGTTTTAGATACCCCAGCTTTCTAAGTTGCTAATTTACTATCCCATTCCACAATAGCTGTCACTATAAAATCAGGTCACTATAGAGGTAAGAATCTATAAATATAGTGCCTCTGTCATATCCCATCATCTCCAAAAGGATCATGCTCTCTGTCTGTTTAAAGAGGTTTACATATTCCTTATAATAAATGTATGATAAATTAAACACTCTTTTCTAGGCCCCTTTAAATGGAAGGAATTGAAAACACAATAATGATATAATTAATTACAGTCTTATTCATGTAGAAAAATTAGACCTTTTTCGATTAGTGTGAAATATAAGTGTCAAATCAGTAATAAAATCCTGATCAATAAAACAATAATAACTATGTTGTTAAAAGCGGACCTAGAAAGGTGTTCATGGMAACGTATTTTAGGGGTTAGAAACCCTTTTAAAATAAACGGATTTCATCTTTACACTATGTCATCTAAATCATTACAATGTTTGTGTATACAATTATCATCAGACGATAAATTGCAGCTATTGAATGGATTAAGTTTGAACTTTTTGACCTCATAAATCCGAGTTTGTCATAGCTTTAGCAAATGCTTGTGTAACAATCAGTTGATTACATGGCAGAGCAGATGTATGTATGTTAACTGGAAAATATGAAAAGACCAGGGTAATTCAAAGTTCATTGGAAGAAGTTTATAAATATCTGACAATATCATGTTAACACATTCTCAATATACCTTTCTAGTTATAAGTTGGTATCAGTTTCTATTCTACTTTTCCTCCTATTTTAATGTGAGATTTAAATTTCATAGGGAAAAAAAAAGATAAAACTAAAAAGTAAAAACTTGAATTGCTTGACAGAGAATTTAATGGAACACAGGAAGTAAAATATTTTGGTAGGATCTACTGAACCATATTCTCAAGCAATCATTAAAAATGAACAAAATAGCAACCACAAGCAAATAGCATCTTGGAAAAAGCAGAAACACATTCTTGAAGTGGCAAGAATGGCATGAAAAAGAACGAGCCATTTGAGAAAAGAGGAGCTATGGATTTCTGCAGGATTATTTTAATCTAAGGATCAGATTCCACAGACAGGGATTACTGATCTGTATGACGTCCATCTGGAATACGTGTGGACAGAAAATGAGTGAAGGCCAGGACTGTATCTCCAAACTTTCTCCCTTCATGTTGGGAAGGCCAGTCTTTTTTTCAGTAGGTACTGGTAACCAAGAGAAGAGAATAGATAAAAATAATTAATATTACATGCTCGCACTTGTAGTTATGGGTTACAATTTTATTATTGGACCAATTTTTAAAAAAACTTTGAATGCTTGTACACAAAGTTTCCCCATGCACACACTAACTGCGTCTCTACCTCCATCTTCTCATAAGAAAAGAAAAGGAGCAACTGCATCTTTGAACATCTGTTATATGTAAAATCAAGCTCATGTTATTGGGTTTGATCAAAGATTTTGTAGGCTGGCAATCATTTGTGAAATTGGTTCAAAGATTATGGTAACATATCTGGTTGATCATCAGAATCCCACTGGTACTAAAGTCAGGTTGGACAGATTTTGGCCAAAATATGCTGCTGTAACAAAGCAATTAAATATCTATATGCATTTGGGTCAAAACTGATAAGTGATTTTGGCCATTTTAACGATATCTTAGTTTCTGATATACAAAAACTATTTATTTAGTATTTTAAAAAAATTCTTACATAGTTTTTCAAGGCCAAATTTAGCTTACTGTCATTTTAATATCTTTTAAGAATTTCATGTGTAAATCAAACCTTCCTACAGTAAAATATTAAATTAAATCCAAAAGAAATTTCTTTTCATGTTTTCATTTAAGCATTAAATTATTTAGTTTTGGCTCCCACATGAATTTTTTTTTTCCCCCTTAATTTCTTAGCTGACTAATGTAATGTAAAAAAACCCAGCTCTTTGAATAAGAAGAGACATGTTCACAGAGTGCACACCCACCAAAAGGTATGTGTAGTGTAAGTGCATTCTGTGCTATCCACGTCTCTTCCTATTTTTGTTCAGAATGCCTTTGGAAAAAGATTTTCCTCTTTGTGAGAAATACCCTGCTTAACAAGTGTCACTTGAAATTACTATTTTTGTATGCTCCTATGAGAAATATTTGCAAGTACCGCAATCCTGCTGCTCTTTTTGAACTGGTCTGCTATGCCCAGACTTCAGAACAGGGACTTGAAGGTTGGTGAGGGTACAGCCTTTATGTCATAACATGCCTTTTATTGTGAAAACCTTCAAAATCTAGCCAGGTGATACACTGACAGAAATTGCGGTTTGCACTTGAACAACAAAGACTTTGATATTTAGCAGCTAAAATTTCCATATGTTCTGTTATTGCGGAGTAAACTCGAGCCTCTCTGCAGAGCAGGCAGTGCAGCTGCCCCTCGCCGAGCAGCTGAAGGCATCCTTCCCTTCAGCAGCTCCCACCGCCAACCGCACTGGGGCAACTGTACTCCTAGATTAGATCAGAATACATTCCAATAGCTGTTCCTAAATTTATTTAGTTTATTATTGAAATCTCAATGATAATTAAAAAATAATAATAATGTCATGTTAATAATAATAATGTTATTATTGAAGTTTTACTGTAGGAATTTTCCTTTGTCATTTAAGTATAAGGTAGGCACCTTGGATTACAGTGTTCCTACATGGCTGTCTCTCTTCTTCATTCAGAATTTATCTGCCTTTAAATAGTAAAGGCAGATTCTCAGTTTGAGGCAGATCCTTAGGATGTAAATTGTCATTACTCCAAGGAAGTCAATTAAGTGACAGTTCTCACCACTGGAGGATATTGCTCTTAAATAACACTGTGCTAAGCGTAACAGGAATCACTTGATATGGGAAACCGCCCTGTTGTTGGTGTAGGTGTCTGTGCAAAGTACCTTGTAAAAAATACCTGGGATTAGATTGATTGTTTGCTTAATTTTTCTTCTCACCTTCAACCATGTGGCTATGGAGGGGTTAATTTGGAAGGCATTACAAAGTCATTTGTCTAGCTGTTGAAGCGGACKTCTGCCTGAATTTGTGCCATTCCTTCATATTTAAAAATAAAAAAAAAAAMCAAACTGTCATAGAGATAATGTTGTGGTATCACTTGAGTTGCCAGTGAACAACAGTCTATATCATAAGAAAAAAATACACATATTTTGCCACAAGCCTCTGATCAGTAGACACTCTGCACAGAATGAGCATAGCAACTACATTATCTTTCACCCTGAGGTTAAGGTCATTGTCAAGGATTTGAGGACAAGCTTGTGTTGCAGCTGCCTTCATTTAGAGCTGTCAAAGCTTAGAAAAACCTGCCTGATGGACACGTTCTTGTTTTATATCTTTTTTTTTTTTTTTTTTAAAGCCCTGTAATCCTATGGGAGATTTAATTAAGACCAGCGCAGAAATCTCTTAAGAAAAGAATAGCACCTTTAAGTACCTGTAGTTGTTTTTCATTCTGATCCTGTGAACTCCTACAACTGAACTTAGTGTAAGAGAAAACAAATGACTAATGAACGGTACTACTCTCCAGACTAGCTCCCTATTCTTTGCTGATGCGGTGGCTGAACGCCAAGACTCGCTAAACTTCCAGCTTTGGAGGGGCTTGTTTCACGGATATTCAGATCTCAACAAAACAACTTGCTGAAGCTCTTAACTGTATTACAACTCCCCTCTTAATGAACAGATGAACTTTTCTCTTCACCGTTTCAAGTCTGTTATCCAAGACTAAAGGATAGCATGGCTATTTCATTTCTGACCTGCCTAACATATAATTAGAAGGTTCCTAGAGGTACTTATAATTGAATTATGGGGTGTTKCATGGGCATTCTTGCTAGTAGGTAGAGATGTAAAAAGCAAAGCTCATCTGGAATGCATGCAGGGAAAGCGGATGATTTAGTAGGTCTGTATATTGCCTGAAATATTAGATTACAAGTATGAGTCAAAAATCTACTGGTTAAAATTTATTTTTATTAGGAAAATTATCCTAAGTCTACAGCACCAATTTCTGTGACAGTATAACTGGATACAGCTCGATTGATTTCAGTGAAGCTCTACTCATTTATACCTAACTTAGGTTAGAGAAGGGTCCAGTGAATTAGTCCCAGTCACATATTTATCAGACATGAAACATTCAGCTAATCTCTTGGAGCCCTATAATTGGCTAACATAAAACATTACTGGATGATTAAAATTACAGTTGACTTTCAGATTTGTTGTCAACTAGATTTGAAATGTGGGGAAATAACTTAAAGGGTCCAATTTTGCGCGCTCTCTCCAATGCTTAGGGATTGATTGTCAGATGCGCTGTCCTTGTAGGCTGGCAACTCACGATTGCTCTCGGCAATATGCGTCCTTCACCTCCTGTGGAAACGGCTGCTCTCGGTGCATGGACAGGATTATTTAGCTTAACGTCAGTTTGGAAAATACAGGAGTATTACTAGAGGGGAAGGACAGCACCTTTCGGATATGACCAGCGTTGTCCTTTGCGTTGTTGTGTGTTTGGTTTTGATGGAGGACCCAGCTCCTCTCTTTCAAAATGCTGCAAAGCCAAAAAAATCTTACTAATCTCTACTTTGACTATAGATAGCTAAATAACAGGCTATTTTATCCTGTCAAGGATGCTTTTGGAACAGGAACTGTTACTGTTCAGACATCAAGAATACCTGCCAGATAGCCTTGGTTTGTTTAAAACAAAACCAAAAAWCGTCCTGCATTTTTATCAAAATACAAACTTGCCTTATCTGATCCAACTCCCTTTTAATATATATGGTTTTTTCCCAAAAAATAAATTAGGGAAAAGACTGAACAAAACACAGAAATCAGACTATTGCCCATTCTGCTGCAATCTCCGCAGAGAAGAAATGAGAGGAGGGTTGAGGAAGTAAAAACATCAACCTTCCCAGCTCCCTTTCCAGCTGCAGAAGAGGCAAAATTAAGGTCTCAGGCCACAATGTGCTGCGTGATGGAACAAGGGACAGGGAGCCATCTACCCCATACAGCATTACCTATGGGCYGGGAGCCATCATGATGGGTATTTGCGGTCTCTAGCTTAGGAACAGACTAGTCTTAGTCTTGAATTTAGAACGTCGTATTTCATGAATTTGTAAATGTTAGCAAGAAGGCCATTTTATAATCTGTATTAAACCATTTGATAAGGGGAAAAAAAAAAAAAATCTATTTTTATGAAGCTGATAACCCTTTCAGCTACCTTCAAGTACAATTGCAGAGGAAGAACTGTTTTTACTATATCTTCACAGAAGGCTTTGTCCTACCTTACCTTTTAAACTAAGGACATATTGATAAACTTGGCACTCCTAGTTTACCATACTTCAAATAAAGAGTATTTAAAAAATATCTATCATCTTCAAGTATAATGACCTGTGAACGTTTACCAAGGATCTTCAAATAGTTTCTGATCTTTTTCCTAACAAAGCACTGAATAACATCAATGCATGCACTGTGTTATACTCCAGCAGAATTAGATTAATAAGTTATATTGATTGGTTAGCAATGCAAATAGAATCTGATACCCTTTCTCCGGCATCAAAAAACATTGTTTTTGTATTGTTCCCTTCTGGAGATCTTATTTGCTGAACGATCTTCTTGTTGACATTGACAGTTCCTCTCTCTTTGATATAATCAATATTTTAAATGTGAAACCAAATGCAGACTGGGAGTTTTAGACATTTATAACTTTGTCATCATTTTTTTTCTAATGGTTGGATGTTACTAATTTCAGTTTGAAGGCTCTTTGACTGGTAAAAATATAACTTTAGGTAACCGATGCCTAAGTATCAGTATAGTTGTCAAGTATGTTAATGGTAGATATGCTTACTTTAAGGTTAAAAATCATTGTATTTCTGAAAGGTGTTTAGTAACAAATTGCGTCTGCCTCATGTCTGTACAGTCCCTGGCCGCAAAAGATAGGTAGCAGGCTCTGGGGATCACAAGTTTTTCTTTACCAAGTGGCTACCTGTTAACATGACTTGAAGCTGCTGTTGAAGATCTTGCCGTTCAAATGAACCATCACAGTGCTGCCTAAAGCATGAGTGGATTTTTAATTTCTAGCATAATGTCTCTATAAATTTCGTAACTATGAGTGATTTGTAATCATTCTTGGGGGTCACTTGTTCTTTGTAATTTTTCCTTCATTCAGAGGAGGTCAACATGCAAGAGATTTCTTCCCTCTTTTCTTCTTCCTCCCCATCTGGCCCCTAATCTAGAGTACCTCATCCGTGTTATGTAAGAATAGAAATCATATTCACCCCTCTCTATTTTAACATATAAATTACCTTAGCAGCTCAGGTGCAAGTCTTCAGCAGTATTTTCCATAAAGCATGCAAAAGACAGTGTGGAGGAAAAAAGTACCAATGCAAAGTAGAAAAAGAGGAATATGAAATAGTAGAAGAGAAGYGGTCTTGCCCCCTTTGCAGTGTCAAGACCACTAACAGAGCAATACATCCTGTTCTGGGATCCATACTTCAAAGAGGATGGGGAATACCCGTGAGAATTCCAAGCAGAAACACGAGAAATGATTCATCTTTCTTAGCCCATGTTTTTGGCCACATTTGTATGTCTACAGGGCTTTCAAACTAGAAGTCGACCTCATCAATGCAGCAGAAAGCAGATACACAGGCATAATTCTTCTGGACRCATAAACATGCCTGATTTCCCTTCTATTTTTTGGCCTATTTGTGGTAACTCCGATGGAGAGAGACTGGTTTTTAGTCATTCATCTTCAGTACTTGTCTGTGTATTACCAATATTTATGACACTTTTGGAGGGCCATGCTGTCAACAGTGCACTGCTGCTTTGCTCGTGTTCTCTCCCTTAAATTCTACTGATACTGAAATGTGTTCCTTCGCATCTGAGAAAATCCACAAAATGATAATTTTAGGTTCTTATGCAAATTAGTTGTGTCCTCACTATTTCTCTTTCCTTTAAATCACTGTTAAGAAATGGATTGTTGTTTTGCCATTTCCTGTTCTCATTAGAGCCTTTGTCATAAGAATAAAATATCAGAACCTCAGTGACTCAGGAATACTTAAGAGGTCTGCATCCAAACCTCTTTTGCAAAGTGGACTGACGAGGCTTTGTTTTTGTTTTTAAAAAATGTTTTGTTCTTTTTGAAAGGCAAGACACTAATTCATTCTTAAAGCAATCATGTCAAAAAGAAGATGAAATATTGCCAAGAAACTATTTTCTTATAAACATTGTAATTCATGTCTCATTCCCTCTTCAATTCCCCTTCTTGCTGCAAACATCTAGACATTCCCAGTCAGAACATGCAAGTCTTTGCTTATGTCTTATTTCTTCAAACGATTCAAAACATGCACTCATTAAAATATTGAGGTCCTCTATTGGGTATTTTCTGTTTTTCTATAGCTGCATAATAGTTTGGCAGCTTTCAAAATGTATACTTCTGTTAGTTCTTGTGAAACATCACCTTTGCCCACATGAATAACCACTAAAACAACGGATTCCCCGGGCTCCAGCATTGCTGTAGAGAGCCACTGACCACCCAAAATTGCCTTGTTGGGTGAACACGTCCCAGGCAACAGAGAGGAAACCGCAAGTTCCCACACAAGGCTTTCATGATGATTATTGTACCTTGGTTTTATTTAAGTGAAGATGTACAATATATATCAAGAGTTTTGGAGATCAAGGTTGTGTCGTAGCATCTTTCTTCTGATATTTGTAGGTATTAGTGACATCTCCATTCTACCAATCTATTAAATACTTGTTACCTGTTTCTAAGGCAAGACATAAAAAAGTAATAACTTTTTCAAAAGCAGAGATTCTTGAAAACTTCCCCACTGTCAATTTTTTTCTGAATTAAGGGTAATATTTGTGGAGTTCAATCTATCACATTTGCCATATTTAATAGAAAGTAGGGTTTAGAATTATTATTTCATCACGTTTCTGAAAGCATTATCATGGGATGCTCATCTAAGACTCTGAAGTCCTTATTAGGTAATTGTTATCCTTGAGTAGTACCAATAAACTTTGTATGACCAAATATTTAAAGATGCTTTTAGTGCAGAAGGCCCTAATGACTGCTTGAAGGTTTAATTCAATGCACTGTTATTTGAATGTTCAGTGTATGAGTAACTGTGAACACCTGTGCAAGAGGCGATGTTTTTATAAGGTGCAGGGGGACATCTCATTGCTCAAAAGAGTGTGCTTCTCAAAAGAGTTTTGGAGATGGTGTTGAGGAATTGATCATCAAGGGCTAGTTTATCACAGCTGCATGCACTAAGAAAAATGACGTCTTTTTGTTTGGCAAAGAAATTTGGAAGACCAGAAGGCGCCTCTCAGATGCATCAACTTGGACACCCATAATTGCTAGTTTTTAATATCTTGGCTTTGATATTTGCGGTGACCTAAGCTGATGCCAGTATCATTTCACTGACTGCAGCAGCCATACAAAGCAATGAAGTTGCTTCATTCGTTTTACTACTACTTTTAATTTCTGTGTAAGTTCTTTTTAGCCTTGTAGACATTGGACATGCCATTCAGTTATGCTGTATGGTTTCACTGGTTCTTAATTAAGCCGATAGTCTTTCAGTATAGTCTTATCAGTCTCTGTAATATTAATTTACTGTTACAGTTAGTCCAGTAAGCAAACTGCATTTCTCTCTTTCTAACTGGGAGTGTTTGCTGTTCTATGTTTTTTCAGCGTTCCTGTCTCTAGCTTACATTCCTCTCTACTTCTTGTTTCTTTATTTAAGAAATTACTATCCTTTCCGTTTTCCACTCACTGCCTCTCTCCTTATTATTTCTTTCTGGCTCAGTGCATTTACCTGCCAGCTGCTTCCCTTTGAATTTTTTCAGCTTCCTTTGTATTCTTTCTGCACCCATCCACCAGTATAATAATATATCCTGTTGCAGCAAATGTGTCTGATCCCATGCACAGTAGTTAATCCATGAATTTCCTTAAGGTTTTTTCATGTACAATTTGCTCTGCACATGCCGCTGTAAAATTATATTTTAATTTGTTAAAACCTTTGATAGTTATTAATATTTATATCAAATCAAGTTAAATGAATATGTTTTTCAAATCAAAGCCTGTATATA
This sequence comes from Phoebastria nigripes, assembly GCA_035582835.1. Taxonomy (NCBI): domain Eukaryota; kingdom Metazoa; phylum Chordata; class Aves; order Procellariiformes; family Diomedeidae; genus Phoebastria; species Phoebastria nigripes. Next base: position 2,048,693 of record JAYKAV010003332.1, read on the forward strand.
GAAGGAGACTGTAAAGACTATCGTTGCGTCTTATTGAAGGCTCACAGAAAGTTTTCAGCCATCTCAAAGAAAGCATCAGTATTCATTTTCAACGCTGAGCCTTATGAATCCTTATGTTTATAACACTCCTCAACTGGAATAAATCTTCCAGCTGATTATCACAGCATTTGGCACAGTGCCACAAGCAGTTCTGGGAACAGTATTCAATCAATGTGTAAACTAGTGAAATGCCAGGAACTTTTGAAAGACCATGAAGGATGATTAGTTAGTAAAGAATAAACAATGTTCGACTGTTGAGTATAGCTACTAGCTAACACAGGGCTGAGAAGAATTTTTCCATTATTTAAAATGAATATATAACTTATAATTTAGGCAGATATTTATATTTTGTTACCTCACACTCCAACATTTATTTAATTGAAGCCAGGTATACAGGGTAAGACTTTAAAAGAAATAAACACTTTGATTATACTGTAACATGTTTGTATTATCAACCATTAACCCACCCTTTATTTATAGTTAAATAGGAAACTAATGGAATATAAAAAATGAAAGACRAGCGAAAACATAAAAAAAAATCTTTAAGAATTAACATAATAAAAAATCCCTTTTAGTCTTACTGGAATAGTCATGCCTTAGATTGTTGCCATTTATACTAAGTTTTGGTACTTGATTTTATTCTAGTAATGAGAATGCATCCTTTCTAAGTTAATATCACTTGTACTATTGGGGAAAAGGATTTTTTCTGTGTATGTATGTTTGAAAGAATCTAGTTTTCAAGCAGGAATAGACTTCTGCACTTCCCTCAATTTAGTGCTCTTCTGAAGTGCTTACCTAAATCCTAAATACCAAAATAATCCTTGAGTCTGAGGACTGAGTTAGTCCTATATGCTTATATGCTAAAGTTCTGATTTCCACAGCTTCCAGCTTATATACAGTGATGCCTTTCATTTAGGCATGCCCATTCCAGTGTTGATGGGATCCATGGGGGTTAATTAAGGGTAGTTTATAATCTTTAGAAGATCTTAAATTTTCCTTTAAATATAATAACTGGTCTTGTATGCAGAGTTCACCAGCTGAGATGTGTAACCACTATCTCCTAGAGCAGCATTTCTATATATAAGCTATTTTTCAAATGATGCACCAAACTTTGGCTCCCTCTTTACTAGCCGGGCATATCAAGAGCTAGGTGGAAAATCGAAGCCCAACGTATTTTTGTATTATTTGAAAAAGCTACKTTAAGTAGGCAAAATATGTGCTGACAGCCTCTCAGACACACTGTGGTAGCACAGAGTCAGTCTGTTGCTGCATCCTGCCTACTGTTTGGTGCATAAAAATAATATCTGCCTTGYGTGTGACAAGAAGGTGTCGGGATATTCTCTTGGTGAGGCTGGAGACCGGAGATGTCTATATGCTTCATGCTATATTGTTACATTTAGAGATGACTGTAAATATAATACATCTGAACTCTGCCATGCTACAGGAAAAAATATGTAGGCTTGCATTCCTCTCACAATAGCATTTAGTTCTTTAAGTCCAAAAACTGCACGGGGTCATGCACTGGGTTTATTAGATCTCATAGTTTTATACTTCTATACCCAAAAGTTCAGGTCAGCTGTGTGGCTGTTCCCATGATCTCGTTATATGTGTCAGCAATTGCCATGCATACAAAAGCAAAATCTTTGAAAAATATTTGGATAATAGAAGAGTTCAAGTTTTCTATTCTCAGACAGAATTTGTAGTCATCTTTTGAGCAGTGCTTTACAGTAGTTACACTATATTCCAAGTGGGAATAAATACATGTTTTTTAAGGACAAGAGTAATATTATGACAGAAAACATAATAAAACATTGAATTGGCAAGATGCAACAAAATAGGGGTAAAAAGAGGACTGTTCAGTCTGCTTTGAAAACTCTAATTTAATATATGGCTGTGTAGAGATGTTACAAAAATAAGAAACTAACGTAAATTACAAGTGTGCAATGTACACAAAACTGATGCCCTCCAACAAATAAGWTTTTTTGCCCTGTATATCCCTCTTTGAAACATCTGCCTTTATTATTTATACACAGAAGTGCTGTATCTCACTTTTTTTTCTTTAAACTAAGTCTTCGTGCATTTAGGATTTGTACTGTAATACATTATTGAGATGTTACAATGAGATGGGAGAGCGGGGAACAGAAAAGCGATGGGGGGGGTGTGCAGGGGTGAGGGAGATTTGGCAGTAGGCAAAACAGACTTAGAAACAACAACAACAACAGTTGTATTTTAAGTGTATTTAGTGTATACCTTTAACACTAGATTTTCTTTCTAATGGATTCGACTTTTTTAATCTATGAAGAAGGTTAGAAGTGGTATCTTTGTTGAAAAGCTACTGTATATCTAATTCTTGGAGGTTTTTTTCCCTCATGATGTGRAAATGGTTTCAATCCCTTTTAATATTCATTTAATGTCAGTGCAATATATATTGCCACCTTACTTACTGCATTAGTAAAAAATGTGCTTATGTGCTATGATTCTCTTATGATAGAAACATAAAATCTCGGAAGGATCAAAGTCCACCAACATTCACCCTCCTGCAACAGCAGGAAATTGATCATGCGAGAGATGCTCACCTAATGCTAACATATTATTATTATTTATTATAGCACTAACAGTGTGCTAGGTGCATTAGACGCCAGTATGAAGATGAGGTCCTTGTCCTGGAGTGGCTTCAATCTCCAGGGTGATCTTGCAAACGCTTAACTATATGACTAACTATATGGCTAACTATATACGCGTGAAATCTTTCTAGCTCACATATTTAAGTGATTTTTTTTTTTTTTCTTACATACAAGACATTTCTGCAGGGTCCGCAGCACTAATTAAACTTAACATTTCTCCTCTGCATCAGAGAGTGTGTGCATACATAAAGGGGAAAGGATCAAACTCTTCCAGTGCCTTATGATTGTATGGAAGTTTTATTAAAAAACGCCACCCTTTTTCAATATGTGCCTCTTATTTCCCTACACTGTATTTCCCACTTAACATTTTACAGCCAGTAAAAGCTATATTTTGTTATGCAGTTTTATTAAAACAAAGATCTTACTGACCACAGTGAAATTCCCGAAAGGCACTGCTGTTGGACCATAGTCTACAGAGGCAGTCATGTAAACCAGCTCAGAAAAAGGACATACATTATACTCTGTCATGTATATGTTAGGGTTATTCAAATGGCAAATTCTGGACTAAATCCAAACTAAAATAAGTTTTGCCCAGACCTCCCTAAGACCTCACTCTTTTAACCCTTCTGTGTTTGTGTGCTTGCTTCCAGTGTATCAAGGAGATCTTGCAGAGCATCGCCAGCATTTCTGGCTGTGATGCTGAGGTCTAGCAGGGCAGGAGCTGGCATCTTGCTAGCTGCAGTAGAATTATCAGAAGATATCAGCAGATGACTTCACTTCTCAGTAAAATTATTCAGCAGATTTCAATACGAGTGTGGCAGTTCTGTTAATTTGCATTGCCTAAAACCGTATGGTTTTGTTGCATTTTGTTGAATGTCGTAATAGTTTTCATTTGTGAAACATCTTTTTTCAAAAGTCCCAAAGATGCTAGCAAATGTGAATAATTTAAATCTCTCAGTTTTGGACATATGAAGCTTAGAGATTGCCAATCCCTTTTCAGATGCTGATGAGAGAGGGATGTAAATCWCTCTTTTTCGTTAATTTTTGGTTTAGCTTTGGATACGTCTCTTGCTGGGTTTTCACTCTGCTAGTTATAATGCAGTCCAGTCAATAGATCGATGCAGTGGGACTGATGGACCAGGCTGGCTTTCTTGACTCCCACAGTTACGTCCCAGCCACCAGCCACTGCTCTGTTTCTCACACATCTGATCCAGGCTTTTTATCCTGGACTACTGAGTCCTGGCTGTGGACATCAGGGCTCTGAAATGGACTTCTGCTTCCCGTGTGATCTGCAATCAAAACCTCTTGTCACCCAAGTTATGTTTCCTGTATTTAAAAACAAAAAAAAAAAGGAAAACACAACAAACTAACAACATGCAAAATATATTGATAATGAGAACAAGTTTATAATTACTAAATGCAGAGGGAGATATCAAAGCTGTGTTCTTCAAACAGGATATTATTTTGTAATTAAAACGAACTTCAAAAGAAAAAAGCTAAAGACATGATCATTATAATGTGCATTAAGTGCAGTTGAAACACCATTTGAGTAAAATAATGCTTGGTAACAGGGAGGAGAATTTAGAGGGAAGGAATAATTAAAACAATTCAGTGCTACGAGAAGCAGGTCCAATTATATTTGGAGAATTATGTTTTCTTAATATCAGTGTTATAAAATTATTCTCTGCATTATTTATTCTACAAGTCTTAATTGATAAATATTAGGTGACCGATTCTTGCAAAAGAACAAGCGCTTGGTGGCACATATTCTGAGTTGGTTTGGTTCATACTTATCATAAAAATGAAAACTACTGGAGCATAAAGAACTTACAAAAAGGAAGCATTACTGTGGATTTAGTACAGTTGGTGTTTGATACACTGAGTTGTATTCATCACATATACTGTGTCAAGACATTGCTTACAATGCATCGGATCAAATTGCAGGCCACAAGCGAGCACGATATTTAAATTGAACGATGCATTTGGTATCATTCTAAGTTAATTCTTACATAATAAAGTATAAAAAAAGCAAGTAGCATCCATTTCTACATAATCTCTCTTTAAACTTATCTGTATTTAACTGTATTTTTCTCRTCAGCTTAAAAAAAGCAAGTATAATTGAGAAACCACCAAATTTAAAAAGGGTATTACAAAGGCATTTAGTGAGGACATGCTATTTATTGGCTTTTTGATGGCTATAACGTTTAAGCACATCACAAACACAAATGGGTTTATTTCACATCTTCCTGAGACCAGGAAGAATTAGTAATATTCCCATTTACAGACAGCAACCAAAGAAATACAGTGCAATTCAGTGACATGCCTGTATCGTGCAGGGAATCTGTGGTGCAGCTGAAAGCAGAACCAGATTCCTTTTACTGTTTTAACTGCCACTCTTAAAATTTTTAATTGGTTTTGGTCCCCTGCTGACACCTCTTTCCCTGTTAAACCTATCTATCCTTGTAGTTGCGAGTGCCAATGTACAAATCCAGACTCCTCTTCAGTATTTAAAAGATGCCAAGGGAGACATAACTGCCGATGGAGCTCTGGGATTAGCAGAGTTGTGTTGTGCCTGTTGGAGGGTTCCCCAGCCCCATTGCGCACAACAGGAGCTTTGTTGCTCTTCACTAGGACCATTGCTTTACCCTTCTTGTGAGTGACGTAACCCGMCTCCATGGGGTCACCCGACCAGCAGGCAGAGGTAGGTTACTTGAAACACGTCCCATACTTTCCCTGAACAGGGAAAGTACATTTTGATTTATTCTGCAGGATGAGTAGTTCCCAGAAAAACCTTTTTATTAAATGTTCCATAGGTAAAATAAGAATCCATGTATAGTTTAAGCTGTYGGTCGCCAGCCCCCTGCAGGTATATACTTCTTCTGCTTGAAAGAATGACCTAAAATATATCTCTTTTTTTCAAAGTCTTATCAGTATGTATCCTCATTAAAGGGTTCTTTTGTCAAGAATTCTGATTTTTTTTTTTTCATGCCTTTATGTAGATGATAGTCTCCTAAATCACCAACATGGACTTCAGTAACTTGCTAGGGTTCGAGGTATGGAAAGAACGATTGAAGGAGATTCAATTAAGTACGTTTGAAATTTTGGCCAAAGTTTACGGTTTTTTTTCCCCCCGCTTCAAAACACCGACAGGCTGTCCTTGGTTTTGGAGCTTCTAGTTTTCAAGGCTCTCACCTTGCAAATCTCTGCGTATGTGCTTTATTTCTTAAGTCTATACAGACCACAGTCAAAGCATGGGCATATGTGTGCGTAGGACTAGGATGTCGTCTGGCAGATGGTGTCATGGTACCTAGATTTCTTCAGAAGTCAACTGAAGCCTTCCATAATTTCATGGAGATAAACAGGAAAGCAATTTCTGAATGCATTATAAAGTGTTATTCACTCAGAATTGCTTAGAGGGAATAACCAACATAGCATATAGAAAACTGTGGCTAACCTACATGCTCCGTTGCTATGTATGTGAAAGTTGAATGCCAGAGTTTGTCTCTTTATTTAACATTTTCATGCAAAAGAACAAGGTATTATACCATCAAAACAAACATTTTCCATAAAAGGAAAACACATACATCAAAATCAAGGAGAATAGCCTTGAGTCTTGAATCTTAATATAACTATTAGCTCATTAACATGAAACTTGGCGGGTTTTGTACGTCCCAAAATGTCCTTATCTCTGCAGAGCTCTGTGCTGATTGCTGAAGGTGATTTTGAGACAAAACACTTGCATAAYGGTACGATACAATTTGTCTTTGTGTCAGAGGGAACTGTTTAAATGACTTGAGGTAAGTCAGCGGAATAGTATAAGCACATGTTTGYCCATAGTCTTACCTGAAGATATAGTTGAGCTTGTATTACAAAGAATTCAGCTGTATAAATACCTCGTGCCATCTGTGTATGGCAGGGGAATTGAGCCAGTAGAAGCTCAAGACCTGTGTCAGTGTTCTCACAGAAGGACTGTTTATGAACAGATGTTATGTGGTGTTTTTCACAGAAAATGGGCTCTGGAGAGAGAAAATGTCTATCAATTACTGAGGTATTATGTATAACAGCAATTTTTAACCTTGAGAATGATACTTAAAAGTTCTCTGTGAAATATTCAGTGCCACGACCACTTCCTTTGTGCAAAGTAGCATACGCCCTTGCATATTGCACAAATTCCTTTTAATATTGCATTTTAAGTTCTTTTGGAGACAGTATATTAGATATTGTAGAGTTCATTATTTCCCTGGAAAAAAACAGCGTCCTGGCTGGAAAACTTTTTCTATTTGCTGTTCTCAAAATCAAGCTGGGTTTTCAGGATTGGGTGCTTATAGATTATGTTTTGTGTTTCCCAGACCTATCTAATACATGGATTCAAAAACTGTAATTTACTAAGCAAACTATAAACATTAAATGAATGGAAAAAATATGTATTCTGGGCTAGCCTCTGTCCAAGCCCTGGTAATTAACACTAATTTCAGTAGGGTGTTTGGAAGAATGAGGTCTTAATCTTAGTGAATAAAGATGAATTTACTTGAAACTGTAAAATCAGGCAATATTCCGTAAAATTTAGTAAATATTTAATACATTTATTTATTTAATAGGTTGCCGATGCTAGTTCTATTAGACTAGTCATATCATACTCTCCATTTTTATCCCTTCTGTAAAACTCTCAACTCCAGAGGACCTTTGAACTTGAGCTTTTCACTGTACAATGTTAAAAATGGAGCCCCCAGTTACTGCTAACGATTACAGCTATCAATGTTGTACTGCATTTTACCAATCTGCTCTTGCTTCAGGAGACTAACTATATCTTGCAAAAACGCACTGTTATTAAATATTCTCACACRGGATGTCTATGTGTCGGAAGACCCTTATGTGACCTGTGGACAGACACCGTGTTTTGCATAATATATATACTTTCATTTTCCTCTAGCTTTCTTATTATTTATTCAATAAATCCTTTTTTCTTGCTGACAGCAGTTGTATTTATAAAGCTAAATCCAACACAGCAAAATGTTCATCACTTTATAAACTAAACGCTAATGTTTTATTTATGTGCAATGAACAGAGAAAAAAGAACTGAATTGATGTTTACCTAACAAGCTGCAAAAAAGTGCAGTAACATAATAGTGAAGTTCATAAGCATTCTGGCTTGTAATTTTTGGTGTCAACATTTGAATTGCAGAAAGAGCTTATGCAGACATAGCACGTATACAAGTGCAGTTTAGATCTACATCTATAAAAATAACATCTGTTTAAGCATACATTACATTTAAAAATAACTGTACAGTGATCAGCTGGTTAAGTACAGTTAACCAGATGCCGTTTTAAAGTGCCAGATGGAACAATGAAACTAAGATTGAAAATTAAAAAATACTGTGAAAGGTCAAATCAATTAAGCAACCTGTTTTGTTGGCATGTAACAGTTAAAAGTAAGTTTAAACTACTTAAGGAGTGAGCAATGTGAAGATGAACCAGTTAATTTTTAACTTGCTATTTAGAAGAGGGAAAGATAAAATGCCTGCTGTAGTTCCGGGGTYCCTCGGCAAGTCTAGGGGGATACCGGGCAAATAGACACGGTTAAGTAATGTTTGCTTTGTTTTGCTTTCAATTTAAAATAAATAATATCTTTCAGGCTTTTAAGTAACATCTTTTATGGCAGTCTGAGATCATGCAACGCATATGCAAACGTCTCTTTCTCCTCCCCTATGACCAGTGGGGAACTCCTTGGCCGAATCAGCTCCCTGAGCTTGCTCTTTAGCAGTGGGGATGGTGCCCAGAGGGGACAGGGATGGGCTTGTGCACCCACTGACGCCAGGGGATGCCATGGGAAGCAGCCATCCCTTGCACTGGGCTCTCTAAGCCTGGCTTATTTCTGGGAACTAAACCCACCTGCATTAGGAACGACATCCGATAAGAAGTGTAACGTGCAGTTTTGGAAACAGGCGTGCCASTGTGGTTCTGTGAATAAATGACAAACATTTGTTAAAATTGCACCCAATAATAAGCCACTGAAAGACAAATATGGGGAAAAGAGATCTTATCATCCTAACCTGTTTTAAGCGTAAGGGGAAGAACAACATCTTTGAAATATCAGTGAGCCAATGCGTTTTTTCTTCAATCCTAGCCAGCGTAAAATTCACAATCTAAATTTAAATTTTGGGCAAAGGGACAGTGGTATCCTTGCTTTAATCAGAAAGGTGTAATGATACCCGCAGGTCTGCTGGCAGGCAAGGCAGCACTCATGGCCAATGAGAGAGAAAGTGTTGATTTTCCTATGGAGATGACTGCTGTTACTTTTTGTTATTTTTTTTTTTTTCCTAACAGTAACTGATTCTCAAATTGCCACGACTCAGAATCCCTATAACACAAGTATATTGCTGGATAATCCTCCAGCAACAGTGCAGAAACCAGTGACATCAGGAACTATTTTGGAAAGAGGGTTTAGGCACCAAATCTGGGAGAGCCGYAGGGCTCCGGGTCGGAGGGAGATGCTCAGCTGCCTTGGGGAAGAAGAGCCCCCACAGCAACAGCGGTGCCATCCATCAATGATCCGAGCGTGGCCGCTAACTAGAAAGGGAATTTTTCCTGAATGAGTGTAGGGCTATTTTCAACCTAGGAACTTGATGTTTTTCCTTTGTTTTAGTAACTTTGTTTATATCTGGTTGGCGGAGGCGAGGGGAGGAGGGCAGAGCGCCGGGGCGCATTGCTCCTTCCCGACACCTCCTCTCTTGCTCCCACAGTTCCCAGTAACAGAGCAGCTGTACCTCTCTCGCATGCACAGCCAACTGTTTAGACCAAGAACACAATGAAAAGATTCTGCGGCTGTTAAAATAAATAGCTTCCCGGTAGGGGGTGGAATAGTATGGCCGTGCCTAGGAACTTCGTGTACCCTGCTTTCAGAAAGTACTAGGATAGGACACACTATGGGGAGAGGGGAAACAAGCCTGGCTTCTGCACTTGGCTCACTTTTCCTCCTCACACTGAGAATAGTTACCATACAGATCGCTGGTCCTGTTGGATTCCCTTTCATGGAAATATTTTGCGTTCCTGCTGGTTCAGTGGCTGATGTTCAATTATTTCTTTTTTTTTTTTTTTTTTTTTTTTTTTTTTTTTTCCTTTCTCTTCAAACTTTTTCTCTTCGTTGACAGCATAAAGCAAACATTTGGGCTTGCTGTAAACAGAGAACATACCAGACCAGCGGCAGGTAGCTTGTGATTTTTAAGTGGATTGCCAACCAAAGTTTGTAAATCTRGGAAATCGAATCATTATATTTAACAGACAAATGTGTATAATATAAAATCAGTGAAAAGATAACATAATAAGTACTTTGACTATTATCTGGGGGCCTAATTAGACTGGTGGAATCACTATAGTCAGTGAAATCAGAGTTATACAACTGGGGGGAAGGGAAATCCACCCCCTTAGGGGAATGAACGCTAATGGAGTCCCACTGACATTTGCTGTCCCAGGTATTCAGCAGCTGTTCCTTTTCTTTGCAGAAAACAGGGCTTCGTTTTTGCCAGACCATATTTTCCTTAATTTAACCCCCTGGCAGAGGAAGCAGTGGAGAGACAAGAGGGGCTAAGCCCTGCTTGAAGCCCAGACTGTTTCACCAAGCATCCTCCCGCCTTCATTGCTGCTTCCCTCTGGTCTCCTGCGGTGGTACCTTAGAGCAGGGTGGAGGTTTATGTTAAAAAGGGAAACGCACAGCTCTGCCAAACCCTGTGCTCCATTCACAAGAGCGGGTGTTGGCACACCACTAGCCTTCAAGAAAGCCAAGGCTGTGCTCTCCACTTTGCTCACCCCACCACCCCGGGGCCCTGAGAGATGCTGCCCCAGCAAGCAGAGGCTCTGGGGCAATGCTGCTGCCCTGGGACTGCAGGTCCCAACAGCCAAACAATGTGCAAGATGGCAGGGGGATGTGTGGACTAGGAGTGGTGGTCTGAAGGACGGTGATGGAAAGGCTGGAGGGTATGGGAGTGAGCAGASAACAGCAGCATAAATTTTACTGGGATGTGTTGGGCTGGTGGCTCTTTTTGGGACGCGCGTCATTTAGCCTGAGCAAATGGTTTCCCTGATGAAGGAAATAATTTTCAAGGAAGATCTTTTGATTGAATTTTGCCGTCATGCTTAAGTGCAGATGACATGTCTGTGCTCGCAAGGCACAGTTCATCATTAGCTGGGCAAACTCACGYTGGTAGAAGAACATTTTGGCAGCTGAAAGTAGGACTGGGGCACTTCTTCCTCTGGGAACAGGAATGCCAGGAAGCTGGAGCCTGTGGAGGGTGAGACAGGAGATCTACCTGGTTGCAGGCTGCTTGCTTGTGTTTCTGTTTCCCCCTACAGACCCAGTGCCTGGTCAGCCTTCCTCATTACTCCTCTCCTCAGTGCTCTCCTAACCTGTAGCTAAATCACCCTTGGCAAGTTTTTCTTCCCTTGCAAAGGCGGTAACTCCCCTGTCAAGTTCTTGAGCATTTGTTTGTGCAATGAAATCTGTGATGCTCTAAATCTCAATGTGCATCAGCTGGCATGCTCTGACATTTGGAGAGCCTCAGATTCATTGTGTGCCAGACACACAACGAGAGGCCCCAGCACAGATGTAGCTGGACCTCAGGTTCATCTTTGAAGGTAGGGAGGGATGTGCTGTGGGTCAGCGAGTGACCTGGAGGCTTTTGGTGGGGGAGGGAGGACTGGAAGGGAGCAGTGGATAGCCAGCTGGCTGATTGCACCGAAACCAGGACAAACAGTTGAATATCATTTTCTTCTGAATTCCTAAAGTGCTGGGACATCTGGCTACCTGAAATACATCAACAAATAGGTCAGCTAAGATTGCAGAAGCATGCCCCATGCCGCAGCGCCGTTATGAGAGTGAGAGGGGACCCTGCCAAGAAAAGTCTTCCTTTTTGCAGTAACATTTTCTTCTCTCTAAATTCCTCTGCAGGTTTTTTAACTAAGATCACTGGAAAAAGTGTTAGTCTGGGAATCTTTAATTACAAAACAAAACAAAACAAAACAAAAAAAAAAAAAAAAAAAAAAAAAACACCCAAACCCACCAAACACAAAACCACAAGATATTCAGAGGAAGTGTATTTCGGGGGTGGAAGCAGGAGATCTGCAGCACCGGGCAGCGCAGGCAGGTCTCTGCGCACTCCCACCCTCGGGTTTTCTGGGCGCCTGCATCCCGGGTGCTCCACGCTTGCACTTTGCCTGGTCTAACCATCACGTGGGGAGGGACCTCCTCCCCCATTTTCCTGCGCTTCCCCTTACACCAGCACAAACGAATAGAAAATGCTAGTGTCCTTATTTGGGAGCATTTTGCAGCATTTGCGTAGTCCCAGTGCTGACGAGGGATGGAAGCTGGGAGGGACCTGGTCCCAGAGACCATTCAGTTGTTTCTTATTTCTACAGTGTGGACAGTCCCTTATAGAAGACCCCAAAATTGCCAAGACTAATGCATGTGTTTCAGCTCTTCTTAAGCACAAATATAAATCCTCGCAGGATAGGATTGTTCCTCATGGCAAGGAACACCAAAAACGACCCTCCAAATATCTCTGTTTCAAAATGCAGTGGTCTGKTTTTTCTTTTATACCACTGGTAACACTTCTAAGCCTGTTTTACCCCAAATTATATTTACAGATGTATTGCAGCTCCTATCCCTGATTAGGGTAATGTATAGGAGCTGAGGTAAGTGATGCCACTGTTTGTCCACTGTTTTAGAGACATTTTAAAAAATCATTTTTAAAGCCTGAGAGGTCCTCATAACTTTTTTTCCCCTCTCAAGCCACAGAGGAACCAGTTGATCACAATAAATAAAATTCTTATAATAAAAGTAAAATACGGAATCTGAAACCAAATCAAATACAAAGTCATCTTGTTATTGTTTATACCATATGAATTCTGGGGCACTGCCTAATGCCTTTTTTTCAGTCTTTCTTTTGCTAAATCAACATTAGCTAGCAACACACCTAATCTTGACTGAACTGTGTTATTTCCTGCCTCCCTGCCTTTCCTGTCTAAATCTCACTCTCTGCTGAAGCAGCTAAATTTGCTGCAAATGAGGAATATTTTGGGACATGAATTTTCTTACAAAACATGGGGAGAAATCTAATGCTGTAAGCAAACAGCACTCTAATTAATGCAGATCCAGGCTATTGAAAGCATTTGTAGGTTACTATTATCAAAAAAAGAGATCAAGAAATTGATGATGAACCCAGTACTGGCATGTATAATAAATACTGACCACAAACATTTTTGGGAAGCAGACGCAAAGCTCAGAAATTCTGGACCTGGAACATATGGGTTTTAATAAACAGACTTCTGTTCCAGCTCCTCAGTTGCTTTTTTTTTTTTTTTTTTAACTGTTCTTGCTTAATTTTATGTAGCTGTGTATGCTTCCATTATTAATTAATCTACAAGTATTTGGCATTGCTTCATCTTCGAGGTTTTCTTTAATTTGCAAATGTGCTGTTTTAGTTTCAGCAGGACTTGCGTAGCTAATGTTAGAATGGAAACATATTTAACCCTCTGCTTCGTTTGATTCCTATCRTCTCCTTTTCTCCTTCGAAGAGAAGTAGCCGACTTTATGTGCGTGTGCACGTGCACATGTGCGTGTGTGTATTATTAGCTGTGCTGTCATTTTTAATCCTTTTCTTTCAATCATCATTTTTCCTCAGACATGAAGTATTTCAGTCTAGCATGCTGTACAGACTGTTCACGGTGAAACACTAGTAGCATTTTCAAAATCTAAAACAGAGGAGTACCATGAGGATAGAACAAAAGAAATTAAAACACTAGATATGCCACAGTTGTCTTATGCAGCTGTTAGAAATTTAATTATTTTATCTCATAGAATAATGTGCCCTTCAGAAATCATTTTGGACTAGATGTTTCAAACCAATGATCTGTAGTTAATTATCTTTAATAACTGTTGCACATTATGGTTAGATCTATGTTTTTGCTAAACCAATTAATAATATCTTCATTAGTATAAAGACAAGGTAGCTGGATCCTTTCATTTTTCACATTGAAAGAGTAGATATTTTAAACACTGTAATTTACTTTAGCCATACATTCCCGATGATATGACTAATTAATGAAACTTCAAAGACATATAACTTCCAAAAGCTACTTATTTAAAGTCATTGTTGAGCACTTAATGACATTATGTTGGGGCATTGCAGAAACCATCACTGCCTGAGTGTTGAATTTGCTAAACCTTTTTATGCTACCGAACTGAAGGAAGCTTGAGTTATATTGAAAAGCACATTGAGCCAATATTTCTTCATGTTCAAAAAAAAAAAACCCCAAAACCTGTTGATTGCAAAAGGAACTATCAAACGTTGATGACCTCCTTTTTGCTTACAAGTTGCAGCTGTCAGTTTGTCTTATTCATGCAAATTTGTGTGGAAAATGCTGGAAAAAGAGCAAAGCAAATATTCTATATTTTGTGGGTTGGTTGGTATTAATTTTGTTCAGAATCATTAGTTTTCTAAATATTCTTTTTATATCTGATTTTTTTTCTTTTTTTTTCATGTCCATAATTCACTTTTGGAGCTGGCTAATAACTACCATGTCATTTTAGTCTGCCACCTGACAAAAAATTAACCCTGAGTACAATATTAAATACACAAGCGATTGTCTTGGTATTAACAGTGCTACTGATTGCACAGAGAATAAAGTTGGAAGTTTGGGGCCAAATGTTTTAGGTCCCCTGTTTAGGCATGCGAGCTGATGGAAAGATTCTCCAGAAGACAATGTCCTGCAAAATTTCCCTGACCTTGAGGTAAACTGAAAGTAAAAAAAGATGCATGCTCTTTYTCATCTTATATGTATTTTCATACGATCTTCAAATACCATCCGGCTGTCATGGAAGGCTTTCTGAATCCTAAAAGAGCATTGTATATACAGCCCTCCAAGAACTGGCGTTTCCCACCATGGAGAACCGTACACCAGGAATCAACTAAAAAAAAAAAAGGAAAAAAAAAAAATTATATCTAAGAGAATAAAACAGTGCAGTCAACCGTACACAGGGCTGGAAGGCCAGGAGAGAAGTGTTAACAGCCAGTTGTGAGAGCTACAAAATAATTATCCAAGCAGTGAGCACCCGGTCCTTCAGCTTCTCAGTTTCCCACAAGAGTCATCTTTAGTCCTGGTGCAGATAGGGAAGAGGGTGAATACTAGTCGGGATTATACTTAACTGGTAGCAGAGATGGGGTTCATGGTCCATGTCTGTGCTGGGCTTCTGCTGGTGGAGCCTGGGGCTGCTGATCCCATTTCTCACATAAATGCTGTTTCTATTGAGAAGGTGAAAGGTGTGGATTCTCTTAATACAAATCTGGTAGCCTTGGTGGGGTTGTGGGGTTTGTGAAAATGGATCACCTAAGAGCAAAGGAAGGAGGGAGCTTTATAATGAGTTATCTGTAACGTTTTTGTGGCGTTAGCCATGCGATTTGTTGACTGACGTTTCAAATACAGGTTAATCTCCTGCAATGTACAGGTTAACCTGAATGATTGATGTTTAATGATAATATTAATACATAATAAAAGGAAAAAGAGCAAGAGGTCTAAAAAAAAAAAAAGCTTTTCACACTATATTTCTTCTTTCTCCGTATGCCTACTGAATTAAAAAACTGTGTTTGAGGCTCTGCAGGGGCAAAGTCTATAGCGGCTTTCTTGAAATGACCAGTTCAAACCAACTTGTGGGAACCTGGCAGGCAAACCATCAAAAAGATCATTTTCTAATAAGAACTGTGTTTTGATACTCGTAAACTCAGATATCACTGGCAAGCGATGGCATTTTTCTCAGATGCCAGCACTTCTGCAAAGTTGTTTTCCCCCCTTAAACCGTGCCATCTTAAAAATACTGTGTATTTGTGCCAGACTGTTTGAAGCTGCTGTTACTAATGCTCCAGTGAGCTGTAGGAGCCTATGAGATCCTGAACTCAGCAGTGTGTCGGGCTGAACCTTCTTCTTCTGAGGGAGAGAAAAATGAATTTTCTCTAAATCGTCATTACCATTTTTTAATTCTGTAAGGATGTTTTTCTTCAGTTAGTCTGAAAATACTGAAATAGGGAAACAGTAGGCTGTTTGTAAATCATATGTGTATTTGAGGAAAAACTTGAGAGTAAAAAATGGAATATTTTGGACTTAAAATTTTGCCCACGTTTTCATCTTGATTTGTTATATACTCTATCGTTTTTTTAATTAGGCAATGGACACAAAACATTGTGTCTGGATGCCCTTCTAAAAATCTAGAAGATTTAGTTTCCCATGCTTTTATTAAAGCACGCAATCGTTCTGATAATCTTTAATATTGGTTCATTAATATTTCTGGGATATTTTGAGGTGTAAGCAAAATAGGTGGCTATATATGAGTCAGAAATATTCTCTAAATACAACTTACTCTTAAACCCACTGTAAGAAAATAATGCCATTGTTCATTTTCATTCCCTGAGGCTTATTCTTTGATGTCCTACATACCTAATCAATCTTTAAACCCATGCCAAGTTTGATTGAAGATTGTCAGATGAGGCTGGTACTTGTTACTTAATATTTTTGCTGCAAGGAAGGAGTATACAGAGGAACTTTGGTGTTTGGATACAGCGCAACCGTCTTACTACCTACAATTGTGAGCTGAATAACTCAGTGCACAAGAAATCTTGCTGTAGAAATGGGTGCTGGTTCTGGAGAAAGGATCAYATCATTTTCCTTTTTCACCTGTGCAGTACATACACGTTGGAGTATGACTGGAGGCATTTTGGGATTACCTCTGCTCTGAGCGTAGCTGGATTTGTTGTTTGAGCTTTTATTCAACAAATATATGTATATTTTTCTAGCATACAGCTGTATGCTATTTAATTTCAGTGATTTGTTATGTATCTTTTGAGAACTCTAACCTCTCCTATTTTGGGCTGACATGGTAACTCAAGCTCTTTTCTCTTCCTTTTAAAGTTTGGGCAGCCAAAAAATCCAAACATTTACGGTATTCTGTGTCTTGAAAGCAAGTTACCAGGAACTGGGAGAGGCACTATACAAATTAGGTTACAGATGGAAATCATTATTGCGTTTGATGAAAGTTTCAATAATATTCTCCAATCTTGAAGTGAAGAAGGCTTACTTGCATGGCTCTGTGTCACAGCATCTCGTTTCCAGTGTGAAAGTAAATGAAACTCTACAGTTTCCATTGACTTAGGCTTTGCACTGGGGGTTAGTTTGCACGTGAAATTGGTATCGTATGTAAGCCAGTAATGAATCTGAGCAAATCTCAGTTGTATAAGCTGATGTTAGTGAAATTATTGAAAATTTACCACTTGAGAACTTCTGGTAATTAAAGATTGCTTCTAGAGGGTCCCCCACTCTTCCGGAATAACCTTGTGAAGTGTTCGTCTAAGGGCTATTCATAACCTGCCTGCCTTAGACTCGCTCTTTTCTGCTATGAAACTAGGGACTGAATATGAAGAACAAGCATTTTTAGCACATCTCTGTCTTTGCTGAGTCTGTGTTTGGTTGGTAAGCCCTCAAGGAAGAAACATGTAATATAGGGAATTTGATCTCTAATTTGGATATCATATTCGTAACACCTTAAAATTATGATAATGCGATACTGTTACTGGAGGACTAATTGGAAAACCACAAAAACTTGGAATGCATAAGCCAGTCCTGCATTAATGTTCCTTAATGCAAATATATTGGGTTTGGGGTTGGGAATATTTTATAATTTAAGTAAGCCATTTAAATTATGTGGTTATAACTTAAACAAAATGTATTGTGCATGGGGGTGATAATTCAGAAGCTTTGTGGCCACTTAGCCAGCTACTTATCCCATGAGAATAATACATGTTGTGAAAAATCTTGAATGAACCAGCAGTGGTTAAGAATATATATAAAAACACTTCCCTAGCTCCCAAGAAAATGAGTGATTGAAGAATGTTAAATGTTGCTGCTGCCATATTTATGAACAGGAATCAAAGCTCTTGGGGGCTATAAAACCTTCATTTTCCGGTTGTAGCCCAACTCACGTGGCCAAAAGATACCCCTTAGAAATGAGCTAGGTGAGGCTTGAGCCCAGTCTAAGGCAAATGTCTTGCAAGGTATTTTCTTTCCAGTAATTAGTATAAAACAGTCATATAACTTGTGTCTGTAGAACTGAGAACAGGGATTTCAGGTAAACTAGAGATCAAATAGGATATTGGTAAAAAACATCTGAAGCCAAAACTCGCCAGAGAGTGAAAAAACCCATACGTATYTTCTTTTTTCATTAGAAAGGAGACTATTTCTTAAAAGCCAGTTCATATTCATCTGCCCATTCCGATTATAGCTGGGTCAGGGRAAAAAAAGTGTACTGAGAGAGACAATTGCTAAGCTAACCCAAACTAGAGAAGATTGGAGAGCTGACATGAAAACCTGCTCAGGTTAAGCATGCACCGTGCCCTAGGACAAAGGAGGAGCACAGAGCACTGATGGGGAATGAAGCTACTGAATTTTCCCTGCTGTTTTTCTTGTTGATGTTTTGCATTTTTTTGGTGATAGCAACCGGAAACACGATTTCCTGAGAAAATAAGAGAGACCTCTGAAACTGTGTGGCTGGAAAAAATCTGGTTCTCATAGCTGTGAGAATTAGTGTGCCACCCTGCCCTAAGTCAGGATTACATCCGGAATTAAATCCAACTTTCCTTTGCCTTTGTTTTATTTATTATCTGCAGAATTGCTTTGTACAAATGTTATGAAAGAGCCCCTGCATTGGGGAGTTTTTTTGTAAATGAGCCATCAGCTTGAGTAAACAGGATCTCGGTCGGAGTTCGAAGCCTCCACGAGGCGGCACTAACGCATCTCGCATCCCGAGTTCTCTTTGCCTGTTGGGTGCTCATTCTCCAAACATTGAGAAATTATATTTGCATGCATTTTATCAAAAAACTGTTCTGCCTCTAAATTTTCGTGTTACCCTGCAAAGTGCTGGGTTAACAAAATAGGAGTTAACCTTGATAAGAGCCRTCAGTAATTTCCTATACAATAGATATTATGCATTCTGGGAGCTTTAAAGCAATGATAATGTAAATTGCCTATTTGCAGTGACAAACAATATTCTTTTAGTACTTTTCCAGTATTTCAGTGACTTGCAAATTTTGTGATAGATACCCAGTTGCTACTTACCCTTTCTTTCCTGGTCTTTGTTATGTGTTTAAAAAGTTACAGAAACCRGTTTTATTTGATTTCTTTGGGTTAACAAATGGATGCAACTCTTCTGTGCACCACTCTTTTTTCCCCCACTGATCACAGCTGGTGAGTGAGATGAAGCTAGTTCTCGTCTTTGCAAACTTGACCCCAGCCAGCTGAGATCTAGGCCCTACTGCCTTTTCTCTACTTAAATACGTACTGAACTCTGTCAATAAACAGCAACATGGGAGAGGAGAGCAGTGGGCACAGAAAAACAAAGTGATTTTCCTGATGACAAACAGTCCCATTAGCATGAGCAGAGTTGCTGCTATCAGTAAGGAGGGCAAGTTTCCCCATTTCATCTACTCACGTAATAAAATGCAACGGGAGAAACGAAGTTTAGTAGCAGCGGATGCATACTCTGCCCCTCTGTCACCAAAGGCCAGCTGAGAGGGGTTCACTCTGCAAGCCATGCAAGTCTTGTTGCCATGAGTCCTTACTCCCAATAAAGCAGGGCTATTTTAGTGAGAGATTTTAGTTTAGCAGGGTTTGAAAGAGAACTTATTAAACTTAAGAACGAGATCTATACAATGTCTTTTTCTGTTGCTGGCACTACTTGTCACGATTGTTTTGAAACCCAGAAATGTAGACTGTACCTACCATTCTTTGGACAACTGAATAGCTTCAGATGTGGTAATTACTGTATTTTACTGTATTTTCCTTTCTATTACTTAGCAGTGTGAAAACAGATCAGAAGAAACAAACATATAAAAGCTCTTGCTCCTAAAACCTTGCTGGCTCTTCTCCCTTGGTCTGTGGTCAAAAGTTAAATAGGATGTTCTGATTATCACCACTCCCAAAACAGATCAGTAGGGTTTTTGTTCAAAATAATTCCTCCTCCTCTTGCAGCTAGTCTGTGCCAGCAAGTTCAAAATACGGGAAGCTTGACCTTAGCTACAGTCCTTGCCCATGTGCCACACATCCTGCTGAGACAATCTGGTGGAGACTTCTGAGTTCTGCCCTTTCCACCACAGCACTGACATACCAGGGGAGGAAAAGCCCACGGGGAATCTGATGCAAAGTTACTTGAAGATAACAGGATCCACAGGTTTCRTTGCACTTTTGGAGTAGGACCCAAATGTGTAATAAATTGGCAAGGCAAAACTTCCTGCCGTATATGTGGCGAAAACGAGTCCTCTTCTCCCAGGTGCTAAAGGGGAAAGTCAAAACCTCTTTCGAACTCTGCCACATTCACCAGTGTATAGTGAAAGAAAACATTCCTCCCTGATCCCAATGCTGGCGATCGTCCAGATCCCAGAGCACCCTGGGAAATACCACTTTCCGAACCCTGCTGTGCTACTTAATCACACAATGGGCTACATATGCCATCCAAGAAAATAAACACAGGTCTGGGAAGCTGTTTGTCCTGCAGGGCTAGGAATGCTCTTCCTAACTTGGCAGGGCAGCGTAATCCTCTCTGAAAGGGGAGAGCTGCTTGAACTCAAACTGACTAATGAGATTGAAGAAAAGCCCATCAGAAACTGGCACAGCCCTTCCCTCACCCTGCCAAGGCGCTGCCAGATGACACGGTGCTGGGTGCTCTCGCTGTGGCTTGTATTTGTTTCATGATGGAAGGTAGACCATGGATCTAGATCCCAACAAGGGCCCGAAATGTTGCTGAGTGGCAGGTTGTACCCCAGAGCTTGTGGTGTATAGGGGAGGTTGCTAGCTTTTCTTGGCCTCTGGGCAAAATCTCACTGAGTTCCACATTTCAGCATAGACCACGGGCTCCTCTCCCTGGCAGCTTCAGTAGTGACTGAAATTTCTTATGACTGCAGACGCCTTGAGAGGGTCTTGTGGTTCATATAGGCTCTGGGCTGAGGTCCTGGGATCTCAGGGAAGAGAGGCGGGGAGAGGCGGTGGAGGACAGAACAAGTGGTGGCTTGTTGAAGGTTGCCAGCTGGTCAGCAGCAATTGCAAATTGCATCGGCTTTCCTGAGACCCAGCCTAGTGCTCTTCTYCACTTGGCTCTTGAGATAGAAACCAAATTCCTGTGAGAACGAGACTTGCATTGATTATAGTAGAAATTGGATCTGGATTTTAAATCATGTTATTAGCTCTTCTAGCAAGATGAACTGAGCGATACAATTTGATTAAAAATTGCAGAGACCTCCCCTTCCACCTCCCTCCCTCAGTTTTGGAGCAAATGTGTGCTTCATGGTAACAGGGAATGAAATCATTCCACAAGAGCTTTTTTAATTACAGCATTAATAAAATGCAGTATACGTTACTCTCGAAATTTACAGATTTGTTGCTTTAAACACATCATATTGCTATCTGAAGCACTTGAAACTCTCAGAAGTTTTTAAAAGTGTGTGTTTAGGTTAAGGTTAAGTTGCCCTTGACAGCATTTTTTTAAAAGATTTGAATTGTTGAATAACCACCTTTCACCCATCCCTAATTGTAATTTAAATGACAATATGCTCCCAATCAATAGCTCTTTGTCACACTTTGAAGATCAAGGATGAGATTTCACCCCATGAGTTTACATGGCAAAAGCTTCTTTTTCATAATGCTAAAAATGTTGCATCCTGCTGTTAAAGAAGTATAAGAATACCTGCTCTCAAATAATTAGTTTTGAATAAAAGCATTTAAGTCATACTTTATAGCCATTAATTTGAAACAATTCAAAGCCCTTCATTTCTGCACTTTGTTCACAGCTAAATATTACAATAGATATTTTAGCCAATTGGAAAAAAAAAGTCAGTTACAGCAAGGTAATTTGAACAACTTAAGTTAGGTGATATTGTGAGAGGTGGGTTTTGAATAACTGTAGCTTTATTATTGCATCACTTTTATTTCTATATAGAACGATCTTTGCAAGTGGAAAATTGAAAAGCTTTTAGTGGTGATCATTGTGTGTATGTGACTTTGCATTACTGTGTGCTTGTCTAATAGGTACATATGGGGGCATGTTGCTATTTCTCCAGTTGTACATGTAAAGACAGAGATTTATTATACAGGCTTCACTCAAACAGCTGATTTTTTATTTTATTTTATTTCTATTGTTAGGAGTCCCAGGCAAGGGCCAGGACTCTCCTGTGTTTGGTGTTATGAAATGCCAAACAGAATGATGGTCTTTGTCCCAAAGTGCTTACGATTCTTGTTTTTAGTTAGAGCTGTGAAATGTTTTAAGAAGGATAAAGTCTGGTCTGTTTCTATGTTGTCCTTGGTAAACCCAATCTAGTCTGGTCTCAAAAACGGAGCAATTCTGCTCGTTGCCAGGGAGAATACATAGGTATCCAATGAGTCATGGTCAAACATACGGCCATTATTAGACCACAAACACAGGAGGAGAAAAAAGATTTCATTTGGACCTGTTGTCACTGCCGAGCTGGTGAAGAGGAATAACAAATAACTGAGTGGAGGAGGTTGCTCTTTAGGTATTTATGAGGAGCTTCTCTCCCTGTGGGGATAGACTGGGGAAAAGCAGAAATATGCACGTTGGAAAATTTAACTAGAGCAAAGGAGGCTGTGTCGTGGTCTAACTAAGAGCATTTAGTACATTTTAATGGCAAACTAGAGACAATGGGAAAGAAAAGCTAAAGCTGTAAAGGGCTTTAGCAAATACAAACAACTTATTTTTAGTTTGGAAGAGAAGGGGCAATCAGAAGAAAGATGCAAAGAGAGAAGTGATTAAGTTTTGTGTTAGAGCAATGATCTCTGTGGCAGTATTGCAAATGAGTAAGAGCATGTTCATCCAGGCCAAGAAAAAGGATGCTGAAGAAACAGGACACAGGGTGCTGAGCACCGCAATGCACAGTTGTGTTTTTGTGGCTTAGCGGAAAAGGTCATGTCTGAGAATTGTTATGCTGAAATGTTTTGCAAGACTGGGCCCATATGTAAAGATTTAGAGAAAAATCTCAATTAAAGATGGAGCGCAAGTTCTTACTTTTAACTGTGGGCTTGCACAAATATGGAGTAAAAAACAACCCATGGAGAAAAGGAAAAAATATATTTTTTGAAGCCTTCTTTAAACTGAAAATCCATAAAATAAAGGCTTTGTACTCAGGCAAGTCCTCTCCTCCCAAGTTATCATTTAGTGTTAAGATTAGGGAACTGCCTGTTTTTACTCAGGCACTGAGTTTTGCCTGGACCAGCGTGGGAGAATCTCACTTTATGGTGTTAAACAGTTCCTGCCTGGGCTGCTAGCGGAAGATTTGGAGAGCATCAGGTTATGCTCAGGGTCCCACTGAATTGAGCCATGTACAAATACATAGCAATAGATATTGCCCTGGCTCCAGCCCTGGCTTTCTGCACTCCAAGTTTTCCTACGTATAAAACGGAGGTAGTAATATTTCCAGCGCTGACACTAGTGGTTAGGGGATGGGTACTTTTGAACATTCATTTGTGAAAAACTATATTGGTACAAAGTATTGTTTCTGTTCATGTTGTTTCAGATTATCAACGCTGTTGATCCTTGTATCAGTATACTCAAAACACAGGACTTATTGATGGCTTTTATTTCCTATATGTGTCATATAAATGCCTTAACAGATGAACAGGGTAGTGAAAATGATAGGGTACTTCAGAACAGCTCAAAGTCACTGCTTCTTTAATAAAGATTTGGTTTTGCATGCCGGGAGAGATGGAATTCACACCCCAACCTATGCACAGCTGCAAGCCCTATTAAGTGAAACCCCTCCTAAATATAGATCCAATGGCCTCATCCCTGGCCAGCTTCCAAAGACCATAGAGGCCTGTTTCACTCCTTCCACATCCCCCTTCCAAAGCACAATGAGCATCAAGTCATCGAACTTTCTTCTCTGTAGCTGGGAAACGCGGGTGCAGAGTTCGGAGGGTCGGAAAGGCGTAGCGAAGGCTTCCTGCAAGGAGGGTAATTTTCATGTGTGCAATCAGTAAGTAAAAAGAACACTACAATCACTGTCACTATTCTCAAGTTATCTATTCATTTTCCTGTGTATTGTAGCTTTAAAGAAAAAGGGCCTTTTTGTTTTTTTCAAGTAGCCCTCAAGACAGCGTTCATGAGATGAGCAAGTCTGAGCTGTGCTCAGACAAAATATTTTAACGATCAGGAGAGCCCTGATGCTTGGCAGTCGCTAAAGATTGCATGTTAAGAGTAAGCCAAATCATCAAAATGCAGCTTGAGTAGGTCCAGTGATGGTGTATTATATTGCTACAATTGTGGCTGCTAGAGTTAAGGTTGAGTGGGTATTTCTATTATAAACCCCTACTGGTAGGGTTGAGTATTTTGACCACGTCAGATAATGTCAAGTGAAACTTCCCATATGAATTGACATCCAAATATGTGTAACCTCCCTTTCAAAACAGGATCAAGCTCTTCCCCCTCCACCTAACCCTCTTCCCAGCCTACACCTGATTTTGTACCTGGGTCATTCTCTTCAAACACCAATGAATAAAAAAAAAGTAGATATTTAGTTTAAAGAAATCAAGACAAACAGTGCCCGATTGTTGRTGCAGGTTTTTCTCCTGGTGGTTGTCACACTGCTTGGTGTCACTTCCATGCAGTGGTCGTGCTGGCATTGGAGACCAGCCCACGCCATCGTGTCACCTGGGAGTATGATGTGATCTGTAGGGCTCTCAGTGGCAGCATTAGTGTAGTTATATCATGGCAATGACACTGTATTTCACCAGAGTGCCCTTTTTCCCTGGGAGGGGCTATAGTAAACTCCACTGGTAAAAGCTCGGCGTTGGCAGCACATTTCGCATCCACAGGCAGAAAGCTTTGCCAGTACGTTTTGCCAAAGTGCTCTAAGCGTGCGCATGGCCAACGCGCCACAGATCTGCAGAGCTCATTGCAGTCAGCAGGGAYTAGTGGGGCCAATAACATAACAGGATTAAAGAAAAAATTGAACTTAGATAAAACTTAATGAAAACTTCCTATGTTATGTTGTTAAAGTTTGCAACACAGTTTTCTGGAAGGGACAGAAGCCTTCGTTGCTACAGGGCCAATATTAACTAGTAAGGATTAGAAATGGATTTTCTTCGTAGGAGAGTGACTCTTAACTTGATGCAAGAGAGAAAGGATGCTCCAGTGGTGAGGGTGCAGCTGGGAAATCAAACCCCGGAGTGCCATGCCGTTTCTTTGTGGTCACGAGGAGGTTGAGCAGGCTTAGATCTTCGCAGGTATTTAGGACTTTACTCTTCAGCAGTCTCTGGGTACCTTAAGTGAGTGAACGTTTCCAAGGACAAGGCCTTAGTCTGTGCTGCCCATCTCTCCATCTGGAAAATGAAGAGTCTAACATTTACCTGTCCTCTGCAGCGCTGGAGTGGACGAGGCTGTCAGAGACAGAACAGAGGTGAATGAGTCAGGGGTTGAGTAGGAACAGAGGGAGGGGAAAATCCTGCCACTGATACATTACAAACACTGTTCTGCAGAAGATTTAAGATACTTGATGGTATCATGATAATTTTTTGTGTGTCAGAATTGCTAAATATTCAAATCACTGTTTTTTGCCAAACCCAATGTGGAAAAGCAGATGAGAGAATGTTTTGCAAACTTTTAAAATCACCTACAGTGCTTAAGATGATGAAGGTAGATTAGATAAGACTAGCAAAGTTATTTGAAAATAAACATTTATTTAAAAAATATCCTCTGCATTGCTGAGCCCACAAACATTATATAAATAATACACAGTTCATGAATAGGAATGAACAGACTTCTACCCCTCACCGGTACAGATTTGTATTCTGCACCTGCCAAGACTTTAATAACCCTCCTGAAAACAGTAGTATCTTTGCAGAGAGATCTAAAGGAAGTTGTTCTTGAGAATATGCCCCTGAAGCTTAAACTTCAGTTATTAATGGATAGATTTACAAATGTATTTAGGCAATTAGAAATGAGAATACATGACTAGTCCTATTTATAAAAGCTAAACAAGTTAGCTGCCTAGCTGCTGGTCTGGTCTCTGTTAATGCCCTTTGGTACGTTCACGCACTTTTAGGTCATAAGTACTTTGTCAATCATATTCTTATTCTGCAAACAATGCTACATGTGCTTAACTTCGTGCATGCAAATAGTAGCCAGTGGGACTGCTCACACAAATAAAGTATTTACATATCTGTAGGAGCTGGCCTGAAATGGTAAACATTACAGAATAGGTCTAAACTACCATCTTTGTGTCTATGAGTTTAAACATGGCCAAACTTCAGAGGTGGCTGGTTTCAAGCTGGTGGTGCAAAAAGTTTACAGAAAACTCCTGCTTAGGATTTGGTCTGAGCTTGCTTGTCATGTTGGTTTGAATCTACCTTTCCAAAAAGTGCTTCCTTTTTTTCTTTTCTTTTTCTTTGCAACCTTACCTGTCTACTCCTGAGGGTCTGTCTCAACACTGGTGGCTACAAAGCCTTCTGCTAAAATGGAAGACCCAAAATAATGCACTGAATTTCCTATGCAGTTGGGGAATTAAAAGAAAAGAAACCTGGGTAGGAACAGCTGTTCTGGAATTTGTTCAGAGTGCTTTCCTGTATCTGTGTCATCTAGTTTGGTTAAAAAACAAACAACAAAAACCCCAAACCCAACCCCTTGGCTAATAAGTCAGCGGGCACATCAAGAATCTGAGTCTCAGGCAGGGGGAAGGGAGGAAAGTTTTGGAATCATTTATGTGCTAAAATGCAGCCCACATTCCACAAAACATTTAATATTTAAAGCTTGTTGTTAATGACCCTGTGTCTTTTGTTTGGGCAAATACCTAATGAGTCAATTATGAGCACATACATCATCATTTGTAAGGTATTTACTGTATTATATGTTTTAAAATGGAAAGAAGTTATTAGCTTTCAAGTCACTTTTAATCTTGATATTATTAACAACGAGAGATACATTTGTCTCTATACATTAATAATCTGAGGGTTAATACTCTATTTGATCAAAAGGAACATTGAAATGATCTAGTAACGTCTCAAAATACAACCTGCGTGCGCAGCGAGGGTGATGGGGTAGAGCACCGTGGCTGACCAGTTCCCTATCAACTTGATTGCAGGATCAGGGTCTAAATCACAGTAACACAGCTATAGTTATCAGATGATTCAGTAACTCCTGCAGATGAGAGAACACTATTAAATGCATCAAATAAAAAATAACAACACTGATGAATTTTTGTTTCTATTAGTGCATTTTTAGTATGCTTTTCCTATGCTAGGTGATAAACAGCTAAGAAGTGCTCCCAAAAATCTTCCAGTCTAGAAGGACAAAATGTTTGGACAGAGAGATGTGACTGGTATGGTGGATATGGAAATGGAAGACAAGTTAGTTGATACATTTGGTTGTAGTTCTGTTATGGCCAACGTGCATACATGTGGATCATGGCAAACCGTGTTGGAAATGAGCATGTATGGGACCAGCAATAAATCAGGTATCTCCTGGAAATTCAGTTGTGGCTGTCAAATTTCTACAACTGGCACTTTAGGAGATGTCCAAGTCCCATCAGGGTTTTGCGATTGTTGCACGAGGTGATTCTTTTTGCCTCAAAAAGAATGCATCCAAGAACTTCACGTTCAGTTGTCTTAAACTACAGAAAGTTGTCACTGCTCTTGGTAATGCAATTCATCAGAGGAAGGGAGTGTTTATACCTATTGCCCAAAGCAGGCACAGTAAATGAGCCCGTGCAGAGCTCTGTGCTGTCATTACTCAAACTGGCTTGTTCCACATTAGCTCCCTGAACACTACGGTTTTTCAGGGAAGACATCCTCACGGTTGCAGGCTAAGTTATGCATTCGGTCTTGTAAATGCCTGGCACTACAGTGAAGAGACGGCACCTCCCCTCTATCGCTCTCTCTGTGGCATAGATACTTGTTGCTCCCTTTTTCAACCGTTATGCAACATTCCTGTTTGCATGTTACAACCGATTTGTTTTTTACAACGGAAATAGCTGCATTTCAGTGATGGTAAGACTACTACCTCAACAGATCTAGTGTTTGCAGAAAGCACCACCCTGGAAACCAGGGAATAACCCAATCCTGCTCATGTTCAGAGACCACATCAAAACGGGCATCTGGTCTGTCCACAAGCATGGCAAGGGACCACTCTACCTCTTTCTCTTCCATAACCTTTCTTTTTTTACCTCAGTTGCTCTTGCTGCTCTTCACAAGCTCTTGCTTGCCCACTCACAAACAACTAAACYGAGCGGATCCAGTGGAAATCCTCTGTCAGACCCTGGGGAGCTTTGCAAGACGCAGCAGTGGGAGTAAGGGACAAGAAGGAAAGGATTACTAATACATTAACCACTAAACTCTAGTTAAGGAAAGTGTTCCTGCTTTTTTTCTTTTATATGGGTTAGCAGAGATGCCTGAAGAGTGGTGACACCTTTGAAGTAGAAGTGACCTGACAGGTGATGTTAAGAGAAGAGCTCGTAGCGGCTCTTTCTACCAAACTGGTCGATAATATCTTTCTAAAGCTATCTGCCCTGTAAAATAACAAGTATGGCATACTTTGATTGAAATATTTCATCCTGTCACCATAAGAGCATCAGAATCACTGTTCATTGCTGTGTGAAACATTCACATAACCTGGCCAGTGTCTTGGATGTAGTCAGGCTCTAAGGGTCAGAAAAATCCCCATAAACAAGCCCAAATTAAGGATTGTTTGTACTGTTAACAAAATGCATGAAGCCAACAGATCCCACTAACTCCTTGCAGTGAGGTGGCCACTCTGGGGAGGGAACGAGGAGGACTCCGGGAAGCCCTCCCAGACGTCAAAGCAAAGCACAGAGGTGGTGGAGGCTGAGGGCGCCCAGGCTGCCCCACGTCCCTCCCATCAGGCAGGGTGGGTTTCCTTCAGCCCCCCGGGAAAGGCACTTCAGATTGTGTGGAAACTCAGTATGAATGAAATCCTCTTGCTTTTTGCATAGCTCTCCAAATAATCCTTGTATGAAATCAGATGTACAACTCAGCCATGGTAAATTTAATGCTGCATCTCTTTTTCTGCCTTACTCTCCCCATGCCTTATTTCTCATGCCAGACTTATTCTCCCTTTGTTTTTATGGGTTTTGCAGCAGTAAAACTGGCTGCTGTTTAGCAAGGAGAGCTGTAGCTTGATTCAAACCTTAGTTACAGACTGTTTCTTTTTGTTGTTAGACACTACCCGCCTCATACTCTACCTGGCCAAACCTGCCAAGTTTTGGATTTCCTAGAGGAGGCTTTTTATTCTGCCTTCTTGTCTGCACATGTACACACAACCTCCAATTATATAATAGGTGAACTCACTGTTGTGCTATTGTGCATTTTCCTCTTTTTACAAGCTAACTGCACTGACACTTTTTTGTGTTTCGAGTTTATTGTTACCTCGTGCTGGGGCTGCAGCCCTGAGATTTCCTCGAATCTTCACTTTTCCCACACCTAATCAAGAGCTTATTTTTAGCACATTTTTTTTACCTCCACTTTTTAAGGCTCTTAGAAGTTTCAGACCTCTAAAATACTAAAAATGGCCTGACCAACATAACCTCTCTAAACATTGAGCATTGTGTAATCTTTGGGCACGTTATCAGCCTACCTAGGATGGCAGAAGAGCTTAGTCGGTGGTAAAAGAGCTCAATATGTTTTAAAATACGAGCAAGAGGTGATTTTCTTGGTGCTGCTTTCAGGCTTAGCTTTCTGAGCGGCTTCAGAGGAAGCTCCTGGAGGGAGCACCATGTTGTCATCAAAGCCGCCAGCATGCAGTTTATATCTGACAGCGAGGAGGAGGAYGGGGTTCCCCTTCCAGCCACACATGTTGCATGGGCACGAGGCTTCCCAGAGACGGGCTCTCAGCTGGTACACATCTGCCTCGTCGCAGCTCTCCTTTTCAGCAGATAAGAAGTGATGAGCGTGCAGGGCTTGTTACAAACTGGCCCTTTGTCGAGAGTGGTTTCTTGGAAAAGTGACCACATATTTCTGATTGAAGGAGCGGAAAGATGCAATCTTTGCCTCCGACTAGCATCTAGACCATCTTTCTCTGTAGACCACATATGAGGAGGAAGGGGGAAAAACAACTGCAAACAAACAAAAATGGAGTGAGGTGGCTGAGCCCAAATTAGATTAATTAGCCTCAGGCTGTTTTGTATGTTTATATTTAATTTAGGTTTAGCTACTTCAAAGTTCACATAGTTCTAGTTAATAACTTTACTATAACTTATTATTTTCAGATGTTGGCAGGTAGACAAGTTGTGAGTCACCTGGAATATGAGGCTAAATAAGTAATACTCACTGGCAGGGTTTTGACCATGACTGATTACACTTCTCTGTCTTCTGTGTTAGAAAAATATAGCTTCAGAAGGAAAAAACTCTACTTTTCTCACTTCTAGTGCCATTTTATGTTGAAATGTCCATGGGGTGGGTTAGATTTCATACATGGCTGTCTAGCTTTCAAAAACTTTCAATCTTTAATCTGCTGCTTAATGATTAGTACATCCTGTAGCATACCAGATCTTTATTATTTCATTTGACCTCTTTTGTGAACCTAAGAAGGTCCACAAAACCTGTTTGTTTATGAGCAGTACAGTCTAGAGGTTAGTAGTCTTAAGTCACAGAGCAGAAAATGAATGGGTAGCTCTTTACTTGGGATAATAAAATTGTTGTCACTCCAACTATAGATTTTTGTAGGTTGTTACATTAGTTAAATAAAATACTGCCTCATCAATGCAAATTCCCATTCCAGCTAGTCCTGTTGTTGAAGTAGTCCTGGCTATAGAAGCAGGGATTCATTCATATTGCTGGCAGTAAAAAAAAAGAAAATTGTGTTTGACAAGAGCGGAGAGTTAAGATCATAACTTTTCAGAACCAATAAGGGTTCRTGGAAAAATATATACTTGGGAAGAACAAAACCCTAATCACAGGCATTGCTTACTGGAGGTCTACAGCTGTGACAAATGGTGTGATACTCATGAATATGCAAAGTTCTTTTCAGCCTGTAATTATAAGAATCATTGAGCCTATATATGCATTTCATAGGAAGCCTCAGTTGCATAAAGCAGCAGATGTATTTTGGTGACAACAATCAATAGTAAGAGAGAAACTCATCATAATCCCAGGAGCTCAGTGTGGACCTGACAGGCTGTTTTTCCTCTAGATTTCCAAACCCTTCTGTGAATTTGCACCACTGGATTAGTGCGTGTTTCTCTCTACTCTCAGAGTAAGTCTGCTCTCCTTGACACCCAGCCAGATGCACCAGCTCTCCTCCTTTACCTTCTCTCCCTTTATCCCGTATGCACCTTGGAGAGAGAGAGAAGAGCAGCACTGCTTTCTCCAAGCCCTTCCTTCTCTAAGCACAGATGCATTTCACCCCCAAGCAGCACCAGCTATTTGCAGGGTGACAGACCACTGGGTTATTTTGCTTGATTCTTCTACTGGCATTTTGTTTGAAGTGCTACTTCCATCTGGAGATGGAATAGCCTCAGAATCTATCATCTAACACCTCTTTCTTACTGATGTGTTTTGCAGATGAAGGCCTGGCTGGACTGAAGTCAGCAGCAGTGGCTGAAGACACAACCTCACATGCGAAGGTCAAAGCTGAGTGCAGGTAGGGTTAAACTTGAGCTGCAGCTGGCAGAGCTGGGACTTTGCCTCCAGACACTGCTTCTTTGATATGTCAGGGGATCACTGATGGATGGAGGAGACGGTGAGAGATGTGGCTGTTAAAGATTTCCCTTTCACTCTTGAAAAAACTAAGAAAAGTCTAAATTTAAGAGTTATGCAACAGATCCTAGAACTTAGCCTTCTTAGCCCAAATGAAATAACCTCCAAAACCAAAAAGATGAAAAAGAAAAAAAGAAATCCTGATAAATTCAGAATCAAATGAGACATAGGAGAGAGGTAACTTAGACACCTATAGCAGCTTATCATAGTGGAAGATTATTATTACCATGTTATGTGTATCTGGGGACAGACACAGCTGTTTGCGTTTTCTAAATATCACCCTGGGACTAACATCTCCCCATACCAATGTAAGCATATATTTTACAAATTGAAATACCTGTTTATCAGCAATATTAAAGTATCTGTGTTTGTCAGGCTTATTTTGGCAGTAAATTATGTTGCACGTGTTGGTCTTGATGAAAAGCGTTGAGATGTATTCTGTGTCAGGAAGGGTCATCTCTCTATTTTGTACCTTGTTCTCACTGCTCCCAAGTCTACTTTCACAAGATCTCTCAAGGTTTCTCCATACCATGTGCCAAGCTCTTTGGAAAATACTGGTCACTTACAAGCACTATTAAACCCAAGTGCTTATTCAGGGGTTATGAAGGTGACCCATCAAGATTTCTACAGGTTGCTTGGAGTTAACTGCAAATATCTGGAAGAAACACATGTGTTCTGCCCTTCAGAAAATCATGTGGAAGGCATAAACAGGTTATCATGACAATTATTCTTGCATGGTCTAAGACAGTTTAGGAAATAGTTCTTTTTAGGGAAAAGACAATAAAATTGATGTGTTTAAGAACATTAGGATATTTGAAATATTGAAAAAACCCTACTGTATGAAGAGAAATCACTGCGTTTCTAGAAGCTACATTGTATGTGTTCAGGGTTGCTTGACTCTCTGTTCTTAGTGTAAATGAGACAAAATAGTTGTTCTTAGACAGCAGTATACTTACTTTCTAATGAAATACCTGTGGGTTTTGGCATAGCCAGCCTGTGTCGGAGGCAGTATGATCACTGTAGCAAGCAAGATGTAGAGACCCACAGATTTACCAACTATAAATCATCAATTTTTTCTTCTCGGAAGATAAAGATCCCTTCTCTGTTGGGATATAACCCTCAGTACACACCTAGCCAGGGAAGGAAGGGGCACCTTACACCACCTTTACGTGGGCAATAGCACAGGCAAAGAGACCAGACTCCATGCCAGAACTGCTATTATTTTTCCCTAGGCTGGGGGAAACGTTGGCCCCAACCATCTGCACAAACCGAGCCAGGATAGGGGAGGGAGTAATCAGAAGGGACTTTGCAATGCTTTGTGTTTGGGGAGAAACTAGGTGACAAACTCATTTAGAGCCAGTAACAAATTAGTTTAGGCTTATGGCATTACAGCTGTGTATCAYTCCTCGCTCAGGACTCATAGCATTTTAGCACCTTTAAACTGTTTACTTTTTGCATGCCAAAGTCAGATGGAGAGGTGTACATCTTCATGGCTAGATGGATGTAGTAAGCATGAAAAAATGGCCCTAAAATACAAATGAGTGACCTGTGGTGTAGCAGAAGGGGATCTTGTCATGCTGAGTGCTGTGCAATCTGTTGAAAGCAAGCCTTCATATTGATTAACTACCACCTTCTACTGCCATAACATAACTGAAATCCAATATGTTACATAAATAAAAATCTTTCTGGTTATTAAGGGGTCATTTATTTGGGGAAAATGTCCACATGAGTGTATAGTCCTTATTCATCCCGAATGGAAAYGATAAATAATTGGGGTTTATGCGGAAAACCCGCAGGGGGTAAAAGACCGCAGGGGTGGAAGGCTCCTTCCACGAGCGGGGTCAGGGTGCAGTACTCGGCGTCACCGATTTTCACCCTGGCAGCACCTTCTGCCTCTGGGATTTCTGCTCCCTGCTGGGACCCCCAGGGCGGGGCGAGAGCCGTGCACCTCCAGCAATGAGCGTTGGGCACAAATTGGGTAGGTAGAGGCAAAAGTCTTGAGACTGACACGCACGGTTGATTTTGTAGGTATAAACTATACCAGTGGAAAAAAATTCTTTGCCCACAGGCTTCAAAAAACAACAAAAAAAGGCAGAATATAGCCTCGACTACAGAACTGCTGCCTGGCACGTTTGTACATTTCAATTTCCAGTAAGCCGCGTTCTCTAATCACAAGACTTCTAATCTTCTACCACCGAGTCACAGATTTTGAATTCAAATTTCCTTCTTTTTGTCTGTATTTAAAAAATAATAATAATCATTTTCCATCTATTACAAATAACAATACAGATCCACAGACTGAATGCTGAAGTTGTAATTCAATCTCGGGCTTTGGCTGCCATTCATTGATACCTCGAGCTGTGCTCTTATTATTTATGACATCAGCAGAAACTCTCGATTGAATTGCAGCCTTATATTTAATTAGGGACTATGTATTATTTTGTATGCAATATCCAGAATTAAAAATAGCCCCTTTCCAGAGTATAATGGGGAAAAGGCAGCAAAGTTTGAATATATATTCTAATTGATATTTCTTGTACTTATTCTAAAAGTAATCAAAACGTATGTTAAATATTAATTATAATATTTTTACTGCATTGTGCACCCTGATTTATTGCTGCCTCTTTTGGTTCACTTTTTAATTACTGTACATTATAAGAAAACTAAGGGTTTTTTAAATAGAAGAGTTATTTAGCATTGAAATTAATGTATAATTCAATATCAATCCTCATAGCGAATGTTATATTAAACGTAATGAACAAAAGGTGTATTTAACACAGTTTGCAAGTTTTTCTTTTTTTTACTTTTTTATTTTCTCTCCTCTCACAACATGCCTCTCAACTCTCTCCACATTTAAAAGTCGGGGACAAAGCTCATAAAGGAACAAAAGACTGAAATCAGGGATGGTCTTTTTTTAAAAGAGGTACAGTTTCAAAGCCTGGAGGAAAAAAAAAGATAGAAATCAAAGTGCTCTTGAATACAGAGAACATTTTAAAGGAAATATTGAACTGTTTGCTTAAAAATCTTACATTATTGCCTTCTTTTTTAACTCAATTCCTTTTTGAAGGAGAACACCAGATAGGGACAAAGAGAATATTTTCATGCAAAAATCAGGCACAGGTACAGAGGCACAGCCAGACATCATTTCAAGTGGGCACAGGAATTTAATTCAAGTTATTCTCTCCTTTATTCCACATTTAACAAAGTTGAAGGATTTATCCACCTCTCTGACACTAGTGCAGACTTCACTAGGTAACATTTGTATCCAGTGGCAAGTAAATATTGGGCTGGATTTTTATGTCCACCTGAAATGGATTCTGATTATAAACCTCAGCAGTTGTAGAAAATAAGTTTTGCATCGCTGCAGAGCTCTGYGCAAAGATTTGTTAAGTTGTTATCGGTAAGAACAAAGAGATTACCCTTGTTTACCCACCCAGGTTTAATTCAAAGGCAGCGCAACCCATTTTTTGCAGGGGCAAATTTGCCTGATATTTGGAGGCAGCAAGATCTGTGAGTATTGGGAAAATGGTACGCTGGCCGAAAGCGTTCCCGTGCTTTAGCAGTGGGTGCTTTAGAAATCCCCAGGCAGAGGGAGGTGATGTAGTGGGCCCTCGCTAAGCCATTGGTGTATCATCATGGGAGAGTGGAGAAAGAATGAGGTGATGCCTCCTGCCCCGGGGCAGGTCCGAGCCACTCAGCCTGTGGATGCAGGGCGTTTGGAGGGATGGATAAGCTGTTTGAAGCAATATTTACAGATGTGTTATCATTAGCCTGAGAACCTCCTTGTCTAAGCTACATGACCTGGTTTCCTGAAAGGAGAAATGAAAAAAACATGTTTGTTTTTAAATAAATAACAGATCCCTCACTAAATCATCTAACATACTGTCTATTTATATTTCATAAGGACAAATGTTTCTGACAACTCTCATAATAGGTCTGTACAAGTATGCCATGTTCTTCCCAAGGAGGCTTCTTTGAGTGACATAAATTGCCATTAATGAAAATTTTAACAATTCAAGCTAAATAATTTTTTAACTTTTAATGTGCAGAGATGCAACATAACATGGCAGGCCTTGCGAGAGAAGACATTTGTTTTGGAAAGAAGTTGCAGAGTATATTTATTCATAGACCAAAATAAAAGCAGCATGAACATTATTTTTTAATAGCTCTGCTTGTTGGGTGGCTGTACAGAAACACTGATATATTCCTTCAGTAAATACTGGAATATACGGCGCTGTAGTGCCTTGAGGAAATCTCAAGTASCCAAATGTTAAAAGTACAGATCTTATAGCATTAAACAATGATGTTGACCAAGAGGTCACCTGAGACAGTGGGACTCTACGTGAAATCATGCCGCAGCTCCGTTCTCTGGTCTTTAATGACACAAACAGCCACTGAACAACCAGCATCGAGAAAAAAACTTGTTATTATTCCTCCAGAAATCCCCCACCAGCAAAATCATAATATCGCAACCCTAAAACACAGGTAACGGAGACATCACCCAAGGGAGCAGGGAGGGGAACTTTCTTGTCACTCTTATCACTCCTTCCCTCATCAAGCTATGTCTGGGTCCACTAATCCGTTTGAAATTCCCGTATCACTGTCATTTACCCTCCTCCCCGCCCAGCGACCACTGATGTCGGCATTGACAGGCACCTGTCACTTCTGATGAATTCTGGATCTGGTCCACTGGACTTCGGCGAGGCAGGCGAGGATCATTAAGATTTTGCAGTGTTAGTTCCAGCTTTCCTCTTATATAATAGCAGTACCATTTGAAAGTCACAATATATACTTTCAATAAATGGCTTTCAGATCTGATAAATGTTTCAGCCGTGCTTTGGAGTTTACAAGACCTGACAGCCATCTATTTTAAGTGTACAACGGACTTTCAAACATTGTTGTTTAAATATCTAATAACTCTTACATAAGAATTTGGCACTAACAACGCCATCATGCATTCATTTGAAAAAGCAGTAAACTTATCCCATGGAAAAGAAAATGTGGATATTGCCACTTAGCAGTGTATTGGGCAGGCATCCTTATCGATTCAATCACAGTAGATTTATTTTTTAATATTTGCCAATCGAAACAAAAAAGTTTTCATGCAAATTAAGCATGCATTTTCTGAAGCCAAGTTGGTGTTGCAGTGAAAATGCGCTCTATTGCTATAATGTAGGATCCTTTCTGTGTTACAAGTATAGAAGTGACTCTAATAACTGTATACATCAAAATCATGCTGAATTTGTAAAATAAAAGTATGCAGCTCTGTTGTCTGTATATCATTCTGAAAGACTTCAGTTCAGCAAAGCATTTTTATTAGTATTTACTACTCCCACTGAAGTTAATATACCTAATTGCAGACAATAAAACAACTGAGATTCTTCAAATTAAACACATCTTTAATTGCGTTGCTAAAATTGAACAGTCATGTCATTATGTTAACAAACACTCACATTTATCTAGAAGAGGATGATGTAATCAAACATGAGAAAGAGTCAGGATGGAAAACTGGTATCTTTATCATTAAGCTGGCCTGGTRTGCAGAGCCCTTCCAGAAGACTTAGGAAGGAGGCATGATGCAAGTGAAATGCAATCCAGTGGGCGAAAAAAAATGGGGTGAAGAAAATAGGCACATTGCAGAGTTAGTTCCTAATTAAAATTAAAACTGACAAAACAAACCCTGCAGGCAGGCATCCATTAGTGCCACAAGGCATAAGAACATGAAAATTTATTTTAGTGCAATAGTTGTAGCTTTGTGTGTTTCCTCTACCAATAGATGTTGAATTATTTGTAGTCTTCAGCGTAAGTAGTGATCAAGGGAGGCAACGGRAGAAAATGGTTAGGGCTGATTCTAAGTAGGCAGAAACCTTACTAATTGTAACGGAGTTGGACTAAGCCCTTACTAAATTTCCCTGAAGGCGAATGGCATGTGGGGAATTTTGTGTAGAAAGGAAGTTGAAGGTTCCATGCAACCGTCGATTTTTGGTGAAACACGTCACTCATGTTCTTAAACTGCCTGTACATATCAGGTTATTGTTACTGAATGGAATCAATTATTCTGGCTCTAATCCATATTTGGGTAAGACAGCGGATGTAATATTTCTTGCAAGTGAGCAGAGGGGTCTGAGAAGCAACATATCTACAGATTGCACTGTTTTACAATTTGATCTTGAGTAAATCGTTTAACTTCTGTATACCAGTTTGTGTGTGTGGTAAATGAGAATGATATATATTTGCCTGATTTTTAAAAGTATTGGAATGTGGGGAAGAAAGTAGTATGACTAAYGTTGTTTATCATAGTGTGGTTTCTATCTCATTTTCTTTATAATGCACACACTAGTGCAATCCTGCTCTATCTCGTGAACYGCAAGAAGCAGCTGCAAGTATCTAGATGTCCTGTTTCGGTATAAGGGAAAAAAAGTCCAATGATATTTTGGC
The DNA here is from genome assembly GCA_035582835.1 of Phoebastria nigripes. Lineage (NCBI taxonomy): Eukaryota > Metazoa > Chordata > Aves > Procellariiformes > Diomedeidae > Phoebastria > Phoebastria nigripes. Next base: position 2,086,594 of record JAYKAV010003332.1, read on the forward strand.
TGTGTCATGCACCAAATTACTGGTTTATTTTTGTAATTGTTTTTTTTTAAGCTATTTGTATTTTCAGCTTAAGCACTACAACAGGGCTTTCCTGGGGCTCTTGTGCCCATCTTCCATAGTGATTGCAAACAGAGGTTTCTCTGTTGATTGAAAAGTAGGGCTGTTAGAGGGATCATAGGTAACATTTATCTATCAAATAGACAGATAAATAAGATGAAAACAGATACTACCTCTATGAGGGTGGAATGTCCTATGCTTTCAGGTTAATAAGGTCAGAAAAAAACTTCATTTCCTGTCTGTATGCGGCAACTAATAACTGAAACTGAGGAGGGACAGTGCTTCTTGTGTAGGGATATGGAAAAGAGCAGAGCAGGACTGCGGCAGCTGAGGCGTAGGTGCATCTCCAGGCACATCCCCACTGCACGTATACCACATGCTGTGGTACAAATCTCAGCTTTGACTGGATGGAGAAAAAAAAAAAAAAAATCATCTGTACAGAGCCCATTTTCTTGAGTGATTAGATGAGGCTTCAGCCAGAAAACCTGTCTTTTGGTGACTATGTCTTTGGTGCCCAGGTTTGAGGTCCAAGGACATCAAAATACTGAGGACTCATCTGACTATTTATGGCTGCAATGGAGAGCAGCACAGCTTTCCACACTTTGCCTATACTACTGTTGGTAGATAGTAAGCAGAATTGATGCCAGAGGAAGAACTTGCCCAAAGCCAACAGCCCTAGAGCTGTTTTTTCCTTTCAGAAATTTCAGAAATAAGGGCATTGATGCTCTGTGCAAAATGGCCTCGTTGTCCGCCTCCTGGCCTTGCTGCCTGGGGCCATTCAGGTGAAGAGTGGTTGGAAAGTGCCCACTTACTGCAGGGATGGGGAGAGGAGCTGCCGCGCCAAATCGGCCTCTCACTGCCTCCTTGTTCTGCTCTTGCAGCTGAAATGAGATGCAAGGATGTCTCRCCTGGGAAGTTGTCCAGATCCGCTCTCGAAAAGGTGTAATGCTTCACACTGCCTACATTAATATCATCCGCACACTTTGGTCTGTCCCCATGCCCAGTCTCACCAGCAGTGCTGAATATGGCTTTTGAACATACTGGGACCTGGACAGGGAGGAATGCACAGGCCTCACAAATTTGGCTCATGTGGGGCTGAAACGGGTTGGGTTTGGCTTAGGCTCTAACCACCCGGAGCCTTCAGCAGCTCCCGCAACTGAGCTTTTCTTCTCTGTCAACTCAGATGCAGCCTCAGCATCTGCGCGTAGTTTTCTCTTGTAGGCTGGAATGACCTTAAGAGATCCCCTAGTCCGTGGCCYTGCCCAAGCCAGGGTCAACTCGCCCTCCTCCTGCCAGCCGTACCCACAAATGTCAAATGCTTCTTGCCTTGGTGTCACCCTCCCCATAGCAATTGCAATGTATGGGTTATGCACAAGGACATCTCATGGTGCTTCTGTAGCAAGGGGTCTCAGAGCTCTCCCTATCGTTACTGTGAATATGTGAGTCAATATTTTACTGATCTTTCTCTTTTTCCCCTGACTACTTCAAGGCCTTTCTTTAAGTTTAGCACTCACAGTTGTGTAAGACTCCTTCTGTTCTGCATTTTCATCCTCCTATGACTCCCTTGCCTTCCTCCTGAACTTCCCAGTGGCCTCAAAGAGCAAATCAAGTGGGAAAACAGTCTTGTAAACAAGTCACTTCACTTCTCCTAGGTGGGAAAATGTCATTGTAGTGGTGATCACCATAGAGTCTTAYTCATCTGCAGTTGCTCAGATCAGCTAGCTGAGTCCTTGCAGGATTTTTCCTCGCACAAGGGAGGAGATGCTCATGAATATCTTCATAGAATTGGAGACCTGGGGACACAATTTATTTGCTCRCTTTTCAAAACATTTTAGTCTCTCTCTCTTTTGCTGTCCCCCCAAATGTAACATCTTTCTTAGCATGTTCTTCAAATTGTYTACTCCAACTCTAAGGAGCTTTGTGCACCTGTGAGTTGATTAAACCAAAATGTACAGCGTAGCTTCCCCAGCTCACTTTAGACTAATTAAATGGTTGTTTTCATCAGTTCTTGCAATTTATTTTACTGTAGATAACGGGAGAATATATCAGCCCTGGAATTGTATTAAATATTTCCCTCATAACATATTGTCAACAAAAGTCCTGCTGAATTAATGACTTGTGTGCCTGTTTGAAAGTGGGATTGTACTTGTCTAATTGTGGCATCAGTTGTCATAGTGACTATCAGGCAATCCGGCAGCAAACACCCTTCCTTGGCAGGGTTTAGGTAAAGCAGCCTTTGTGCAGTTGTCAGCCAGAGATTTATGATGGTAAAAACTATATTTGGCAGCCAAATCAATGCACTGACCACTCTTTGTGCTCCTGCCCGTATTTTAACTTAAACACTTGATATTCAACCTGAATATTAGGAGACCATATGTCTCTGGAGCTGTTTTGTTATTAATAGATCACTTTTTATAAACTGTGTGTAGGATGACTAGTTATTTGTATATATGTCCAACAAATGCAGTTGCTGATATTTTCTGAACACGTAACTCCAAATGTCAGATCTTGCAAGCAAGTGGATATTAGAGGGTACCTTTTTATGCCTGCTATTAAAACATGTCGAGTGATCTATAAATTACCCTGTTGAGATAAACAGTGGATTAAAATAAGGCACTCCCATTCTGTCATCACTGTAATATTAATCATTGGAGTTTTGGTCTTTAATGTTAAAATGTACCTTTTAGCAGTATATGTCACTCCATATTAAATTACATGTTGACTGACAGATTTTTTAATCAAAACTTGCATTCTGATTTTTGTTTTCTTCGTAATGTCACAACAAGGTAAGAAAATAATTTTGCTGATGTCTGTGAAATTTTTTTTTAACACTTGGTGTTTTATTTTTGATTGTAGATTGCAGATTGTTTTTCTTGGTGGTTTTCTTGAGTTTAACTCTGACTTGTTTGTTTCACTTGAGCCTATGTAAATGCTTACTTTTTTCTTATTGTATCAGTTGGTGAAGGAAAGGAATCGGAAATTTATTCAAAAGGTTAAAACTATGCTGAATTTAAACATAAGAAATTATAAAAATTTCATGATGTCAGCTAACAGAGGGAAACTTTTGTATGGCCACAAGTATGTCACTTGACTGGGTCTGTATAAAAACCAAACATTTTCTTGACTGGATCTATTTTTTACCATCATTCCAAATGAAGTTATGCTGGTGAGTTTAACAGCATAGATTTGCTTTCTTAAAAACATTGGACAATAACAGGGCCATGTGTGTAAATGTTTTTCTAATCCAAATATGCAGCTTTGAGACTGCCTATTTTCTTTCATAGGGGAAGTGGGCTACGGCTCTTCTTGTAAAACTGTAAAGCTAATCGTTCAGGACAAGAACTCACAACCTTTTTGGGTTTGGTTCTGTGTTATGTCTCCAGAACGTTGAAGGCCAAGTGCTCCATTGCCATATGTGGGTACTACTACTGCTCCAGAACTCACATGAAAGAGCTCACTACGTTTAAAGTGGTGTAATACTACATGACAATGGGTGCAATAACAATTTTACTGGTAAACAGCCCGAAACATCCACTGTTGTTGACATTCCACATTTTTATAGTGTGAAAAAAGTAACTCCTTATTGGAATACGTATTTTGTGCCCTTGTCCTGCAAAGCAATTAAAACAAAAATTTAGTCTGAGACATTTCTAGGCGTATTCTAACTTCCAGTGTCTCAACGTGTTGGAAATGTTTGCCTTTTGTTAAGGTGATTTGACTTTGCGATCTACCATTTTAGGGCTGTTTCTGTACCTGATTTCTTTATTTCTGTGGGCTCTGGAAGAATTTTTGTAACCATGCATTTGCCATCTCTCCTTCCCCCTCCCCTGTCATTATGATGAAGACGACAGAAAGTGTCCTGACAGGGAACCACCAGCCAGAAGTAGCCCTCATACCTCTGTTGCACCAAGAGGGCTGTTAATCGGCTACAGCTGAGTGTGAGATCAGGAGCCAGGAGAGAAAATCTGAGGAAGGAAAGAGGGAGTCTGAGCTCATGAGAGATGCTCCCAGCAGAAAGCTGAGCTTGGCAGCAAAGAGAAGAACCTCCAAGCCAAGAGAGAGCTTTATATTTCAGACTGAACCCAGTACCGAAGTGAGGAAGACTTGTTCTTGAAGGAGATGACAAAATTACGAGCACAGGGCAAAGAGGAAGAAAGGCAAAATTCAGTAGCAGGTAGAGTAGATTCAGAGTTAGTGATGGCTGGGGTAAATCAGAAAGTCCTGTCGGCTGTGGAACATCTGTATAGACAAAAGATGGATGAATCAGGAGAGGAATACTGAAGGAAGATCCTAGAAATGGAGAGACTGGAAAAGCTGCCATCCTAGTTATGAAGTGGGATACTGGCAAGGAAGTGTTTAGATGTTATCAGTTAAAGGTTATCTTGCACTGCTCTTGCTGGGTGCGTGCTGAAAGCTGGGGCTGGAAAAGGGAAACATTTCTCTCAAACATTTTTATAACGCTTTATCAGTTTGTTAACATTTGGTCTAAATGTTCCCGCATGCCTCTTCCCCATCCCCTGCCTCAAATCCCAGGTGTCAAAGCTCCTTTCACAACATATTGATAATAACCAACACAGTTGTCCGTCTTGGAAATAATAAAAGCTATAGACCGTAATAGATTTTTAAAGTTACATTTCGAGTTTAATGCTTATAACTATATCACTGGGAGCAGGTACTTGGCACAAATGTCTCCACTGGAGCATAAACACCTTGGCCTATAGCCTCTGAGAGTTTATCAGTGCCATGGGAGATATTTCCTGCTATGTACATGCTCCTCTACAATGAATGAACAGCTTGCAACTACATATTAATCTACTTGATGACCTAGATCAAGAACAAGGAAAATAATGTTGATAAGTCAGTCACTTTTCCTTTTTGGTATATCCCTGACTATTAGCACCGGTAGATAGGCAAACAGATGAATGAAGACTTTGCTTTCTGACAGGGGTCAATGTAGTTAAGAAAACTTTCTTTTTTAATTATTTCTGGGCCAGACTGAACAAGTGGCTAGGTGGTTAGTGGGTTGTGAGAGGTGAGTTTAGTTCTGCTGGGATTGATCTAAGAGCTGCAGTGTTTAGCAGTATTACAGCACTGGGCTGGATGGTTGAAATACATGGAGTTTCTGTGACTATATGTGCTGTTGCAGTGATTTACAGCGGCCAGGATCTGGACTGTCATGCCTGATTCTGTAAGAAACTTCTCTGTGCAGGTTATTTTGTTCTGTGTGGCATCACCCCGTTAACCTCTGATCATTGTGTCCTGGCTCTAAGCAGAGAGTTCAAATCAAGGCAAATAAACTCAAGCATTATCTGATACAGGATTATGCAGCCCTGCAGTCATTCAGCTGCAACCTCTACAGTAACCTTCGTATACACCCTGTATCCTTCCTGTTTACGTTCATCTTTTTCCTAGCACCTCTTTAAATTACACACCTGCAGAGGCACTGATCACTGCAGTGTAGCCATAAAGGAAAGACATTGCTTCTTTGCCCTCCTAAATACCTTGAAACACCATTGATTAATTTTTCACCAAAAATAGTCCACCCTGAATGGATCGAGAGGAATTTACCASTGATATTCTGTAGGCCAGTGTGTGTGGATGGCATCCTACTCCCTCAGCTCTGACCGCTGTGTATTCCAGCCCCAAATCTCTCTTTTCTGCCACCCAAATTACTACGCTTTTTATTCTTTGTTCTCGCCAAGCTTAGAGAAAAAACAAGAACTTTTTCCAGTTAAATAGAAGTCTCACAATAAGAAAAAAGTTTGAAGTGAGAAAAATATGACTGTTGCTGTTTTCAACAGAAACTGCTCCCCAATGATCCATATATTCAAGATGTATGGGAAATTAATACCTTAACACATATATTAGTATGTCAAAATGGCATGCCTACTTACCCATTTACCAGGTTAAAGAAGGAGACTGGTGTGACTTTAGATAGTCATTTCATTTCTATGTGCCTCAGTTCTGTCATTTAAAAACAGGAATATGGATAATAAACAATAGCAGAATGTTATTGAGTCATTCACATTTATAAAGCCCTTTGATATTGTCTATGCCTCAGTTTTCTCATTTGTAAAACAAGTGTAATAATTCATGTATTTATAGCTTGAAAGGATGGATAATCTAATTTGACATCCTGTGGAGCAAAATCCTTAGCATTTCATTTAGCTATTCCTTCACCGATCTCAGTAACTCGTGGCCTAAAGAAAGCATGCTTTTAGAAAGACATGAGATCTTAATTTTAAAAATGTCATGTGACTGATAACCTTCCATAACTCTTGGCAAACTGTGCCCTTCATTAATTATCCGAACTATTAAAACTATGCACCTTATTCACAGTGTGATACTGATCATAATTCCTAACTTTCTAGCATGTTTTGAGATGCCTTATAAGTAATTTATTTTATTGGACAATTTGTACAATAGATTCTTTTCCATCTAGCACTCCAATTATTCCGAGATCTGCAGGTGGCCTGCGCTTTATGACATCCTTCTCCAATATCCTCTTTTTTTTTTTCAAGTCTGAGTCATACTGGCTGAGAGATGCCCAATAGATGCTTGTAAAACAGTACCAGCTAGGATAAAGATGTGTCATTAGTGATGACCTGCCAGTGATTTTTCTCAAGTGGGCAGAGGAGCATTGACCAAACCACCAGTAAGAGGCTGCTAAGTGGAGCTCAGCGCCGTGTCTGACTTTCCACTCGTCTTCCCTCCCCGGTCTGTAGCACTCTGTTATTTCAGGAGTCACTGGAGTGCACGGAAAGGAGCATTCCAAGTGGTGGGAACCATCTGCTTCAGAGGGTGTTGCTGGCAGCTCGTTTCCTAGCTGCATCTTAGTCAGGATTGAGAATTTTCTAATTTGCTGCAATGACTAAAATCTCCTCATTGATTGTGTGTGTCATCCTCAGCAAATTTCCGGTGTTCTGGTTATCGTGCAGGAAGACAGCTGGATGCAAATACAGATGAAGTCAAGTCCAACGGAAGAGATGCAAGGTTGTGCTCGCGCAGGCACGCACATGCAGGCACATGCGTGCCAAAGTGCCGCTGCGATTGCAAAATAGTCTTTTCCAAATCTTTCGAAGTATAATTCTATATTTTCCTGACATTATGTGTTTTGGATTGGTCTCTGTGAAGAAAAAAAGAAATCATCTTACTGTGAAATCCAGTGTGTCTGTTAGAGAAATATAATTTACCATTTCAAATTCCCGTCTCAGGTAACTTGTTGATTGGGAATTTGTTTGATTTTCAAGGTGACAAATACAAGCAGTTGTCTCTGAGTGGACGCTTGGTTACTCTGTACAAAACAATTTATTTTTGTCCTTTTCAAAGCTCTCTTTTGGGCCTATCATGAATGGACCAGCTGCCTTGGAACTTGGATAAAATATTATTCTTTTACATATATAACAAACCAGTAGAACAGTAAAAATAACATTGGTATAAGCTTGCCAAGGGGATTCAGTTGAACTGTTAGGTAAGACCTGCCAGATATATATAGTTTCAGCTGTTAAAATTACATCTTCATGTGTTTTCCATATATCTATTGGCGTCTCTCTCGGAGACCTTTGGAATATTTTTTTACTAGACTACAATTAAACAACAGCAATTGAGACAGGGTATTCCCCAGAAATTGCAAGACGAGGAGTGTGTGGTGGCCACTTGCAGAGTTGGTCATTAATCTCAAGGAAATTCAGCGAGTACAGACTTGGTATGGAGAAATGATGTAGGGGGGCCGGGACTAAAACAGGATCTTTTTGTATATGTGTTTTGCAGATTTAAGTTTTGTGCAAGGAATGTAATTGAAATAATTCTCTACAGTCCAGCCAATCTATATTTGTCCATATTATTTCCCCCTGTCCCCTAGAAATTCACTGGAGCCGGTGCCACGTGACCCGGTGTCTCTGGGAATAATTCACTCCTATGCTACCCTAAATTTTTGCTGATTTCCCTGGCATTTAACTCCAGCTTTCTGTATTTATAAAGCAATGAGTCAGGTTCTCTGCTTTTTTCAATGAAATATAATGTTGAGTAGCTGCTGGGATGTTTGTGTTGGTGTAGCTTTTCTTTTCTGAAAGAGTTCTGCCTTATCAGAGTTACCTAGTTGGTAGGACTTACAAAGTTGTCTTGATGTAGCAAGAAATTATTAATTAGAAGAATATTCTTTTTTGCCATATCTATGAGTAATTATCATTTTACAGATCCCTACCCCGAATCAGGTTGGATCAGGAGTGTGAAGCTTATTTCTGGATTGTGATGAGAACTATTCGAGAGCTATGCGATCTAAATTGAGAGGTTGCATTTTTGGTATAGATGAGTCTGTACGCTGCTAAATTAGGCAGGACAGTAGGGAAGTCACTCAAAGTGCTCACTATGGCTTACATGTTCTCACCCACCCACCTCCAAAGTATTTATGTGACCTACAAAAGCTTCTGTTTCTTCACTCACTTGGGTTAAGCATTGACGCCATTGTCTTAGGAGACCTGCGCTTCAGATGCAAGCTGCGCGTGCCATTTGATGGTCAGAGCAGAAAATGGACTGAGCAGGCTTTCTGAAATACTCCAGCATGGAAATCCACACAGGTGTAGATTTTCGGGTATGAGGTGGTGGGTGTCTATGCCACGTTTTCTACCACTCTATACTGCGGTCCTATCACACTCATGTCACTTTGGCGTGTACTCTGATTTTACATTCACCACATGTTATTTTGCAATTTTTCTCACATTAGAGCCATGACAATAGTCCAAAGATAAGTATTTAAAAGCATTTTAGAATAATATGATAGCGAAACCAAATGCAACCCTTAATTTACATTAAACCCTTAAGTTTAAAGAAAGCACAGTAAACATAGTTTTTTACATAGAGCCTATTTTTGTGGTGGATTGGGATCTCGTATGTATGCCACTGTCTTTCTCCTGTTCTGTAAGAACTATATGAATGTTAATCTGGAGCCTTCCAGACAAGTTGATATATCTATCTATATTTATATTTTTAATATGTTTTGCTCTAACTTTGAGGAGAGAGTTTTCTGACTAGTCTTGGACAGCTGTGATGGTTGCTTTTGGTTTTGGAAAACTGATGTTCTGATTTCCCAGTCTGTAGAAACTATACTGGTGTCGATTAGTTTAGGGAAGGCCTACAGTCTTGGGTAAGAAAGTTCTAATGTGTCAAGTATACAGGCATTGATGGGGAAATACTAAAAATATTTCATGCCATAAGGAAAAAAATCAATTGCCAGGGATTTTTTTTTTTCCCTTCCTTTTTTTTTTTTYCTTTTATGYTAGTGGTCTACAAACATTTATTTGGAGAAGTTTATCAGCTGTGCAGACATCTGTACTGCTGTAACACAAATGTCTCTTGTCTTGGTATTTTGTGAGAAGTCGGTCATAAACTCCTGTCATGTCTATTTTCTTTGTCTCTTTCTTGGGTATAATGTAGGGTAGACACCACTGACAAGCTCAGAATATCAGTTTCCTGAAGCTGAATATACACCAAATTCTAAATCTCAAAGCAACAGAACTTTAATTCCCTAGATAAAGCATTCAAATAATGAAGAGGGAGAAGAAGAAGAAGAAAAAAAAAAAAAAAGAAGAATCAGCCCTCATTCTTCCCTAAATTTAATGGATAAGCGATAAGCACCACATTTCCTTTACAGCTTTATCCGAGTGCCTACTCTGAGTGTAAGTTATGCATAAAATAAAAGCCAGTGCAAAATACTGGAATTATTTTACAAACACTTCGCACATCTGAGCCACGGTGTGCTGCAGGCAGTGCACCCAGAGCAGCTTTATTCTGCATATTATATTTTTTGAATATCAGTACCCCCATTCACAGCAGGGAAACGTAGTGAACAGAAAAGCTAAATGCTAAATGTCCCACTGGAGGTTCTTGGCAAAACTAGGAGCAGCACTCAGATATTCTGGCTCCTGTTTCAATATCTTAATTACATAATTAGCCTTGCTCAAATCAGGTCATGTGGTATTCAATCTGACTTCCTTTGCTGTCATGCTATCTGTACTATGTAATTCTCATGCCAAGATGGTGTACAGAGCCTTAAATAATCCAAGATATTCTAGTAAGGCATGGTAAAATGTTAATTTAAAAAAAAAATCACATAAACATATATATAAGGAAATTAACACTGTTATAGATTAACATAATCAAACAAAATATGGTTCATTACAACTGTATATATTACCATGCATTTAAATGAATGCTGATTGAAGGAAAAATGTATTTTCTCTGCACTCAGATGAAACACAAGAGCAAAACAAGTGAGCTTCTTTTAAGAATCTGTAACTAAGAAATTTGTTTCATAGGTAACAAATGGTAAACGGACAGGAATAGTTATTTCTGTTAAAGGAATAAATCTGCTGAAATACTGTGAAACATTTTCTGTGCAGCAAGCCACAATATATACAATAATGCAGTAAAATCTTCCACCAAATATCTGTTAAAGGAATAAACCTGTCAAAAGAATTAATTTTCTGTGCAACAAGGTTATTCATTCAACAGGCTTCCACCATATGTAATTTATGAAGCAAATTATACTATTCCAAAAAGGAAAGGGAAACTCATACAATGCAGTTTAAACTACAGCAAGATTGGCTAGAAGAATGCAGCCTTAAAAGTCAGGAAATCGCCTAGTAAAGCCAACTGTCTGCACCTTCGGTAAGCAATGACGTTTGCAGTATATACCAAACGCTTTACCATGACTGTGGGGACAAAAAAAGAACACGCTCCTCATCATATATGAAGCAAACCTGGCGTTGTAATAGGCAGGGGAACCGTTCACATTTCAGATGGCAATTCAAGAACGTACTTTCCTGGTGTATTCCACATTTACGGGTAAACAGGAGACGCAGTGCGGTTCTAGCAGAATTACCTGTCCAGTGAATCAAAAGGTATTCAAAGTATTACTGCTCAAATGACTTGATCCTGCAGTATGTAAGAATATCTGGCAATGCTTTCTTTATTGCTACTTTCATCCCTACACTATTTTTTATTTTGGTGCCATTGAGTTTAATTGTAAGAGGCTAAAGAACTCGTCAGCACTCAGAAAATGTAATCATCCCTTTCGCTTTACTGCAGTCCTTCTGTACCAAATAGCATCAAAAAGTGTAACACGAAGGTGTGTTGTGTTTTACCTGTGGCTATACCTTTAGTGTCTGAGCCAAATTCATCAAAATAGTCAAACTTTGCTGCGTGCCAGATCTATACATTGAAAATCCCTTTGTAATTTTTTTTCCTTGGATATCTGTCTGGGGGCCACTGCAACTTTCTGTTGAAGTCTTGCAATCCAACCTGCAGTGTCATCCTCAGTGTCAAGTTTAAAGCCTCCGAAATACTTTATTTACAACAGTCTTTATTTTTATCCAACAATCTTCCAGTCCTGGGCAGATTAATTTGCACTGTGAGTTCCAATCTTATTATTTTAATAACTTTTTGTTAACCTCTAAGCAAGTAGAATGTTATTCTTAGAGCAATGCTAAAGTTTCCTTAAAACCTGCAACAGGGTGAAAGTTGTTTTGTTTGAGCTTTTGTTACAAATCCAGAGCTCAATCAGGTTCAGTGAGATTCGTGGACCTTTTGGCAAATGTGGGCTGAGCATCAAGTGATGTCAGGCCAAGTATGAACAGATATGGACTGATTTATGATTTTGGGTGGAAATCAAGTGAAACCAAGAGAAATGTGGCAGAGCAACTAAGCCACCATTTACTTTTYTAGGGTATTATTAATCCAAAACKAATAGAGGAATTCAAGGTATTGGATTCCCATGACAGGAGTGATCCCATACAAAGATCACTTCCAGGGGTAAGGGTCTTTGAAGGACTGGAGAAATTGCAGAAATCATATCTGATAATTGGCAAAATTACAAAAAATGCCACAACCACCTTCACATTTTGAATCATACGAAAACGATTACTTTCTTTAAACAGCAGCTGTAGTCACCTGGAGTACTGCTCGTGAGGGAAACAAGCATAAGCAATAATTCACATCCAGTTAACAGATAGCCTCCAGTGGGGAAGCTCAGACAAAGATTACATAAAAGAGATTTAGACTTCCAGTGATTGTCCATTCCTGGTCTCTTTATTTACATAAATTTGTCAAAGCAGAATTAAAAGCTGCAGTTAAGATCCAGAAGTCCGTATCTGCGATTGAGCTAGATGTGTTATTTGAAAATACGTACCTATCAAATTGCAATACCACTTTATTTTTTTCCTGCAGGCAAACTAAAGAATAAATCATCTCTCATGCAAGTCCACTCATCTGTTTTTTGTTGGCGTTTTTTCTGTTTTTCTCCTTTTTGTTTCATTTTGTTTTATCATTCAGTGACTGAAATCTGATCTCAAAAAAATGTAGGCAGATGTACAGAAGACTTATTTTTCCCTTGGCACACTGTTTAAAAACTTATAAATTAACTTCCCTTCTTTTAAATCACTCTTTTCGAGGTGTTCCAGCCAGGCATCCTCGCTGGCTGCCACATCCGAAWTTCTTTGGGATTTGCTGTTGGCCTGAAATTATTGCGCAATGTGAGTTCATCATCTAAGAAATGGATATTAAAAATATCCGTGACTTTAGGCGTGATTCATAYACCCAGTGGCATTTGAGTAAACAGCAACATCACCGACTCAGGGACGCAGTTTTGCTCTATGACATACACTAAGTGGCAAAAGCAACAGCACTTTAGGGAAGAACAGAACTTGAAGATTCTTTTGTATATATATTATTGACTGGGGAGTAGATCTGGCCTCCTAAGCAAGTGTATAAAAAGATCTAGAAAACAGAGGCCAGAAAAATAAATCCCTGTTGAAACAAAATTTTAAAAGTTTCCTGCTCCTGAACTCCTCAAGAAAGGTCTCATCTTCCCTTCCTCTTACATTTTGCGTGTTGCAGAGAACCATGAGCCATGAAGTGCTTCCTCGGTGATGGATTTTGCTGATGCTATAGCCCGAGTTCTGCCACGGAGGAGTTTTTGTTTACCGAGTGTGCTCACCAGTTTAGTTGTGGTTGTTGTTTAAGTAACTGTTTAAATTGCTTATAAAGATTTCTCAAATTAGAGAATGTCCTGAGTAGTCTAAAATATTGAAACGCAAGCCATTAGTTGAGACTGACAATAAAGTCTGATTAATAGTTTGATTTTTAAAACAATTACATAAAAATATTGTTTGAAATCATTCATTTTAAACAGTTGACATTTTAATGCATAAATATAATTACAGACTCTTTAAGAAGGCCTTAATTTTTGCCTTGATATATATGCTAGCAATTGTGTATTTGAAACAGAATCATAAAATGTAAAACTTTTATATTTAATCACTAGTGTCAAAAATTATTAGGTAATAACCACCGCAGGAGAGAATGTGGTAAAAGATACAAAGGCCCATATTTAAAACATAATTTTTCTAATACTTACTATGATTTTAAGATGTCATGTCGTCATATGAAGGTGAACGGGTCAGATGCAAAATTGACTTTTTCTTTTTTTTAATGTTAAGTGATCAATTTACACTCATAGAGGGGTTAAGCTTACTGGAAGCTGAAGTCCTCTTTGACCACACTCTAGGTACATCACTGACTGCTGGGACAACAGCAGCTTACTAGTCTGCTTTTCGCAAGTGGCATAGGTTAAGTAAATCAGCCTAGCATCTTACTCTCTAGTCCAACACGGTACTTCTGTACAGTGCAGACATGAAACATGGAGCTGTAGGAAGTTCTAAGAAGAAATCTGTCATCTCACAAAATGCTGTTTAAATAGCTCACACCTGGTTGTTTTCCACGACGAAGGAGGATTTTCCCATTCAGTTACTTAACATCTTTCTGCAGTACCAACCTAAGTGCTTTCATGACAGAGGGAAAGGAACTTCCACAGCTCTATTGGAGGTTATAAAAGCGTACAGTGGAGGAGAATCACGTCTAGCGTGTGCTCTTACTGTGTTTAAGAGTCTTTTTAGTCAGTAGAGATGGCTACAATCCTTGTACTTTGCTGTTTGTCTCAGCAATCTTTTTTCAGATAAACAATAATTACCATGAAAAATACATCTGCTATTTCCAGTCCGTTTGTGACCATCAAAAGAGCTGCAGCTTTTAAGTCACAGCCACACACAAATAATACCGTACAACTTGCAGAGCAAAAGGCTAATGTATTAGCATTATTCTTTGTTGCAGTAACTTACTTACCATTGGGATAGTGCTCAAGAGTTTACAAGCCTTGCAGAAAGGGGTCCCTGCCCTGGACACCTCGCAAAAGTGCTCTGCAATTCGACCTCTCTGCTTTCTTAGAGGAGCTCATAGGATCAGACCCAACAAACAGCACAGACAGACAAGGAGAGAGCAATAATGCCTGTGTGGTGGGATAATGGGCAAGGTATTTCTGCTGTTACCCCTGTAGTGCCTTTAAGTGACCAGTCTTAAGCGGAGAACCTGGGTTTGTAGTACTTTACTGTCATTTTTACTCTCCAATTTTTACTCTGGCTTTGCAGGGCTTTGCTCAAACAAAAACTGCGTTTGAACAGCTCTCTACTTCGCCTGCACAGGAGGGAGAAAGGGGACAGGYGTAACTGGAGTCCTGCATTTCAAGCGGCCAATGGGCCTCAAAAACTTGTAGCTCTTCAGCACCTACTGGAGCCGTCCAGGGCATCATCTGTGCTTCCATAGGTGCTCAGTCTTCTGTGGCTAGAAAAGGGGATGGAGACCAGGTGTGGAGGAGGAAAGCCCTTTCTCAAGGCTCCAGGTACTCCTGGACTGCTGCCAGGCTGGAAATAGGATTTTTTGCTTCCCATAATAAGTGCAATCCAGAAGTGCAGAGGAAATTGAAATAAATTCAGAGACAAAATTAAAATTTAGATTAAGACACCAAGCATTATTGGTTTTTATCTAGAAGGCAGATGATGTTACATAGCAAACCAGGCGATTTTTTAAATGGTATTTGTTATCATTTAATATAAGTTACTGAGAGTAATTTGAAAAGAAAGTAGACCAAGTGAAAGAGGTAGTTCAAGACAATGTTTAGTTCAGTGAGGCRGTCACACACCAAGATGTCTAATTAAAAGAAAAACATTTATTTCTTAGTTCCAGAAGGGCCACAGAAAAGCTGCTCCTGGTAACACTTCTGCATTTTGCTGCAGTTCACGGCAGGAGCATCCCAGGTAGGCACAACGTGGTTGTCCTGTTCAGGCACACTTCCCCAGAGCCTCTCTTCTCAGCCCTGGCAACAAGATACCCGGCTAGAAAGACCTTTGCTACCACCTTGTATGGCCTTTCTTATGTTCTTACTTAAGAAGTGCCAGTTTTAAATTCTTTAATTTAAATGTAAATTTAAATTTTATTTTATTATTAAATTCTTTTTATAAAATTTATTAATTTATTTTATTATTAAATTTAATTATTAAATTTTATTTTAGACTTAAAAACATTCTGTATGCCCTTTAATGTCAGCTGATTGAATGTTGCTTGCCAGGAGCCATGGATAGAAGCAATCACCAAAATTTTGGTCTTGAGATAATGCCAATGAGATAGTACACAGAGTGCCATAGGGTGTTTAGTGATTTGGTCCAGAGATGCTCCAGTGACTTCTCCAGAAGAGCTGAGGATCACTAGAGACAACGGTTATTTCCATTTTCATGCAGAGTTTTGTAGCAGCCAAACTACAAAACCATGGTTTTTGCCTTATTTCCTGTCAAGAAACACGTGAGCACACTCCAGCTCTGTTTGCCCTATAGGGGAAATAATTTCAAATTCACTGCTCRTTGGTATCAACGTTTACTAATGGTTTAGCTGGTGAGAGTAGTAGATGTACTGCTAGCAGATACTTTGCAGCTCTCAAAGGAGAGAGCTCTGCTTGTAACAAAATTGTCTCTCAGCCCACACTGGAAGCATCTCCACCCTTACCTTTGCAATCCAGATGAGTCAGCTGAATTCAGTCTGAACTGATCTACTCAAAATCAAAGAGGACATGTTAGTACTCTTCCTTTTCATCACTAGACTTATCTTCTCCACTTAGAGTAGGTAATTAGTTCAGGAAGATCTATGAAGTTTGGAAAGTAGCCAACATAATGCCATTTTTAAATATGGCACCTAGGAACACCAGGAAAATCAGTTTAACTTTGTGTCCAGGACCTTATCTGCACTGACCATCTGAAAATAATTATATGCATGTATATGTAAAAATATATATATATATGTATATGGGGGAMAGAGTTCTGGTAATCAGACTAAATATATCCAGAGTCTGTTAAGCTCCTCACTCATACATTGTGATGTGTGAGGGGCTGCTTGTTT
This sequence comes from Phoebastria nigripes, assembly GCA_035582835.1. Lineage (NCBI taxonomy): Eukaryota > Metazoa > Chordata > Aves > Procellariiformes > Diomedeidae > Phoebastria > Phoebastria nigripes. Next base: position 2,102,926 of record JAYKAV010003332.1, read on the forward strand.
GTTTGGGGTTTGCGCTTCTTTTTCCTTGTGTATTGTTACTAGAGCAGATGGGCTTATCTTTCCAGAAGGGCTTTTAGCAAAGTGCTTTATCAGATCACCCTTCTGATGTGCGGCACAAAAACAGCTTCTTTGTCTTCATAGCAGGGATGTATGGGAAAATCTCCTTCCCGGTTTCACATGTGTCCTTGCTGCATTTTTGTTTGATGCTGTTGCCTTCGTCGTGATTGGTGTGACAAGAGTTTACAGCAGAGAGGAGTCAGCAAAGCACTCTGATGATAAAATCTTCTGGTTTGTTGACGCTATGGCCAGTTCTTTGTAATTCATGAGTTTGTTCACAGTAGGTGATTTTAGCCTGTATATTGACAGGAATTTTTAATCTCTGTAGTATCTCTGGGATGATGCAAGCAGAAGGCGGCTGTTTATGTCTTTCACAAGCATCCTTCATCCCTACTGTGTTGGCTTTAGATGTGTGTTTAATATAAGGGTAGTTATCTCTTGCTGATCTCTACTTGGCAATGGCCACAGAAAATAAATCTATGTTGATTTTATTAGATCTGTCAACAGTCCTTGATGTTATTGACAATGAGGTTTTGTTGACTTGCCTGCAGAGCCTTGTGGAAATGGAAGGAGACCTTCCTCAAGTTTAATATTTTCTTAGCATCCCATGAAGTGCATCCAAAATAATATTCTCAGCAACAGGTTGGTTTATAGTGAAGTGGCCAGACCTGATTATTTTAGGAAAAATAACAGTTTGATGGGTCCATACAGCAGAGTTAAAACAGGGAGGGGCGATACAAAGAAAGGAGGAGTGCTCTTTAGCGTGATTGAAAGCCCCCAATTCCATGGTATTCTCTGAGCTATTATTGCAAATGCTGTACAGAATCTTGACTTAGAGGTTTGCGAACCTCTTGATTGTTCTGTAGCAGCATTGTGCCAGGTAAAGAGGAAGCAGTTTTATGCTTTGAGAATAATCTTTGTTAATTCATTTTCCAGCAGGGGAAAAAAATAATCCTAATTAAGAAGTTACTTTATGCCTTACAAAATGGAAGGGCAAAAGGTTACTTGTTCCAGGGAAAGAACAGGGGAGTAGATCTGAGAGCTGACAGTGGGATTGGCTTGGATCCACCTCTCTTTAAGCTTAGTTTTTGCAAGCTCTCTGCCAGTTTGGAGCACAATGGACCTCTTTCCGTACCTAATGGCATGCTGGATGTCAGCCCTGGCCTCAAGAAATCTCAACTGCACAAACAGAAATTAGGTGTGTTTCTGTGCAACAAAACCAACATCTTTCTCAACAGCAATAATTTTCACGCCGTTCTGAAGATAGCTTCTTTGTTATCCATTCAAGTCCATATGTGAAATACTTGCACTGAAAACACAAATATAAAGCAAGCCATAATGGCGCATAAACACGTGCAATAGAGATGGATTTCAGAGTTATATCTGTATTTATGTCTGGAATATTCATGCCTTGATCTAATCCTCCTCTTCTTAAAGGGGGATTTTTCAAAAGTTCTTAAGGACCTGTCATTGGAGCTACATCTTGAAAAGGGCACATCTTTCTCTCGCACACCTCAAACAAGGTGGCCTGATGTTTCAAAAGCTGCTCAGAATTCAAACGCTTCCTTCAGGTGCCTAAGTGGAAGAGCATCTCTTTTGAAACTTTGGCCACTTGTGGAGGTGTTTAAATGGGAAGACTTGGTGCTAAGTAGGGCGTGTAAAAAGTTTTCCCTTGAAATATTTCCTTAGGGAAAATTGGGGTTTTGACTACTGAAATGTTATTTCACAAAAAGCATGCTTTCTGTGATAATAACGGGTTTTAATAAAAGAAAAATGACCACTTGAAGAACAAAGAAGATTCCTGTTATAAACTAAAATTTAAAGCATTTTCAATTTAAAAGTTAGCATTTGCCCTTTGGAAGCCTCATTGAATTTTTGTTTTTTAACAGCATTTTCCTCAAAGAGGAGGCTGGGCAAGAAGAACAATTCTTTCCAGCTCTAACATAAAATTTTAAAGTGAAACAAGTGGCAAGATTCAAACAAAGAAGAAAAATGAACCTATCTTTAAAAACATCCCTAGAAACAGCTGAAGATCTAAATTCATTCTTTTTTGTCACTAAAAACTGAGAAGTTTTCAGACAGCTATCAGAAAGTGATGGGGTACGTGTGCAGAAATCTGTAACTGAAGGTAGATTAAGAATTGGAGCATAAACTTCACTTACCTCTTGAGTAGACTTTGAGATCCAAGGCCCTTAAAGGTTAACAATAAAATCCCAAATTGAATCCTCATTTTCAATATGAGACAATTTAAGTTATAAAACAATGAAGTGACATGAGCCTAGCGAGGCCAACGAGGACACTTAAACCGGGGTTGTCAGAATGCCCATGCTTTATCACCCATGAAAGGATGTAACTCTCCATGACATTAAGGATGCAGGATTTGATGGAGTGTCACAGTTAGTTGACACCAGAATCATCCAAAATCGTAGACTCCCTGTCACATCCTGCCACTGAAGAATAGAAACTAATGATTGTGCTGCTACACCATCGCAGGCATGCTGGGGTGTTGGTAGCTAGTAAATTATTACATAGCAGTAAGAGTTGCTAACAGAAGTAGACTTCTAGGGCTAATAGCTAGGAAAAAAAGGGAAAATGTGAATGCGGGCTGTTTTGCTCAAATAGAGTAAGCTGCTGTTCTGAGTGTCTGATGGGACAAGTGGTTTGGGGAAGACACAAAGTCATACTGGGCCATTGCATGAGTTGGAAATCTATACTTTTCTGTGCATGTTCTGTGAAAGGGATATTTATCTAAGAAAACATGAATATTCACTTTTGGTCACAGAAAATGTTTTTCCAAAGACTGATAGATTCAAAACATCAAGGCTCTTAGCTCTTTAAACAAATATATATGTATAAAATAGAGGAACCTCCTATTTAAAAAAAGAAATTTGCAGAAAAAAATGGAAAATATTATTTACAAAATGTCATTCTGAATCTTTCATAGACTCCAGAAGTCTGTAAATAACAGAAATTTTAAACAACTTTTGGGCCCGGATGCAATAGGCRTTAAAGTCTGATGGAAAAATAATTTGATTTTAGATTGATAGCTTTTTATAATTTTCTCCAAAGGAGCAATATCAAAAATCAATGTGTAAGAAATACAGAGGGCAGATGCACTCTATCCTCAACTAAATGATCTTCCTGAACAGACTCCTGCCCAGGATGCAGCTGAGCACAGAAATGAAAGTCTTACGGGTGCAAATTGATGGTATTTAAGCATAACAAACTACCCAATTACACAGGGAAAAACTGACTGATTTGGGATCATCGCTGATCACAACCTGGCCGGGAGTCAGCGGTGGCATTCTGCTGTGATAAAGGTAGTTGCCGAGTTGCAGTGTTCAAACAGACCTATCGCCCGTGAGATGTGGGAAGTAATCCCTTCTCTCAACACTGCCGCAGACCCCGGCTGGAGCACTTTTTCCTGGGTTAGGTTCCTTGTTTCAAGAAAAGATGTCGCTTGTTTGGAGAGGAGGCTGAATACAAAGCCTAGAAACCCCGACCGAGCAGGACAGATTGGATGAACGAGGTTGGTTAGCCTAAATAATAAGTGCTTGAGAGGGGACATGAAAGTAATTACAGAAGAAACAGCATCAGGGAAGACAGAAACAATCTGTGCATAATAGAAAGGACATGACATAATGGGCTTAAATTACAGCGAAGAATTCCGGTTAGACATCAGGAAACTTTCATAACAATCAGGATAATAAAGCACTAAGGTAGACTGCCTGCGGAGGTTGTGGGATCTCCACCGTTGGAGGCCTTCCAGAGCAGGGCAGACAGACTTCTGAAAGGAAAGACAGGAGGATAATTGATCCCGCCTTAGGGCAGAGGGATGCACCAGGTGACCTCCCGAGAACCCATGACTCTCTTGGTGTGAACTATGAATACCCTTCATCCCCATCCTTTTTCAAACTTGTTTCTTGGTCTTATGTCTCTGTTTTCTGCTGGTTCATCTCTCTCAAATCTATTTCTGATTTTCGTTTAGAGGCTTGGCCTTATCCACTTTCATCTGAAAACACAAATTTAACTACTACCTCTATGCTGATGATTCACAGGTCTATCCATCTTCCTACTTCAGACCCAGCTAATGCTCTTCAAAATAAAAGCTCGGCCTGTTTTCGTGACGTATCATTGCAGATGTTTTGCTCTCCACCAAGTTCAGCACAGTGAAAAAAATCTCATTATAATCAATTCCCTCTGCCCCCTGCTTTTCCTTTGATCCCATTGAATAACACTGTCAGCCCGCTGGTAACTCAGGTCTAGAACCTGGAAGTCATTTTACCTGGGACCTCACCTGGCCCCCTATTCCGGACTATAGTTGTATTTTATAGGGGAGAGGGAATATTGGCCCCCGCAAAAATATGGCCTTACGTCATCTTCATCTTATTTTCTAGCCTTGACAAATGCAGGCTTTCTCATCTACCCTTTCTCAATACCACCGTAAGCCGCATTGCTGTCTTAGCTGCTGCTTTGACCCTGCCAGACCGGGGAACTGCAGCTCGGCAGAGCAAGTGCCAGGCTTTGCAGGTAGCACACCGTACCCAAACACGTGTTCCTGTCTTGTTACACCACTAACAATTTGTTGTTCAGCAGTGAAAACATGCTGAATAATGAAAGATGCCTGGAGAAAGGAACACGGCGCGTACATGTACCTGCAGCGTGTTGTTTCTGTTTGTGTACACAACCCCGATTAGAGACGAGGGAGTGTCAGGCTTGCCTGGTGTATAAGCACCGGTTCCTCTGCCAAATGAAACTCTGTGGCTGCAGAAACAGTGTCCGCATTTGCTTTCCAGAAGGTAAATACACCCACTGAATTCCCGCCGTGCGGCCCCACAGCATGGCAAACACCTCTGCGCTGCCGAGTGCGATGCAAAGGGAGCGTACGAGACCTCAAGCCTCAGGATCCATCTCTGTGCTAAATCAAACTGACCTTGATTTGAAATCAAAGGGATGCTAAGGGAGTGTCCAGGTACATCCATGTACCTGATCAGAGATGTCCTTGGACTATAAGCTTTTTAGGACAAAGATTGGTTTTGCTTTTTGTCTGTGTTTGTGCAGGTGCCTAGTGCAGCTCCATGACTAAGCTCCCTGGCAATCCCACAGTACACGAAAGTAAAATAAGTAAAAGCTGCTTTTCAGTGGAAAAGAAATGGACAAAACCTTCCTACCTTCCTCCTGAAAATGTGCTGTGGTGCGGTGTAGTGCGGGGAGACATTGCTGTTTCTTTAGGCTTAGCTGTGACCGTAAGCTTTGGTCGCTCTCTGGCAAGAGCTGGTATTAACAAAGGAAGCATAAGACGATTGTGTTTAGACCATGGCTTGTCCTTACCAGCTGCTTGTGGAGTGGCTGTGAACTGGAGAAGATGAAACCCACACACAGTCAACTCAGGGGAGTAATGAGGTCTGGGACTGGGAAACCAAGGAGGGACAACRGGCAAACAAAGTGGGGCTGTGCCACCAGCCTATGAAGTCTTTAAGTAGCTTCGTTATGTCAGCAGCAAACAAGGGAATAGCTTTGCAAAAATTCAGATTCCAAATACCATTATAATTAGCATTATTTCAAGATTAAAGAAACCACCACTTCCGTGTAACAAATTATCTCCAATTTAAAAGCAAAAATAATGTATTTTTTGTTCATAAAAAATGCTCAAGCGGAAGCATTCTCACATTAATTATTTCAGCCTATTCGGAAAGCATATCCCTGCTTGCTTTTTATTATGCCTTCCAGCTCCTTCTTTGAAAAATATGTTAAGAAGCTGCAAGCTATTTTCCAAAAAAATGAAAAATAAATAATCTTTGAAGCAATTAGAGCTGAACGACAGAATGTATAAATATTTTTTTTACTTATTCTCCCCCTAGATTCAAATCCTCCATTTTCTGCCACCTCCCATCTTGGCAGCTGCAATTCAAGCATCTTTGCTTGAACTTTGGAGTCAGGCAAGTGTTTCTCTTTCCTCCCCTAGAGTTGAATCAAATCGTATTCTGTAGATTTGACTGGCAAGAGCTTTTATAAGTGAGCTGAGGGTTACTCCTGAAATCTAAATGCATTATTTCTATAATGCATTTGTCTTCACTCTCCTAGGAGTCGAAATACTTCTGAACCTTTCCTTACAAAAGTAATAATTAGTGGACAAGTTACAAAAAAAATTTTGCTTACATAAGAAAAATCGCAAAATTGAATAATAGGAACTATGGTTGGTAGTGTGGAATTATCTGGAATGTATTTTATTGTAAGAACAAAGAGCACTTTGAATGTCATGTAAATATCATTATAGAGCTGCTTTTTATTTTAATGAAGGCTTTGCACTGGTTCAGCATTGGGCATAACCACTCAGCATTAGCACAACTTGAAGTCAACCCATGTTGCGGTGAGGCCGGCAGCTACGTGTGATTTTCAAAAGCACCTTCAGCCTCAGAAAGTTGAATTTAAAATGTAATTAAGGAACATTCATCTATTTTCATTGCCACAATCAAATCAATAGGTAGCCCAACTAAACAAGAACAGTGAACTGTACAGCACTATCAGCTACACTAATAAAAGGTACCTGTTTTCAATTCTCTGTGATATACTTTCTCCTTTTCTTTCTTTGCTTTTTGCCATAGGAACAGGAGAAAGCATCTAAACAGTTTCCTATTTCTCTGGCGCCAGCTGAAAGTAGTCACGAGTTGCAGGGAGATAATATATTAATACAAAACTAGCCAGGAGACAAAAAAAGCTTACACAGCAGTTTTCATAGGTAAGATGATTAAAAGTGTTATATACAATATCAGGGCGTGGGGCCACATCCTCATTCGTTTGCTTTACCAAGAGATGGATGGGAAGGGTGTGCAGGTATCCTTCCTGGAGACRGTATGGAGGATATTCTCCATGGAGTAGGAGAGTTTGGGATCAGTGGAAGATTTTTTTTATCTAGGAAAAATTTGAGGTCTTTCTGAGTGCAAAGACATCCCGGGCAGTGAAAATGGCACCTGCCTGCATGTGGGAGCAGAATAAGGTGACCATGTGCAGAAGGGTAAGACTGACCCCAGAATAATGTCACCATGCAGCATTTGTTGACACTGGGGGCAGTTACCCACCCCAGCTGACATGTGTGAGTTGCTGCGATAGTCCAGTCTTTTAATGGGATTCTTGCAAGTCAAAAATGCTCAGGATCATCAGTGAGAATTGCAGATGCTGGGCAGTAAATCACAGGTATGTGCAGAGGGGACCACCATGACCACCCGCTGTGACCTCCTGTGCAACCTGGGCCTGAAAAGGCCAGAAACAGGAACCAATTTTTTAGGGAAGCTTCGGTTTTGAAATCACAGTTTAAAAACTTGCAGCGACAGAAGATCCACTGCAACCCAAGATAAGGCTGGCAAGCGGTCCAGCTGTCAGGGAGCTTTCCAGCTTCTTTCTTTTAGAGCATCTGTCTAATTCCTAAAGACTGTGATAAAGTTGCTCTGTGATCCCCTCAGAGTTAGGCTAAATGAGCTTTTCCATGGCACAGCATCTTTTTCAATTTCTTTAATGTTTCCTATGACTTTGTACTATAATGGCCTAATTTTTCAATGTACTTTTCAAAGTGTGGATCCAGTACCCAGCACAGTATTCTCACAGAGGTAACAGCAGGCTGAAATACAGAAGTGCACCTGCTAAGTATCCTCCTATTTAAGCATCTTAGGATGAGTTTGTTCTTTAGTTCACAGCTTAACACTTGCATATAATGTTGAATGGATCATACCCATGTCTTCTTCAGAACTAGTGTGTCCCACATTTAAAGAGTGTGGTCTTCATGTTTTAATTACTAGATGTGTAACTTCATATAAAGTCACACCTTTAACTCAGATTTTTGCCTTCAGATGGTTTATGGTCAATCTTGTTCAATTTCAGTAACCCTTTCTCAAATTTATTTACCACTCTTCCAAACTTTTTTTCACCTGTGAGCTTTGCAGCAGTAACTGGTTTTCTCTCAGAGTGTACTAATGTTACATAGGACAAAGCCAAGAACTATCCCCTATGAGATTGCACAAAATGCTGCCATGTTTTTTTCTGGTTTATTAATCAACATGTCTTGGAGTAATAAAATGAAAGCCAATGACATTAAAAGTCTACTGACCAATGGCACATTTACACTGCAGTATGAAGTATACGTGTCTGTGAGCTTGCTGTAAGCTACTAGATAAGGTACCATCTGCAGCAGGATGGAGCTTAGAGCAGTTCATTCAGTTTGTTTTCCTAAGTTTGTTTGTATCCTGCGATTCTGTAGCTACCACGAGGGTTTTCGTGCTGTACCTTTGACTAGTATTTACTTGACTGAGAACTGAATGTCCTCCCTTTCCTCTCCTGTGTCTGCATTCTTAATAATAAATTAAGGTTGCTAAACTGTTTCTTGATCTTATCCAAAACCAAATGGCATTGTGTCTCCTTTCAGCCAACAGGACAATATTTTGTTTATTTTTCTAAACCTTTTATGTCTAAGAAATATCAGCTGTGTACTTTTCTTGTCTTTTTTTGGACAGATCTTTGGAGATCATAAATGCTGAGAACATTTCTTACTTGACAGGGAGAGRTGGCATCAAGTTTTATATCTACAAGCACTCTGTTACTTGAACTGTAAAGAAACCTGCTCAAGCATGGTCCATGACAAGCAAGGAGGGACAAGGCATCTTAAAATCAACTTCTAATCCCTTCATGTCGTGGAAGTTCCTGGGCAAAGAAACAGTTGTATTAGAGATAAAGAAGGACACATTTTCTTTGGGGATCGGTAGTGTAGGAGCAACACATATTTGTTCATCTGGCTGTATAGTCTAACTAGCTGTTTGTTATATTATTTACTAGGTTTCTGTAATCTAACCTTTTTATGTGCATGGGTTTTCTATAGCTTGCAGAGACAAATCTGCTCCCCAAAGACGCGTTAAGAGAGCGCTAGATGAAATGTTGAGTAACGATAAATTCCTTTTAATTCCTTGTGTGCATTCTAATCCACCATGATGAAACTTTCATGTTTTGTCAGCTATTGTAATTTTGCTTTCAGAAATGCAATACAAATTCTTCCTGGGTAAGTGACTTGCACATTTAGCGGTGTCTTTCAGAAGAGCATCACTATTGTCGTGTTATAAATGGCATGTGTTTCAGTAACACTCAAACATACAGGCTTCTTGCTGGCATATATTTGAAACCCAATTGGTTTTTCTCAGCTGAAGCCAAGCTTACTTTTTGTTATTTCTTTCAGTAATTACCTTATGTTTTATTGCCTGCAGGGAGAGACCCTAAATTGAAGCAAAGTTAAGGATGCGTAGTTGAAAACAAAGATCATGAAAAGATAAAGATCCTGGTTCTATGATCTTGGATTATAACAAGTCATGAAAAAAAGTGATTTGGCTCCTCTTGTTAGTAAGAATCTGTCCATATCATGTTTCAGTTTTGTTTGTTTTGGAGCTATAAGATTTTTTTTTTAAAAAACTCATCAGTATGAAACATCGTGAGGAGAAGAAGGAAAGCCACAGGAGGAAACAACCTGAGAGAGCATACAAAATTTTCCTTTCTCTCTGCCTTCCCCCTCCCCAAATCGTATCTTGGTAAGATACCAAAGATGGAAAATTCCCAGTGAGAGTTCAAATGGTTTCATAATAGCAGAAAAACAGTTCTCTGTCTCAACTACAGGAGTCGCTCTGCTATAACAAAATCCAATAGGACATATAAATGCAATATATTGCATATCATATGTTCAATAACAACAGAAAAGCCAGCCTGGCTAAAAATAATTATGAAGCTCAGCAGCTGTAATTAAAATAATTTGATGGGAGATAGGAAACGTTTATGCATCTTGGCAGAAAAAGACATTTTGAGGATTTTGATTGATGTCTTTTATGTTTGTTCTATGTATTGTACAATAGTAGATATGGGCACTGCACCAGTATGTTAACTTCACATAATGCTGTCTGTCTTACTAGGGCAGATAAGAGGTCAAACTGAGAAAAAGTGAATTTGTTGGTGACTTCCATTTTCCACCAAAAATGTCAAGGTAGATGATGCAAGTGTTTCATGGGTGAGCCCTTATAGACTCAAAAAATCCAGCTGAATTAATTTGTATGAGGTCTACTTATACGAATTGGCATTCACCACAGRGATTAAATGCGGGCCAGTGTAGTTCACTGAGAAGCACAAAAACTAGTATCAGAAGTCATTTTAGCGAGAAATATTAACCCCTGCACTGGGCTTTTCAACACTTCACCTGGTGCTTGGAAAACGTCACAGCAAACAACTGATCTTACAAAGCCAGACTGCTCCTAACAGCTTCCTGTTGATAGTATAATTTTTTCTTCTGTTAAGATAAAGAATGGGCCAGGTTTTTATCAGGGAGCTGACTTCAGTGTTTCCAGTGAAGCTGAGTGGATGTTGTCTGCACTAGTGTAATCATACCTTACAAAAACAAGGAGCTATCTTCACATCTCAATTTACATTATTGATGCAGTATGAAATAAGTCCCGTAGTAGATGAGCACTCTGGGGATTCTCTTGTTTGTCTCAGCATGTTAAATGACTGCAAGGCATTACACATCAGAGATAGAACTGCTTAAGTGCATAATTCTTCCTCGTGGCTTTGCTAGGAGCTAAACGAACCTTCTTAAACTAATAATAAAATAATCTAAGATATAAAAATATGTTTCTTTTGGACAAATCTGACATGTTACAATGACAGAGTGTTTATGACTCACAATCACCACCTCCGCCACCAGCACTGCTGTATTTAGAAGCAACAGGCAGTAGAGCGAAATAGGCAGCCCTGAAGTTTCACATCAGGATAAAAGTAGCTAAATTCTTACTAAATGGGGATTAGATATTAATGAAGAAAAAAGATGGTGGATTTCCAGGACTATGGCTCAAGGGAACACTCTCCTATTTCACTGAGCCTTGTAGTTGTGTCTAAGTTCAGATTGCAGTTTAGATATAAACAGATGAAGACTTTAGGGATGAAACATAAACATTCCCAAGTTCTTACAGTTCTAAATTAGGTGCAGTTCCAAGAACATGGGTTTTGGTCCTAGCGCTGTTTATATTTGATTTTTATGTGTCAAGGAGTACTTATTCAAAGGTGGAAAAAACTAAACCAGGAAGGCTTGTCTCGTTAAATCTGTACATTAGAGGTGCCTCACAGCATGCAATGATTAATTAGTTCTTAGAGGAGAGATTTCTACTCCCCCAAATGGAAAATGTTGAAAAGTTCAAGAACATACTTTCTGCATTCAGAAAGGATGAATAGGATATAGTTGGCTTTCAGCGTCCTGTAAGATTTCTAGAAAAATGTAGCATATCAAATCTGCGTTATTATTGCAGTAAGGTGAAGTAGAGGAAATGTCATTTATAAACCTCAGAAAAGACTATCAAAACTACTATTTACAAGTTCCTTTTTAGTCATAGCCATGTAAAACCTTTAGCGTCACTTTAGATTAGCCCTTGTAACCTTTTCCCTATGCTCTCTCTCATGTTAACTCCTAATTCTATGCTCTCTCTCATGTTAACTCCTAATTCTCTTGCCAACATTCCTGCAGTCACATGTTACCTATTGAGCTGAGTTAATAAGGAGGAAATCTGCAGCCACAGAAACTTCTGGTAGGAGGAATTGCTCAGCATCCCRGGCAGGTCTGGAACCGGGGAGCTGTCAACGGGACCAGAGCCCTTCCCAGGGCAGGGGGTGAAGGTGGGTTTTGAGCACGCTGACAGGTAGATACGGATCTGCAAAGCGTCCCTCCCTGAAGGTGAAGCACAAGGTTTTACAGGGGCCTGTCACACACACAGCCCCATCACAGCCTTACCAACCTTCAGGAGAGGCAGGGAGGGCGAACTGATCCCTGTGGGATGCGCAGGCTCCAGCTCCACCTGAGAGCAACAAATAGTTTTGCGGTTTGATTGATGCAATCAAAGCAAGAGACCCTACAGGAACGGCGGAGGGGGCAGTTGCCTCGCCTGTGTCCCGTGTCTTAATTAAAAATCAGAAGTGATCTGAACTAGCGTACAAAATCAAATATGTCTGTCCAATGAATGTGGAAGCCTTTGCAAAAGAAGGAGAAGTCTCACGCTGGTGTGATGCCGGCTCAGGATTTAGCCAGCCTGATGACCCAGTTTGACCTAAATGACTTATCCGGTTTACCTGCAGCTTTGCTGGTTTTCTCTAGCAAATCCTAAATATAAGTTTTTTCCCCCTTGCCTTTTGTATATATTAAGCTTCTGTTTGTGTAAATAACCATCTTACATATATAATAGACCATGAAATATTGAATTATAAAGATGTATTTGACACTTTTTCTATGATTTTGTTCCTCACCCAAAATATAACCACTCAGACATGTTTTTGGAATGACACGCATTTTAGCGGAAAAAATATTTTAGAAATATGCTTAGCGTGTTGGCATTATTTCTTTTTGGATCCCTCTGGTTGTAAGCAAACTAACATTGTGAGCTCCATTGGGCAAAAGAAATATTACTAGCACTGTATGAAAGATGTGTATTTGAAGTCTTAGTTAAACATTTTAATGTTAGCTTAGGTTTTCCAGTTGCCATAATTTTAGATAAAGAAATTTGTGAAACACTAGGACTAACTGTAAGAGAGTCCAAATGTTTTCTTCCTATTTATCAGCTATGCACATTCTTACCACAGTTACTCAATTTTTAAATCTTTCATGGCTATTGGTAAGATTCCAGGAGGTTTGCTAGCCTTGAAATGGAAAAAAATTCTGCAATGCCAAGAAAATGTAGCCCAATCTGCATTTAAAACCACTATAGTTAAATATTTAAAGGCTTCTCTGTCCCACTGCAAAGCATTTTGCAGCTTACGCTTGAATTTGGAAGTCTTAGATTGCCTTGCCTTGATCATTTCCTCTCTGATATCTTATACTTTGGTCACCTTACCAGTGGATCAAAAGTATCTCTGTTTTATACCACATTGCCTTTTTCAATCCAAATTGTTTTAATTGGTAACTCAGCCAATTTCTATTTAAACAACAATTTCCAGTGATTTTGGAAGAGGAGTGGGAAATTTTTACCTCAGCTCATCCTGTTACAGACCATGCCCCAATTGTATTCTTTAAGTCAGCCAAATGCGTCTTGGAGGTGCTATTATTTTTTTACCTATAAACCTTTTTTAGAATTGAGACATAAAATTCCTACCTGAGAACATGGATTTTGAAAACACATCTTAAGATTTAAATCTTAACCAAGTACCTTTAAGTGTACCAAGTACATTTAAATCTTAATGAAGTACCTTCTAATCATCTTTCAGACCAAAGATTTGTGTCCCCTTATTCAGGAGGTACCCAGTTTATTTGCTTGGTAACACAACAAAGAAAGCATTCATTCAGTTGGTCCCAAAGAGCTCCCAGATTTTTTCCTTCTCTTGTACAGAAGGCAGTGCCTTACAGCCACAGGAAACAATACCTGTTTTGGTGCTGATTTTGCTCTATGAAGGGTTGTGAATCAGTTCTTTATTGACTGTTTCTTGCTAACAATGAAAACCCACTTTTCTGTTAGGAATGCAGTGAACAGCTCCAGGTGAAGATGTCAGTAAGGATTTTCAGGTTAGAAGATGCTGTGCCCAGCTGGATCAGGCTCAGGTCTCTGCTCACATGCCAGTGCATCCAACAAAAGCTTGTTGGAGACGAGTTTGCTCCAAGGGATGTTAATCCAGAGGTCGTTGTTCCTCTCGTCTAACTCAACCATGCTTGCATGAAGCTGGTGCAAATTTTTCAGTGGTATCTTTGGTTTTTTGACCATCACACCCAATGCTGTACTGCTTTTCCATGGTGTTTGGGTTGTTTTCACAGTGAAGTATAGTCAACCTCGTGCCAGGACAGGCTGAATGGGCAAACCCAGTGTGTTAGCCCRTTGCCAGCGGGGTAATCTGGGAGGGCTGAGCCTCTTCTGTACCTCTACATCTCTCTGAGCTCGTCTGCCTTTCTGCATGTCATGATGCTTGGCACCTGGTACATGCTCACAGTTTTGATTGAAAGGAAACAGCCTACAACTTTAATTAGCTAATCAGGAGTGCAAAAAAAAAAAAAAATCTGTAAAAGGGGAATATTAACAAAGCCTCAAAGGTTGGTAAATTATACACTTTCAGTGGATCTAGTGTTCTTCCTAGCTGCTCTGTAACTAAACTCAGGTCTACAGGGAGTGCGTGTCCTCCATTCATTGAAATGCATGGTTCTTTTCATCTCATTGTAGGTGTGGGGTTTGTTTCGGTTTAGCTTTTTAGTCTCCTGATGCTTAAGCAAACCAGATATCCTTTCAGAGCTATAACACTAAAATCCTTGAAGGAAGTACGCATGCAGAAGTAACAAGATAACAGCACTATCAGCAGCAGGGCAGGTAACGACAGGTTTAGAGACTGAAATTATTGAGCTCGTGTAGTGTTCCCACATCTTGCAGCAGGAACAAGCTGTCCTGTTCTAAAAACCTCCTGAGTGTTAGTGATGCTTTTTTTCTGGCAGTCTGTGGTTCTGCTGACTGCAGAGTTTATCACATAAGGAATTAGACTGCCATGTTTGAAGTCTGCGCATCCTCAAAACCAACCCATTTCATCTGCCTAATATTTTATCCTTTCTGGCCTGGAACTGGCCTCTGTTTCGAGGCATTACTCACTATATTGTCCATCACAGTCTTGTTCTCTTTGATGGCTACACAAGCCATCTCCCACAGTCTGATCTGGTGGCCAGAGGGTGAGTAAACTCTCACCAACCCCCTTCCTTCTCAGCCAGGATTAAATGGACAGTGTGACAGAGGGAACCAGATAAGACTCCATTTCATCAGAAAATGCCAAACCTCTGACGTTCAGATAGCACAGTACATTTTCCATAACACATCCCTGCTCTCCCTAATATTAGCCTGTGGGTTTCAATGGAAAAGGCGTCTCTACTTGTTTCTGTGATCGGTGTTATTCAGAGTTTGGCATATTTCTTCCTCTTCGCTGCCGTTGTTTTAGAGCAGAGACTAGCCATGCTGTTCTGCATACATAGCTGCTAATTCTATACGGCCTGAGGGTTTTTTGAGATGGGCTGCATAACCTTTCTGCAAAGGTGTTTGCTGAAAGTTTGTAGTCTCGGAGGTTGGGATTACTTTCGAACTCTGATACCAGACACACTTGCTGCCCATTATTGCTGTGTGTACTCCCAAACATATTGGGAGAAAAGTTAAATGTTTAGCAAAATGCCAGTCCTCCCAATACCATTGAAAGAGCCTTTTTTTTCCCCCAAGAAATTGTGTGCCTTATTTTCTTCTTGGAAGAACAAGAAAAAGCTTGGGTAGTCCAGCCAATAGGAATGTTTGCCCCAGTGTATAACAAATCTCTGAGCATGCATCAGTAGATACCCCTAACATAAATTCGTTGCGCCAGAACTAAGGGGTGCTTATTAAGCTAAGTGCGGGAAGGAATATGTATATGTAGTATATGCATATACTGTATATCCAGAATATTCAGCTTCAGCAGTCATTTAGTCCATTTTGGACAATGTGCTGAGTCCACCACTACTGTCTGAGATCAGGTAATGTACTTTGAATGTGATTTTCCTTGGTATGCATCTGTGTTATATGAAAGAAGTTGCAAAGTCTCGTTATACCAGACCTCCTTTCTGCAAGGCATTAGAGAAGGAACCTTGGGAACAAATGAGTTCTAGAAATTGTCTTCCGTGTGATAGTGGAAGTATTTGACCCGATCTTTCTTCCCTTTCTGTCTTCTGATGAAGTGAGAGGGGGTAAAGGACTGGCTGTGAGTGAAGGATGTAAGACAGAAAACGATAGTTTAATTGAATGTTTTTCTCCAGGTGATTATTTCAGCATGTACACACCCTGAGCCTCTGCAGGGGCAAAAAGTTTTATGTTTTTAATGACCTTTAACTTTGCGCTTGGAATCACTTGCAGACACAGCTCACTGAAGCTGCAAAAGATAGATCTTGGGTATCAAGCTCTAGCTGTGAACCAGCAGCACTCCCGGACTGCAGAAACGCACATCAATTTCATCCCACAACCATTTTTGATATCCAAACGACATTTTTTGGGACAGTTACATGGTTTTTACTAGATAGGCCTATTCTTTTGTTAGAATAAAAAAGGCTAACGTTATTTCCCGTTTTGTAAAGTTTAGAAAAGTGTCTTCCCTTGGTTCTACACGAGAACTTGTCTCAGTTTCCTGAAATGAACTTCAGAGCTTTATCTCTAATGCTGAATACAACTCCTCGCCCTCCAATTTTTAGGATTTCCTAAACTTTCTATAAGCAACTGATTAGCAGGATCCTGGCAGAGTTTCAGCATTCACTCTCACAGTTGTCAGTGCTACCAGTACCTATTTGCTATGGCCTTTATCCATGCTTAATTAAAATAAACACGGATAGTTTGATCAGTAGAGAAAAATATAGATATAGGTATTTATGTAGTGCATGCTGGATTGTCTCTGAGTTCCTGAGACGGTTTTGAGGAGTTAATGATAGACACTTAAGAAAAACTGAATCCAATCAATCGGAAGACCAATTTCAATTCAAAGTTAGCTTTGATAAGAGGAGTGTTTAGTTAGCTTTGATAAGAAGAGTGTTTATTTCCTCAGCAGCATTTGGAGAGTGAAATAGCTGTGCTCGGATCCTGTAAATTGTCCTTCATTGGGCAACAAAAAAGCTATAAAACAGCCCTGAAACCAGGGCACTTCTCATCACGCATGTTATGATAAGTATGGGTTGGTTCTGTCTTGACTGTGCTGTCTGGCTCTCTGCTGATAGCAAACCCCTCACACTAACCTCCTTGCTAGCAGTGGTGTTTCCTCAGCTTCAGCAGCAAAATCCCTTGCAGGAGCTTGTCTGGGTCTGAAGACCCTTTATCCCAGCTGTGTACGCCAGGACCCGGGAGGAGAGAAGGAAGGAGCAAGGCTCAAAAGCTTTCTGTAAAACCTCCTTTGAGTGCCTGTTGTCTTTGCTTCATGCATGAATATCTGCCCTTAACAAAGAGGTGGCAGAGTTTAATTTCACACCTATCTCAAGTGGCTGTATGATTTCCCAAAGGAGCACGGGGGCGGCTGAAACCCGCAGCCCTTGGTGGAGATGCTCTGCTGCCATGGTGATGATGATGGACGTGGTGTAAGATCTCACTGGGGCCTCACCAAGAACTAGTGCACTCTGGCCTTGTCTTGTCCTAAGGCTTTTGTGTAAGTTGTCACTGATTAAAAAAMCAAATAAAAATATGAAAGAGACACCCTGCTGCGAGGTTGGGAAAGGGGGGAGTCAGTGTTCAGCTCCCAGACTCGTAGCATGGCTAACAGTGTGCTCTTGCAGCTCCCTCCAATRGGGACAAGGACGTGGCCCTGGGGGAAGATGGTAGCTGTAGCCGTGGTGCAAGCAGTCGCTATGATGCAAGGAGTAGTTTATGATGCTAGCAGTAGTTACGATGCAAGCAGTAGTTACAATGATAGCCATAGAAGGGATCTGCTGGTTCAAGGGACCTTGGAGAGGCTGGTGGGCAAGGGTCAGAGTCCACGGCATGGTTCCTGCCAGCTCCTCTTCAAAGACCAGCTCTCCTCATGCCTGCAGAGCTGAGCCTTATGCCCCGGCAGAGAACCAGGCAGACGGTGTGTGAAATCCCATGGAGATGGGGTCAAAAGTTTAACTTTCTACCCTCACTCCTTACCTAGTCACACAAAACTTCAGTTATTTCAGGAGTAAGAACTGAAGGTAGCTTTAAAGCTGTCTTCTGCCGATTTTGCTGCAGGGGTCCCCTTTGCTGTCAAGTTCAGTTAACATTTGTTTAAACAAGAGATGTAGATACCTGATAAGTGGCAGCACCTGGCTTAAAGATGCATTATGGACAGCAAAGAGTAAACAGAGCAGCTATAAGATTCCAGCGTGCAGAGGTCAAGACAACATCTGTTTTGCCTCGTGTACATATTCATACATAGTTTTCTGCTCTAGAAGTCACTCAAGCATCTAATAACTTCCTGCTCCAGGTGATGTTTCAGCAAATTGTTTTCCTGCTCCAGTTCAGTCAGGATTTTTCTAGCTTTGGCAAAGCGGCTAAAATATCTACAGACTCCGCATGCCACCCCGGCGTAATTGCAGTGTCACAAGTCTCGGGCTGGGAGCCAGCGACAAACAAGTTCAGCCAGGCAGGGAGGGGGACGGACGCGGAGCCAGCAGTTCGAACAGGGTATGCCAAACCGGTGCTGCTGTCAAATACATTAGAGCTGCGGGTCGGCCATCCACCCAGCCACCCTTTCCACGGCTGCATTAAACAGTAGCTGTATAGCCTGGTAGTTTTTCCTTAATGCATTGCCTTAGTCTGTGGTTATGGATGCAGGCTGGGAAGCCACCTTTTACTTTCAAGGCTACCAAACCAAGTAGTATGTCTGACATGCAGCCTTGCCTCACGTCTTGCCTGCACCTATCAATTTTCCCCCATTTAAATTGGGAGTGTTGGGTAAAGCCATGGGTTAGTCCCCAGTGACCTTGGATTCAGCCTCCTCTCAGGGCCAGAGTGGAGACATTTTGTTCCAGTGAGCATCTCCTAAGTCATTAGTCCCATTTAAGCCAAAACAGTTTTCATATTCTGCAAAGAAGGACTTCATATTCTGTTCCTAAAAATTAATAATTGAACAACCGTATTTGATATCAGATTTTAGTATTTGTGTTGCAGTAGCAGCTAAAAACCCACTAAGATCAGGGCTCCCTTGCACTGAATAAAGATACAGTGAAAAACAGATTGTAGATAAGAAACATATATGGTAAATAATTAACACCAAAGGAAAAAAAATTTGCAATAATTTGATCCATCCTTCTGTCACGCTTTTTTTCTTACTCATCTTCTGTATCTTCTCAGACTCATACTCATCTCGTTCATTTTTGCAACTGGGCTTTTTCATCTTACCCAATTTTTTTCTTTTTTTTTTTTTTTGCTAAAGGGAAAGTAAGTGCAATAGCAAACACTATGAGCAACGCACGCTTTTGGGTACATAGGCTTCTGTATACTGGTGAACAATGTCACAGACGCCCACTCAGACAGATACCTGTGACATAACTCTGTGTGTGCGTGGTGTTATCCCCCATTTGTTTGTGGTATTTCCTTCAGCAGTACTGAAATACTTTAATCTTCCTCCAGTTTGGCAGTTGGTTTATTAAATGTTTATTCATTTTCTTTGCATTTGGGATGGAGCTGAAATTAGCACGTCCATTTTCTTGTTTAAACAAGAGAAACTTCAGTGTAAATAACATCTCGTCACACAAATGCATTTTTGTCCTTCCACTGATGTCAGAACAAAATGAAGGATGATATTTATGGGGAAAACAAAACCAAACCAAATCTCTTTCCTAAAACCAACAGAGGGAGCACAAACCTTTGGGGTTTTGTGAGGCTTTTAAAATTAAGAGGTTGTGTCTACCACATCCTACCTTTCCAGGGAGAGCATGACAGGTTTAAAAGCTGTAGAAATATTTTAATTCTTAGAAACTTCTTCCATTGACTGCAACAGCTTGCACAAATTTGAGATTTAGCTAGTTGTGTTCAATATGTTCCTGCTGTTGTAAAGGACTGGTTTGTGCTCTGGAGCAAGGAGGCTCCTTATTTATTCTTCTTGCCATAGACTTTTTTCAGATACAAACGTAAAATGTACCTGCCSTCCTCCTTTCTCACCACCCTTTCACCATCCCCACCACCGCCATGGTGCTGCTCTGCAGCTCAACAAGCTCYGCTCCCTCCTTCTGTTGAGTGACTCACACCACGGCTGGGAGTCTGCTTTTCCCACAACTCGTTGTGCAATGTCCCCTTTGAATATTTGAGTAAAAATATCATCTGTTAGAAATGGAAGGCTCGAGTACTCTGCAAGTAAAGCATGAAGATGGTCCAGATCCTCCTCTCTCTGTAACAGGCTTTATCCTTTCACTCTGTTTTTTACAGACGAAGAAGCACCATTCGTGTTAATTCACAAAGGGTTATTTAGGATGTTTTTGGGTGGTTTCTTAGAGCTGCTGAAGGACAATGGGCCAGGTTCTTCAGTGGCGTAAGTTAGCGTAACTCCATTGAAATAAGTGGAGCTACAGAAATGAGATGGTAAAATTCCTGTCAATTATAGTTGTGCTTGGATGTCCTTCTAGAAGACATGCTCCAGTTCTAGCACAGCTTGTTCAGAAAGATGTAGGTGTACGGATGTCTGCGATATCCTGAATGCAGGACAGACGTGCAGTCAGACAGTTGTGTTCAGCGGGTGCGGGAGACCTCCTCCCCCTTCTCACCTGGTGTTTGAAGTCAGGCAGATCTCCATGTGCACCAGGGCATTGTGCAATGTGTAGCTGTGCRGCTTACTATGAAACATTGCCTCTTTTTCCACAGTTGTGCAAGGTTCAGCCTCTATCTATTCAGACATTTAAAACAAGTGACCAGATGCTGTAGGCTTACAAAAGCACTACACATAGCCAGCTGGGCCATATAAATCTTAGACTTCTTTTTTTCATCATCAAGCTGTGGTTTGTTTGTGGTGTCTCATTTTTCCATCAGCTAGACATTCCTGTCCGTGCTTCCCATTTATTTGTTGGGATCACATAAAAACGTAGCTTTATTTATGCGTATGCTCTAATCCAGAACATAAACTGCTGCAGCCGACTCATCATGTATTGTCTGAGGGAATGCACATCGTAAAGTGCATACGTCACAGCAAGAGGTTTCTTATAACTCTGTGCAGTCCTTTTAACTGGGTCTCTGCTTTGGCCATCTGTTCTTTAATATTATAATGAATACTTCACACTTATTGCTGCTTTTGTTTGAGGATCTCTCACTTCTTTTCAAAGGTGATTAAGTATTATTATTATCTCAGTGTTTCAGGCAGTGTAACTGAGGCACAGACAAGTTGGGTGACTTGCCAAGATGATGTGTTCGGCAAGTGTTAGAATTAGACTTGCGCCTTCAACTTTCTGTTTCCTATTCCTCGTTGCTTCATACAGTTGCAAGTACACTTTCAGTCAGCCTGCGGTAACACGTCATATCATTCAACCTGTTCTTTGACCCAAATGCTATCATTCGGGTCGAACAAATATCCTCTAGTTTGGCTACCAGCATATCATGGTGCCTGGATACACTACAAAAACCTCGGCAGATTTCAGCACCTGCAAATACTCTCCAAAAAAATCTTTCTGTTAAAATTCTCCAAGTGGTTCAAGTCTGGTGCTGACATTTCCAAGGGCTCAGGTTTAGCACTAAGCACAAGTAGGTGATGTTTGGGAATTTGAGTAATATTTGAGTAATTAATTGCCTACACGCCTTGACTAAAGTACCTGTAGAATTGGACTAATAAAGAAAGGAAAGATTTGTGATTTGTAAATTGCATTCTCAAATCAAATGCATCAGTTTGACCCTTCTGATGTTTTTGTTGGTGTTTCCAGAGGCACCAACGTGGCAACTTAGCTGGATGGTGTTTAGATGCAACAAAGTACGCAGGCAAAGACGTCTGTACAAAAGCAACCATGTGCATTGCAATCATGAGCACTGAACTGGAAGAAAATGGAATTCAATCAATGAACATATAGATTAGGCAAATTGCAAAACATTCCTGTATAACRTTAGGAATGGGCTTTCAGCACAGCAGCTCTGCCTTCAAAGGCCTGCTTCTAAGATACCTGATAAAATCAGGCAAGCTTCAGTGATCATCCCCTCTACAGATATAACAACTAAAAATGGACAATGACCCTAGTGCTGCCAGGATTGGCCTGCTTTACCCCTTAGCTTCAAAGGTAGAGGGCTTTAAAATAAAGACCAGATATATTGCGTATGCAGCTTGAGGAAACAAAAGGCTTAAATTGTGTCTCCGTTTCAACACCACTCACTACCGGAGCGTCTAATGTGCTTCCGAGCATGATTAGCTCTAGTGGACTTGTGTCGGTCACCTGCTCTTCTCCCACCTTGGGTTGCACATGACTTTGTGWGACCCTTGAGTACATTTGTCTAAGTCCTGTCGCCTTCGGATGAGAGACTAACCTCCAGGTACCTTCCACTCTAGGTGGGCCAGCGGGACTTGGAAAGGGCAGGGCATGACCCAGGTACCCAACGATGTGGCTGGGATGGTGAATGTGGGCTTTAGCGTACAGCCGGTGACCCACTGATAAAACTGAAGTGATTCAGAGATTGGGATCAACAGCCTGAGGCTGCTGCCCAGCCACAAACTCTGTGAATTAAGAGTACTAGGTGTTGGAAGTGAATATATCACAAACAGTCAGAGCTGAAATTTGTCCACATATTTATGAGCAATTGCCAGGCAATTTAGAATAAATAAGTAAATAGCAGAATGGAGTGCTATTTCTAGAGAATTTACCAATTGGAGAAGGACCAAAAACTGCAGAGAAGTTTGTCTGCAATAAGATAACCACCTTAACGCTGCTGGTGAGCACTGCACTGCCATCGTGCCGCCGTTCAGTTAACAAAGGCGCTATACTAGAGATTAACTGTTTTGATCTGTGCATCCATCCAGCGAAGAGATGGTCTTGGTAGTGTTCACCTGATGGGTGGCCCAAGATAAATGTACTCTCTGTGTTTCTTTAGCAGTCCCTCTTCATGAGTCAGTGCCCTGGCATCTGCTCCCGAACTGTTCCCATCCTGTTCAGAAAACTGACCTGCATATAGATTGGTCTTAATGATCAAATGTTTAAAAATTCATTGCACAAGAACAGCTGAAAGCAGTTGATTGGTTTGAACTTTATTGTATGCACCTTGATTCCCAGATCTGCAGTAAAGGGGAAGGTCAGCTGGTAAACATTTGAGCATTTAAAAATAAAAAGGGATGGATTTCCCGCTACCCGGGCCTTTTATGTTCAACCTCAGTACAAACCTGGATGTACTGAGGTATTTCTCATGTGTATGATTTAAATCCACCTGGACACTGTGGGCCACATCTTCCCTCAGCTGGTGTAAATCAGCATAGTTCCTTTGAAGTTAATGAAGAAAAGCTAACTTTGCACCAGCTGAGGATCTGGCCCGGTGTTACTGTAACTTATTATTTYAAGAATCCACAGATATTCCTGAGAAACAGCAGAGCATTTAGAAAGACAAGGTTCCTGACCTGATAATTCTAAAAGCACAGTCTTTCAAAACATTAATTGCCCCAAATTCCCTGTGACAAGCTGAGCTGGGAATCTGAGGATAGGGTCAGCCTTAAAGTTATACGTAAGGGCTTAGAGGGAATAATATACCAAAAGAAATCAAAATGCGTTGTTAATATTCTCCCCTCTTCTTGATGGTCTTTATTTTATTTTAAATATAAACTTCAAATATATTTTAATTTTTATTCTAATAATAATATTGAAAAATCAAAAGCATTTTTATTTAGTATCATAAAATGGTGGCAGAGTGCAAGAGTAGCAAACACTATCTTCATTTTATCAAAGTACTTGCCAGGTTTGAGAACCTGAGTAAGATTAGGAGCAAACCTGCCATAAATCAGATTTTTAGGCAGATTGCATATGAAAAAGTTCCGTGGATACTTGGTCAGGGAGCTGATCCCAGGCATCAGGAACATTAGGAGGGCAGGAACAGTGACGGAAAGAGGATTTGCCTTTTGGGAACCTGATTGGTTTTCCTTGATTGGCCTTGAGCATAGGTGGGAGATACCCAGTGTTTACTGACCAGAGAATGCTGCCGTGTGATAGCAAATTGCTCAGTGCTGCCATGAATCAGTAAATAAATACGATGTGTTCTGTGAAGACATCTGTAGTTTGTCAGGCTAATTGGTCCGGGAGCATTAGGTGATGCACATTACTCTGTCTTTGATCCCGCTGCCCTAGTGTGCATTTTTCTCTGAAGTCATGGGAACAAGCCTTAATCACACGCACCTCTTAGGACACCACGGTCATGGCACCCAACCCATGGGGATGGAGGGATCTGCCCCGAGAAGGGGTAATTCCCCATAGTGCTCTTCTGCTTTGGCCATGCTACCACGAGGCAAATGTCTCGTGGGGAACATACACCAGGTGTAACAGCATCTCCCTGGCACGTCTTCAGGCTCAAAAGGACGTGTTGGAGAATGTATGGTATTAGTGTGTAGGGGCTCCTATGCACGAGACCACCTCAGTCCCATGTCAGCTCTTTCAGGCAGGATTTCAGCCGTGGCAGGCACGGGGCCGAGTTTCATTAACCCCACTCCCAGCGATGCTGGGGGCAAAACTTCTTAACTTTTTGCCCGCAAAGTCCAGGTCAGTTCTTACCAGCTCAAGCTCCAGGATTTATTATTGCTGTCTTCCAACAAATACACGAAATTCACTTTAGTTCAAATCATTCAAGCATGGCAACTCTAATAATGATGTTTTAATAGCGTCTACAGTGTTAAAGTTTGTTGAAATCTGATATCTGACACTAGCTAATATAAGCAGTATCATCCCCTTTTTAATAAAACTGTTACTTTAATGAGGAACTCAGTTGTACTTTACTGATAAAGACTAATGATTTTAAACATGACTTTTTCCTCCTGTATTTGTGATTTTCATTTTAACCAAGATTACTCTGTTATTTCAGCATACAAGCAGCAATGTTCTCCCATCTAAGTACATTTTGTTCACCTCAGAGAATTTAGGTAACTAATTATCCAGAACTACTGAGGCGGTTACTGTTTGCTTCCTGTTCTATTGCATAGTAATATAAGTTTTCTGTAATGGAACAAAAATAATCCAAATTCTTTGCTCTGTATTCCAGTGGCTCCCTTTTAAAATGCTTGGTTATGTTGCCTGCAAATTTTTTTGTAATGAGGACTCTGGATCAGCTTAACAAGGTTAACATTGTTTTGGGGGTTGCAGATGTGGACTTTACATCGTTTTTAATGAAATCAAGCCCAAAAGAGGCTCAATAAACAAATGACAATGTTTGGAAAAGAGAGGAACTCATTTCCTTTGATAGGGTGCAGGGAATTTAACCAATCTGTGTTTATAATTACTGTCTGGTTTAGTTAGTGCGAAAGAATCTACTTGTTACCAATTTATAAATAAACAAACTAGACCTGCTTTTTCCCATTCTGCAGCAGTCTTGTTAGAGTTTATTTTCTTTTTATTTGACTACAGAGCACTTACTGTACGCTTAATGCTTAAATTGTTTTGGGTTTTTTTTTTGTCTCCTTTAAACATATACTGCTGCTTTTGAAATTCTGGACAGTTTTGCAAAATTTGCACCTTGTCATTATATTTTCAATTAAATACTCTTACTCCATCACAACCATCATTGTTAGTTAAAAATAGTCGGGGGGTGGGGAGGTGGGAGGGGAGAAATCTGTTGTCCACATTTTGATCCTTGGTAATTTACCAAAGATATCATTTTTCTTGGCAGTCTTCTGTACAGGCTAAGTTGCTACTGCTTAGTTAATTGTAAACCAAAATCAAATTAACAGTCTTTGCAGGTTTTGGCTGCTACAAATGTGGAATTTTACGCAAATTAAAAATCCAACATTTGGACCGCCTAAAATGACACAATTTACTATCGTGGAGATTAGAGACTAAATTTTCAGTTACTTAGAGTTGCAGACACTTCTAATAGATCTAATTTTTGTATAGTTCTTTGAATCTGTAGTCATGATTTATGATTCCTTTTTCTTCTTAATTTTTTCCATGAAATATGCAGATTTCATTTTAAAATCTCTTTCTATTTATTTGGAAATGAAGGTTCATTTCAACTTTGCACTAGCCGTAACTAGCCATAAGATACTTTTTTTTTTAATTTATATACAAGGAAGTAATTTAAATTGCAATCTTCTTGCTATCTGACAGTAGTCGCAGAGGTACAGCATTATTTAGCAAGTGACTGTTTTTTTTCCTTTGCATAACTTTGTGTTTTTATGATTTTGTGAATTCTTTGTAGTTACCACCAGGTTTTTTTTAGCTGGGATGTGAGTTTACCTTTGTTTTGGAAATTGCATAAATCTATCAGGAAATTCTGAAAAATCAATAAACTAATTTTATCGTTAGAGATGTGTAAAGCAGTAAGCACTTTCCAGATGTGGCTGGGGATAGGAGCAAAGAAAACTGCTCTGTTCTAGGAGAGGAAAAACTGTTGACATTTCTTTGAAGTATAATCTCTTTTGTTTATTTGGGTTTTAATAGCTTCCAGCAGTTAGCTGCATATTTTTAAACTGATGTTGCTTGCATACTTATTTTCTAAGGTTTGTGAGTGGCATTCATTGACTGCCATATGTTTAAAGGCTAACCTGTATGTTGATGAATGAATGAGATTGATGAGGAGAAGAGAGTTTTAACTAGAGATGGGCTCAAACTAAAATGCTCGATCCACACATTACCTGAAGTCTGAAGGTATTTGAAATTCAAGCAACCAAAGCTGGATTTCACAAAGGTTTATTTCATTTCTGACTTCACTGCTGCCTACTGAGGACTCTGGGTGCTATGCAAGAATAAAAATATCTAGGTAGGAAGTCTAAAACTTTCAGTCCAATGTTATAAATTGCCATTTTTCTCCAATTAGAAATTCTCCCCATCAAAAAATTGCCTAGAAAGTAGCTAATCATACAGTGCCATGAGGCCCCGCTTAAGCCATTGGGCTTCCCTAAAAGGCCTCTTATCAAACAAACGTCCTTGGCCTTCCCTCCAGCCTGGACTAGGGAGCATTTCTGATTGGGATCCGGATGCCGCTTATTGATTCATGCTTGACATTAACTAGGATCTTAGAATACCATTCTCACTTCCCTGTGCCAGAATTGCTGGAATATTACAGAAGAATTACTTTGTTGATAGATCACTGGAAAGTTGGATTTGTGACTAAAACCTTTYTCTGACTTCTTGCGCTTTGATGGAGTATGAGTTTTTTTGGCTAAGTACACAAAAGATTTTAGATACTTAATTCTATAGGTTTCAGTGTGAAATAGGTGCCTATATATCTTCTGGAACGCTGGACCCTACAGTCCAGCACCCACCCGAGTCAATGGGAAGCTTCCCACACTGGATGAGGCCCATTGTCTCTCTCTACCTCCTTTAGCCCATCTGTAAAATGGGAGTAGAAATACTTATCTAAATCCATAACGAGATTTCAAACTATTGGACTGGAAAGTGCTACAGAAGTGTGAAGCCCTAATGAAGAGGAGAGCAATTATCCCAAATGTATGAATTTGCAGCGTAAGAGTTTTTAAAGAAGTCATTATGATTTCGTAGTATAAATGTACCTATTCAAAAGAATGGCTTTACAAATCATTTATTGCTGTAATAACAGCTATTTTAGGCTGAGATATCAGGGTGCAATCCAAAGCCCATTAAAGTCAGTGGAAAGATTCCTACAGATGCTAGTGCATTTTATGTCTGTCTTTAAGCACATGCTTAATATTAAAGTCAAAGAGACTTAAGTGTCTACCAGAAGTTAAGTATTGAAACAGGCCCTAGTCCTTTGTCTCATCTTAGGCAAAAATGCTTCCTGAATGAGGCTTCATAAGGCAATGTAAATCAACCACCCTGCCAACTCTTCTGTCTTCTTCACTTCACTTTCCGAGCGTGTTGTTCTGGTGCACAAGGTAAATACTTGCACCACTGGGAGTACTAATGTGGAGTTGGCATTGCACCTTGTAGCTTACTGGCCCAGCAAATACGTGCAGCATATTAAATATTAAATGAGTTATTAAAAATATTCATGTGACGAGCAAATTTAACACACAAATCGTTATAGCTGGTCTAAGTGGCTGAAAAGGGGTTGACATTGAAAAATGAAAACTATTTTGGAAAGTAAGTGGAAACTTAAAAAAAAAACAAAACACAACTATATACGAGCTCTTGACATTTCCTAATGATTTATGTAACATACTGCATGAGAATACAGTTTAATTTGATTTCAGATGCAATGCTGGCTGTTGCCAAACTCGAGCAAACAGTAAGCATTTCGGATTGAGAGTGGCCTAAATTTTTTTTGCTACAAAAATAAATAGGATCGACAACCAACTTCTCACTCAGTCCAATCAATAATTTTTATTACTTACAAGGATGCGATTGGCTATGAAATGTTTTCTGTGGGAAAAGTCTCTTTATATAAATCCAATGCAGCATTTCTGTTTCGAGAAAGTATCTAATTGTCCTAAGTGCTTTAAAAGTACAAACACTGATTATGTATGGTTTGATATGTTTTAATGGCCTGCGAGTTCTACAAATTAACAGTCAGGGAGCTTAGCAAATGAACTTGCATTTGGTTTCTGGTTTGGAATCCATCACTAAACAATGCTTCTTACATATTAGTAATAAAATTATTCTAAATGATGCTACTTGAACAGTTAATCTAGCTACATATTAAGATTTGCTCTGTTTTTCATGTGTTTTCCATCAAGGAAGTCTGTGGTTACCTTCCTGATTCTGCTGGACTGGAAAAACATAGCTAATATGGTGTGATCTGGAGAAAGCTTTGATGCAGGGGCTTTACAAATAAACCTCCAGATGCCATATGGTTTACATTCATCTCTCAATTTATTTCCTATAAATGTCTATTGAATATTCCATTGAACCAACACATGTGAAACTAGAGCTGGAAAAGAGAGCGAGGTATAGAATGCTTTGTGGCAGCATGTGATTATCATATTTCTTTTCCAATATTGCTACCAGCCTTAAACGCACGGTAAATTAGTCAAATGCCAAAGTTCTCAGAGTTAGGGTGGAAAATAAAGAAACAATATTTTAAACCTTACAAAAACAAACACTCCTCTCTCACATGTTGTAATGTATCTCTCGCACTAGAGCTAGTTCTTCTCTGCAGTAAAACTAACTTGTGTGTTTGGTTTCTGTCATTAGAAAATTAAAGTCCAGGGGACTCAGTTATGGGAAAGAAAATGCTGTTAAAACTTTGCAAAGGAAAAACAAACGGAAGACTGAGAAGCTTAGATGTATATTTGGGCTTGATTAACTAATACCTTGTATCAGAGCTCCCTTCTTAGTTTCTCTTCTTTCTGAAGTCAGGCAGTGTAACTTAAACACGTCTGACTAGCACATCTCAGTCAATGGGCCTTTCTTAGGGCTATATTTGTTCAAGAAGAACTCCACTTCTCCAAATGTTCCTCATGGTAGAGGTGGTGTCCCCAAAAGAAACTCTCCATGTATTATTTGGAGCTTCTCTTATCTCTGTGAGCTTCCATGCCCCGTATCCCCTGGCCCCTGCTCAGAGCGCCCTGGCTCCAGGTGCTTGGCTATTGGAAATTACATCTGAAAATTAGAAGAGAAAGACCCCATCTGGGTACAGATGAGAAAAAAAGCTTCTGTCAAGATGGGCTAATTTGTTTTACAGAGCTAAACTTTTCCATAACCCCGCTTTAACGAACTTACCAGCTCAGACTTTTAGTTTATGTTGATCAAAGGAATATATTTCTGTGCTGCATATAGAGGAGCTTCCCTCTCCATCCAAGACAAGTTGGTTTGCATTTATCCATACATCTGTCCGATACTGAACGTAAATTTCTCACCTACACAGACTGTCTACATAAGGCCTAAAACCCACTTAAGACCTGCTTATGCCTCACCAAGCTTATTAGCTCAAATACCACAGGCAGGAAATCTTTTGCCCTTAACTCACTGAAACTATGAATTTATCTGGAGGACTCAATACTGCATACAGTCTGTGCTGGTCATCTATAAGTAAGCTTATTTTACCCAAGGAGCCTTGTATAAGTGAATCTTCAGATCRCTGACCCAACATATTAGAAAATTACTATTATTCATCTGTCTTTATGATACCAGATTGAAAAGCTCCAGATCAGCAGCAGAAAGTCCTATTCATTGTAGCTGAAAAACAGGCTTCATTATAACGCGAGTTCCATAAATAGCAAAAACAGTTAGGAAAGCAAACCAAATCCACAGATGAAAAATAAGGTAACTAAATTTTTTACTCCATGCATCATCCTCTTATGTTCTACTGAGACTAGGGCTGGGAAATCCTATATTTAACATACTAAACTTTGATGTCTTCTACAGGGATATTACTCAGATATGTTTGGTTGAAGAGATGAATGGAAAAAAATCTCTTTGTTTATCCTCAGCCATAAAAGATGTTAGAGACACTTTGCATGTATTTTCCATGTTTTTATTATTATCGTTATTATTATTACTGCAAAACAGAAACTGCCAGATGCTGCTGGGCAGAAATCTTAAGAGTTTCCTTTGAGAAATAAGATATTGGATTATTAAAATTAAAAAGGCCAGAAAAATAGACTCCTACATAGTCACAATGGCCATGCACAGGTTCTGACAAGAGTATTGTATTGCTAAGAAATTTGTCAAAACAACTTGCATTTAAGAGAAAAACAAACTGCTGGCAAGCAAATTATATTATTTACCGGTGTGGAAATGTCAGTCCTTTCCTATTCAACTCCAAGTGCAATAAAAAAGGACTTTTTACTGTTCCCATGTACAGTAAATGTAATAATTTTCATTTTTGTGAAGTGTTATCATTTCTACTAAATTTCCTCTCAGTGACTCACCACAGTTTCTTTTCTTGGCAGTTTGTTACTACACCGTCCTCTTGGATGCAAAAAAAAAAAAAAAGGAAAGCTTTCAGTATAGGATAGGATGGAGATTTTTCAACGTAGTAAGAAAGACACGACAATTTTAACACATCCTTACATGTCCCATCAGTTTTGAGAGGAATGAAGCAGGGCTGTGAGGGGCTGAGCCCTCTTCATCCCGCCTGCCAGCTCCCCTATTCCCGCCCCTCAAGATCTCATCCTGGACAGCCTTTCCTTTTAATTTGTCCTTTAGTTGTTAAAGCACTGAATAGCTCCCAAATATACAGGCAGCATGACGTGCTCTATTTTAAAAATAGCCTCTCACCAACTACCAAAGGAATCCTGGAACAAGCAGATCAAAAAAACGAGGATCCAAACCCAAGTCTTTTCTCCCTTTGGCTTCCCATCTCCCCACTGCATGATCCCACGTGGGCCCTTGACTGACGCCTTCATTTCAACCCCAAAAGCTGTTTTGCTTGCCTGTTCCCTACCTCTCCAGCTTCAGAAGTCTGGGTAGCAAAGCTATTTAAAAAATACCACTCCTGTTTGTTCTCACCCCTATTTTCTTCCCAAAGCAAAATCCTGCTGCAGTTCCCACGCGCTGAGCGGTTGGGAATGAGAAACTATCCTGAAAGGCTGGGTGGAGCTGCAACCCTTGTGCTGGTGTCCCAAAGTGGATGTGTCTCCTACACCCAGCCCAGGAGGGTGACGAGTCAGCGGTGCCATGKCTTTGCTCACCTATCTTCACCCAAACGGAGATGACTTGCATTGGCAAGGGGGTGTGTGCCCAAATCTGGTGTGTCTCATGAAATCCACTTCAGGCCTGACGGCATAACCAAGCTAACTGGGTTATAGCATTATAAATGAAGCTTACATTTTGCACAAAAAGCCTGTGTTTGTGCCCAAAGCAATGCCGTTCTTTTTTTTTGCACTCATGCAGTATTGGGCAGGATACGACTGGGAGACAGCACTGAAGTAATGTGATAGAAAGGCTGTGGATGTGGAACAACAATCACATAGATAATGTTGCTAAAAACAAGGCTTTCTTATCCAACTAAGCTTAAACAAGTTTGACTTGTGCAGAGCCCCGGGGTCATGCTGGCCTTCAGCGTGGGTGATCTTTACCTCTCCCACCATCAACACTGCTGCTCTTTTCAGCCAGGAGTCTCTCTCCATCATTGTGAAATTTCCAGGGCAGGAGCGCTCTGGCATTTCCCGAGCTGCCATTTGGTTTCAACAACACTGTAGCTGTTGCGTAAGTTTGTACCTCTTGTTTTGTACCTCCTAGGGTTCAGTCATGTGTCTGYTGCTTAGAAATAATTATATGGGTTATAAATGCTTTCTTACATTCTTCCATGATGGTCAGCCAATTATTCCTATTCAGCTGGTATATTAAAGCCATTCTAGGTGTTTTTTCATACATGTTTGAGGTTTTCAGACACATTCTTTTATGATCACGCAGGAACGATGGCTCTGCTGCTGTCTTTGTCCTAGGTGGAGCCTGCCAAAGATCTCTTCCCAGAATGATCTTATTCAGCAGAAGCAGCATGGAACAAACTCTCCAGCCTGCTAGGAACCGTGCTCTCCCTCGGATAGTTTCCTTAGAGAAAAGGAAAAACATCCCAGGGTCATTCCCGGCACTACCCATTAGACACATGACTACGGGAATAGCCTATTTGGTAGCTTCAGCATTTAGGAATGGGAGGGGTGAGCACAGAGACGTCTCCTGCCTCTCAGAGCCACGGAGGAAGGTGGCACTGTGTCCAAGGTAGAGAAGTGGGGAGAGAAAGGAGCAGTCTATCTCTTGACGCTAGGCAGATGGGGAGGAAGAAGTGGAATTCTTTTGCGAAGTTTGCAAAACAGTGAATTCATCCAGGATTTACACTCTTACCTGCCTCTTTGGTCACTTAGTCCAACACTTTATTCTCTAAGATCCCAATCAACTGTTGCTTGACAGTAGAAGCACTGAAATTCAGAGGAGACTACATCAAGCTTCTCAAAGTTTGGCATACCCAGAAGTTGTCAGTTTTCACAGTGTTAGGCAGTCCAGCATGTATCTTGTGCCAAACCTTGCTGGTTTCCGCAAGTCACATTTCTTCTGCTCATGTGGCCCATGGAGCAAGTATGAATTCTCAGACCATGGCAGATGGAGGCAGGTAAAGGGAAGGGAGATAATGATTGTAGCCATGTCCATCAAAACACTTTGACTGTTTTCAGCTTTAATTTATTATATAGCTGAATCTTTATCTCCTTACTCCCAGGAGATTATCTGCTGACATCGTAGAAGGCTTCTGGATTACAGAGGACTTTTTTAATCTTGTGAAGCTCTTGCTGGAGTTAATTGACTATCTGTGGAGCACAGAAAGAGAACCAAGATGAACACAAATCTAAACCTTAAACTCTAGTTCCACTGCTGTGTTGTGAAGATCATCTGCTCCCTTGAAAACATAACCTAAACCAATGCAATACTTAGCAGAATATGGACTGGAGTAGAAGTCTACCTCACACCAGTGGGAGACATGACGGTCATAGCCTGGTTTCATGCCTACTTTGGTGTTCAAATCTTCCCTGCCTTTGCTGACCCCAAGCTTTAACAAATAATTTGTTAGTCCATGAAAAGATGGTCGCTGCAGGAGAAGAGAGGAAGCCTGTACACTTTAAAGCAGTATTTACACTGAAAGGTGGCACATGCTCTTAGAGAGCTGTGGATTCACCTATATGGGCTGAATCACGTCCAGGGCATGGTTCTAGCCACTAACCTACCAGGAAAAATATCAGGGCTTTAACCATATCTCTCATAAATTTTGAGGGAGGAAGGAAGGGGGTGGAAAGAATTAATGTTTGTCCTCTTCTCCCATCTTGAAAGGAAGGGCTTGAATGTTTCACGTCAGTGGTGTGGTTCCTGAGTAGACCTCACTTTGCAATCCAAATTAAGTTGCCTGTCTTCCTGAAAGTGGTGGGATTTAGACAACAGTTCCCATTAACTGGCTAATTGCTGGCATGTGTTGAGCTCACTCCTGATGGATGTACAAGGGACCAGAGACCTAAGTTCAGTATTGTATATTCTGCCATATGGCAGAGCACCTATGGCTGTGCAACAGTAGGCACCTAAAATCCCCTTTGTAAGGAGATTTGGGCCTCTGTGCCAAAAGAGATTCTGCAAAGAAATCTGACAATACGAAGCTCTTCAGAGGTACAACATAGCCCTCTTTTCCTCTTGTGGCCAAGCATTTCCAATGGCCAGCACAGAGAAGAGGAAGAGCCAAAGTTTCACTTGGTGTTCACATCAGGCCAAACTGAACCACCGTGATGGACTTACCAGAGAGCCATCACCCACAGGGGATTTGTAGAAGTGCTAGGTTTTCTTTACTTGCATTTTCTTTTCAGTACTAATTGAAGGAAAAGACAAGGGAAGGGATAATACTTGGTCAGCAGAAACAGGAGTTGCCTCCCTGAACACATGGCCAGACAGATCTGATGAGGAGGGCACAATATATTTATATGGACCTTTTTCAAAGTGGAACCACACTTTAAATATTGATTTCCACTGGCATGCAGAATGCTGATATCCACAGTCAATTATGTCACTGGTTTATTATTTTATTTTTTAAATAGATTTTCTACATGACAGGGTAGATCCCTAGTTCTCAGCCAAAAGAACCATCTCAGTAACATGCAAGGAACTGTGGGTTTGACTGAAATCCAGCTGGAGCATAAATTTCAAATCCAATTAACTGTAAGCAATATCTTTCAGGCATTTGAAGACCTGTGTCTTGCTTAAAATTTCCCAGTCTGTAATACATATACCTTATATACAATAGCGCATATTTATATATACAAACTGTATATGTATATGTGTTTTTGAACTTGAATGAAAACTGTTGTGAGCTTTAGGAGTGTGTACTAGACTGTGCCGGCTCACATGATAAACTCATGATACGACAGTTGTGTACTTCAAGTATTCTGTATACTTCAAGTATTCATGGAATATTTTATAATAACTAACATAAAAGATGCTACTATCAGGTTGTGATAATTTAGGGCTACCCATGCCCATCCACTTTGGCCCATGAGCCGCTGAAAGTTGCCTCATGCAGTTTTGAATTCCACAGTATCAAAGACAAGACCTGCAGTCACAAAAAATTAACTGTTTCTTTTACTAAACTAACCCCAAATCCCTGTTTTCCCAGGAGGCAATCACTGCACTTAGTTACAACACAAGAAAATGAATGCCCACCCCCCAGAAACACGAGGAGAATTCTAGAACACAGACAAACCAAATTGCTATTATTCATTATCTACATTATTGTTTAATGTGCAGACATCAAGTGCTCTAGAAATTTGACAGTTAGATTTATGACTAGATTGAGAGAAAAGGGCTCGTCTTTATAACAAGCAGCAAATGGGTGATTTATAGGCATGCTAACAAGTACTACTCAGAGATGCCAGTGTGACGGAGGGTGCATGCCAGGCTCCAGACCTGACCAGGTAGATGTGCCAGAAGTGTGATTTATGGTTAAACTACAAGACTTTTTTTCTTTCTATTTTGGGCCAGCCGTCCCAGTTGCGTGTACCCATTGCTTTCAAATGGTCCTAATAGCACATCTTTCATCCGTCCCTTCCTGTTATGTTGTCAGCTCTGTGGGACATGAGTTACTTCTTACTAGCTTTTTCCCTGGGTATAATCAAGTGTGTCTTAAACTTTACTGGTGTTTAGTTGACAGTGTACCATTTCTGGTGCTGACGGTGCATAGGATCCTCTATGCTGTGTTGCAGCTCAGCACCACAGAAGTCAGCGATGAGGCTGAAACCCACGTTTGCCATCCTACCAAATCTGCTACTCCCCTGGCTAGTGCAGGTCCCTGGAGCAAGCAGGCAGCAGCAGCCCTGGCTCAGCTCCCATGACCCACCCAGGATCCTGCGTGAGCTGAAGAGGTTTTCCCCATTTCCCTGCCCTGCTATAAAAACTAACTGGAGCAGTGCGGTCTCTGACTGCCAATGTCTGATCTGTGTGTGGCTGCTGATGCAGGCAGGCATGTCCTCAGTGCACATGAAGATTATTCTAGCAATTCTTGCCTCTGATACAGTCAGGCACAGGGACCTCATTGCCACACGGCTGGGTGAGGAACCGAAGGCTCACAGCCACCCAAAATGCTTCTAACCCCTCAGATTTAGGATACTTCTGTGGTCACCATCTAGACTAGCAATGCTGGTATTGTCTTGCTGTGCCTTTAATTTCCTATTCATGAATCTGGATTTCCAGTGCAATTTAGTTGCCTTTGTACTGAGATAAGCAATTTGGTTTATCTTTGCAAGAATGGTTGTCTTGGACTTCCCTCCTAGTCATCCCAAGGGTGATGACATATTCATATGACATCTGAAACAATGTATGCAAGATTACCTGACCACAATTTATCGGGGAAATGGATGAAAAATGCTTTCATTTAACTGATTAACATTTAATTAACATTGTTAATTAACATTGATTTTAACTTTTTCAGCTGAAGTGTAACACTTAACATTGACCTTAACTTTTAAAATCAAAGCTAGGTGCTAAGAAAGCCTGGAGAAAACCATGATTGATATTATGCATTATAATCTAGCTGTATGTGATCTGTGTTGAAGTTATGGAGTAATGTGCATTGTACCATATAAAAGTCTAATGATAGTTAATGTTAGTTAATTAAGATGAACACTGAATGGTATTACCCTGTCTCATATGGGTATTAACATCGTATTAGAGTCTAACAAAATATTATTTTAGTTAAAACACATATACTGACTCAGTCTAGATACTCTCTGAGAGGAGTGAATTCTGAATCCGATTAAACTGCCTATTTCAAAACCATATGATGCTCCTGGATCTCAACATGCAAATAGGAAAACAGGCTATAGTCTAATAGGATAAATGGGTCTTCTTTATTATGTAAAAATAAAGAGATAACTTTAAACTTATGTTTAGGAATTCTAGGACCATGGAGCAGAGATCTCCAGTCTGCTATTGCAGAAAAATGTATTACACTATTCTGTTCATAAGCTTAGCAACCTCCATTTTCAACTGATAAGGTTTTTCTTCTGCCTTTTCACATCCTCCCGTCCTGAACTCCTCCTGATGAACCACTAATCCAGAACGACGTTTCTACTGTGGTGTACAAAAGACATGATCAGCACTGCACTGGATCCCAGTACAGCCCTGTGCGTTTTCACTGATCACAGAGTAATGTCAGCGTGCTCCTGCCTTGCCCCCCGAGTACGATAGGGATGAACTGAGCATTTAGCTTTTTGTAATCTCGGGTGTATTTAGCTACAAGAAGTTACAGCCCCTTGAAGCGGGCTCAAACCACTGATTGGTACATTATATACTATTGAGGCAGATGAAAAAGTGCCTCTGATCTCTATCCACTCCTGTGTTGGAGACATCCCCATCCCTGTACACACAAACATGCAAGGGACGCAGGTATAGACAGGATTTCTCTCCTTTCCTTGCATTCGTGAATGTAGTTCAGCACATCAATTAGATGTTCATAGTCTCAGGCAAAAAGCAGTATCTAAAGAGAGAGTTAGAAATATGCAGAAATGCAAGTGTACATATATCCTTTAAGCACGTGAATATACATGTGATATTAAATGTGAGAAGGATTTAAAGAGACCGTATTGTACCTTTAATTAGCAGGTGGTACTTCTTAGCATTGTAAAAGAGATGAGCCCTGTTAAGTGATCTGGAGACGAGCATAATAACTTTAGTGCTCAGGTTATGAAGGGCATTTCTATAAAGAGAGGAGTAGTATAAAACAGCCAAACTCTTCATACAGTCGTATTTACTCTGCATAGACTTATCAGCAGAGCCAGGTGGTCACAGGTTGGTTGGTGCAGCCATGGAAGTAAAGCAAGGACCAAAATTTCCCAAAGCAAACTCATATTGTAAGAGCATGTGGAAAAGGAGGTTGAAGAAGAGATAGGAGTGGGAGTGAAAGCAAAATTCACACTGGCTGGAGCGAATGAGCAGCCTTTGTCAGATCAGATTGTATTCGAAAAGGAAGTTGAGGTCCACGGATGACAGGCAAAGCTTATTTCTTGCCCTTTTCCTTCTGAGCCAACGTCTCTATGTCTCAGCACCTTTCTTCAGTACCCTTCACTTCTGTGGCCATTTCTTGCATATCGTTGACTCCAGGCAGTTTAGGAGTATGTTGCAAATTTTGCTGAAACGTGTTTGGCAAAGAAATGAAATTGCTATTACAGTTCCAAGCATACTCTTAACTCCAGGATGAATGAGTGCTTTCTGCAGCATGGTAGGTGGCAGAGAAAACTTGTTTCTGCTTTCACAAAATTGAGAAAACCAGGGGTTTGTGTCTTGGCAGGAAGGTGGCACCTCCAGCATCACAAAATCTTTCTGCCACATGATGCTGTCTACGCTGTGTCTCTCACCGTATGCTGAAGGCCACAAGGAGCCTTTTACCTATGGATGTAATAGAGAATTTCAGGAAGAGAGGTTGCATCAGTTCTGAGTGTGTTTGTGTCAAGAGAAGCTTCACAATGAGAAAAGGCAACTGGTTCTCGAATGTTCAAGCATTACAACAATGTCCCTGTTGAGTTTCTGTCAGCTCTTAACCTCCCCGGACTGTCCCTTGGTGTGATTTTTGAATGGCACTGTAAAGTACAGGACCTAGGTGCTGTGCTACAGAAGATAATATTCTAAGGGTAGCATCTGACCCCTCTGTGAGCTCCAAAGGCAATTCTGTTGGTAACTTTGCATTTGCCTGTGGGGCTCTCTCATAATTAGGCTATTCATGAGCTATGGGGGTTGCTTTCTACTTGTGAATGCCTTTTTTTCCCTTTGACTTATCTTTTATTCCTAGGAATTTATGCACTTTTACTCACTTCAGAATCCAGTAATGTACAAATCTCTTTTTAAGGTCTGCAATATATGCATTCACCCCATGGGATGCCTCCCTGGGCCCGTATTTGTTTTTTGAGTGTAAATATGCACAGTGGCCTCACTGCTGCTCACACATGAGAAGGGATCACACTGAGGTGACTGATTATGAATCAAAATTAAAACCACCAATTGGCATCAAAGGTCACATCTTTATTAGAATTATTCATCCAAATACAATTAGCTGCACACCAATCTGTGGGGAGGAGGAACGGAGGCTCTCTGTGAGTCTGACCTGATCCTGACCCAACTTACACCAACAGTGTGTCATTATCTTCAGTACGGCTTCTTCCAACTTTCTTCCATATGGCAGAAATACAACTCATCTTCCACAGCCTCACTTCTCCCCCTCCTCCCAAGGGCAGCACAAAGGAAGGAAAGAAGACATTAAGACTCTTGGTCTTGAGGGAATGCGGTCTGTTTTCTTTTTCTTTCTTTTTTTCCCCTCTTGTGTTTTATAAGTGACTTCATTCCTTACCCTGTTGGATGAAGTTCCATCAATACGCTTGCTGTGGATGGACTGCATTTCTGCGGCAGTCACTCAATAGGGTAACAGGGTGACGCACTGAAGAGAGAGCGAGCAGGAAGCTAAAAACAAATCAGTGGGATTAGACTGGTGAGTTCAAGAGGTTATTTGTGCCAACCAGTGAACATGAAGGCTTAATCCCCAGGGACTGCATGTGAACCACGGTAAATTAAATCTAAGATGGAAACATGCATAAGAATTTGAAAAGCAAGTGAGCATCAACTTTAAAAAGTGAGGGGAAAGATCAGGCAGAAAGAAAATGGGTAGACCGTTTCACTGGGGATATGAAGTAGAAAGCTCTGATGAGCCAGTTATTCCACACCGAATGCAATATAAGCACTCTTTCACCTGCCTCCAAAGTGTCCAGCACTGGTTGCTCCCAGAGACAGTCTATGAGATTGCACAGACCCTAGCGTAGGTTATTTATGTTGCAGAAACAGGTTTGTTGAAGTTTAC
This sequence comes from Phoebastria nigripes, assembly GCA_035582835.1. NCBI lineage: Eukaryota > Metazoa > Chordata > Aves > Procellariiformes > Diomedeidae > Phoebastria > Phoebastria nigripes. The sequence goes on from JAYKAV010003332.1 coordinate 2,142,342, forward strand.
ATGGTCCAGACTTGGAAGAGAGTAAGGTTCATATGTAATATTCCCTATTAGACCAACAGATGTAGTTATATAGGTTCTTCTTCAGAGCTGAAACGGAAGCAGCAAACCTGCATGTGCCCAAAAGCGGGTCCATTTTTTTCAAATATATCAGTTGCTCTAATAAAAGACATTACTTCTCCCAGCAAGCCTTTCCTTGAGAACATTCATGGTAGCTCTTATATTCCTGTAACTGGGGACTTCAAACTCCTTTAAAAACATTACATTAGATAGTATCACACCATCTTTATTTGGAAGTTAATTATTATTTTTTATCATCTTTAAAATGTGAGGAAACAGAATTGAATAGACTTATCCAAGATAAAATAAGAGGTCTGGAGAAGAAATCGGTCCTGGTCCTTCTCCTTAGCCACAGCCCTGTCATACGGAAGGGGTAAGGCAAATATCTCTCCAGAAGTCAGTTTTCCTTTATGCCACAGGAGTTAAACAGCGGAATGCGTTTAGGTTTTTTTCAGGGCCACATGATGAATTTGAAAGTTTGTTCTTAGCATAGTGAAGTTAAAGTAGCACAAAACTGCCTACACAGAATGGAGTGAAAGCTTTAGGTGTTCCTGCTCTTCATTCTTAGATGAGAATTATGATGTTAATTTTAGAAGTTTTAAAAAAGAAGGAACCTTTCATTGTCATACTTAATGGCCACATATGATCCAGTGATCTGCAGCCTTTCTAGGTGCTCTGTCATTCCTGGTGTTTGAAGACAAAAATACATTCTTTCTCTTCCAGAGAGACACAAATACACATGTAAACACAAAATGATACAGGTACTATGTTGCAATCTCTTCACAACATCCATTTATTGATGGAGGAAACAAAGGGAGGGAGAAGATTGTGGTTTTTCAAGAATAGTTTGGAATGAGTTTTAAAGTTAGTTCATGAAAAAAATATTTGCAAGCCTATCATTTGTTAACTGGATCTGTGCAAGCGGCTTATGAGCATGGCTTTCGAACTGTTATTCCTTATTGTCTGTCTGAATTCATCTTTCTAACCACAGGGCTCTTAAGTAATGCAATTCCCAAAGCTAAATGCACATACYGTGTGTCTGCAGATCCTCGTAATGAGAGTTGCTACCATGTGCAATACCATGTAAACACCTTTCTTCCTCTAGTTCCTAGAAAAATAAAAAAGAACGAGATAAAGTTCCTATTGGTACATTTCAAATGCAAGGAATGTGTCAAAAGTCTCCCGAGAAGTCAGGTTTCCTTTATGCCACAGCAGCGAAGAAGCAAAATGTGTTTTCTTTCTTTCACTTTGTCAGAATGCAGCGCTAAAGTCTGGGGGTCAGGACCGGTGTCAAATAAACAACTTTACTGTTTTGAATTTTTTAAAGGTTGAAGCTCCAGATAAAACAACTGCCGTTTGCACACAATATGCCCTGTGATCACATGGCATGATTGATGATAAGTCAAAACAAATTTTGTTTATTCAGCTTTAAAGTAAATGTGGTGTTCAGATTTTTCTGTGGTTTTGAATGTTATTAGACAAACAAGGTGCACATATGGGATGTAGTAAAGGTAGAGGCCTGTTTCACCAACAATGTGTTTCCTTTCGGCACTGCTGAGTCATCTGCAAAGCCACCCCGGGCAGGCGGTGTGTGGCACAGCAGCCCCGTCCACGCGGGGATATTTCAGTGCTCCCCAAGTCTTAGTTATGATTTTGACTGCTCCACTCTCCCAGCAAGGCTGTGCACCAGGGTAGGAGGAATTTCAGCCTTGGGGCTGGGCTCATGGGAGCCGGTGGGCGCAGGAAGCAACAGGGAAAGGACAAAACACTGCATCTCTTACCCCGGTGCTCCGGTGAGCGCAGCGGCACCGAGCTCCGGCAGTCGCAGCATCCGCCGGCACAGGGCTGCAGTGAACAACCACCCACTTCGACCCGCAGCACGGCCCTACGGCCACCACTCGCACCAGGAACTGTGATCGTGATTTAATATTTACCATATGGCATCCCTCTTCTCCTCCCAGCATACGGACGTTGCCCAGGCATCGTCTTGGAGCTCTCCTTTAATTTTAAGTGCTCATCCAGGAGAGGTGTTTTCACACAGCGTTGTTATTTTGCCACCCTTCCTCATGCTGAGTAGTCCCTTCCTTGCGGTAGGGTATAAAATGGATGGAGGCATGAAAGACAGCTAATTCAGCTCCTCATTGCCTCCTCTGGGGTGTACGCCTGACCTCGCAGCAGTCAGTGGGACACCCACATGTAAGGAAATATAAGCGCGGACCCTGATGAGAGGCAGAGGCACGTCGTCTCTGTGCATGTTGGAATTTGTATTTGTCTTCATTTGTGTGCAAGAAGTGCAGGGAGGAGGCCACGGCATTTCAGATGGGAGGATTTTATGGTTTTACTGCTGGGCTAAAATAGCAGGTTGAAAGTATAAAGGGAAAAAACATTGAACTGCACATTTATTTCTCTGTTGTCTAAGAAGGCTGTGATATTTTTTTTTTTAAATCAAACTTTCTTACGATTATGCTTGAAAATAAAAGTAAGCTAAACTTATATTTTTCAAGGAGGAAATCCAAGATATTTTTTTTCCTATAGCAATAGAGTTCAACTGAAAGCAACAATTGTTTTCAATTTTTTTTACAGGAAATATCATACCAATTCATTGGGAAAATACAAATGAGGTCATTTTTTCAAGAGACTCAAAGATTCCCTTGAGAAATCTCAGTAATTTCCTAACACCACTATCGTTTATCCTTGGCCTTCCTTAAACATATTTTTCAAAAATTCTTTTCGTAGCCCCTTCCACTGAAACTCTTTGTGTTAGAATAAGATATTTGTTATAAATATTAGTGCATATAATTACATTTTATTTTGAAATCTTATATATGAAAACTTATATATTGGGACATCATAAATAGCGAGCTACTGAATGATTAATATTTTTAAATTAAATGTTTATTTGTAAAAAGAGTTAATGCTATTTAGAGAAAAAAAGTTGATGGCTAATTTCATCCCACTTAGTGTACTGTAATTATATGATTACCTATAGAAACTTCAGAGTATGGGTTTTGAAAGATCAAAGTTAGTGAAAAGGCAGCATGTAATTAGTTTCTTGCTTTGGAGCATTAGGTAGAATTACTGCAAAGAGGCAAAACTATCATTTTATAGAGACCCTTAGGAGATTTATAATGATGGTAGACAAATATATGCATACAATATCAGTTGGTGTGCTAAAATTTAATTTTAGTGAGGAAATGTGGTTGAAGGTGATCACAATACATGGGGAAGTTCTTATTTTAATATTGGTGGATGTTATTATTAGAGAATCATATCAAAAGATATGTCACCAGGGAGAAAATATCATTTATAAATCACTAATGAGTAGCAAACAGTGTTTAGCTTGGAGGTATAAGACATCTTTTCACAATGTGCATTTATGATCAAACACAAAAGATCAAGTGGGGAAAAAACGAACAGTAGATCTATATTTTATCTTTTAGTTCTCAGCAATATTTTTGATGGTTAAATGGGGTTATACAATGGACGCGTTGAATTGCACCCTCTCTATAACTGCAGAAAAAGCCCTTTTTATGCATAACGAAGAGCTCACATTTTGGCCCCCAAATGTTGTCTTCCTTTAGAAAAATCCTTAATAAATAACACCCCAGTTTTAAGACAGTTTGTACTCCAATATTTCAAGGTAGGAGGAAGTGCTGCAGTCAAAACGTGGGGTCACTGGAGGGCTGAGATTTTCAGGTGCTGGAGTTTGTCGCTCCTCGAAGCACAAGCCATTAGACCGAACCACTCTGCTGTCAGAAGTGTTGATTAAAGGCTGCCAAAACTGTTAATCTGTAAATGTAATTCTCTTACCATGCGCTTTCTCCACAAGTCACTTATACCCCTTTATGTCACAAATAGAGACGAAATGTTATGTTGGGTCCACCTGCGCACACATGGAAGTCCAGAGGAATTTTACAAGAATTTCAGTGGGTTTGTGATTGAGCCTATTACGTGAGAGAGGATATTTTCAAGACAGAGCCCTTACGACAGCATACAACATGTCAGGACTTCTTTTCCCACCCAGGACATTACATGAATGTGATTTTAGCATGGAATTGAAACTTATTAGAAGTACCTGGTGGCTAACCATTTAAGACCTAATGGAATAAATGAGGAGAAAGCTGACGCAAATATGTGTGGGCAGGGGATTGTCATGAGAGACAGTACAAGGATTAGAGTCGAAAAAAGAAAAGCCAATAGAGAGGTTGAGACGGGAGTCAGGAGAAATATGCATGGAAAGGAAAGAAGAACTTGAGAGCAGATATAGAGAGTGAGAAATACCATAGTACCTTCAAAGAACGTAGAAAAAGAAGGTGGTGGCCCGTAGTGGCAGCACTTAAAGGTGGCTTTTTATCTTTCCATAAAATGTTACTCATTACATATCTTGAAAAAAAAGAGGAAAGAKAACAGCTTTTGCTGATTGCAAAAATATAATACTGATGAACTAGAGGAAAGAGCTGAGCCATTATCCTAAATTACTGCAGATCCAAAGGTCCAAGGGAAGATGGACTTGTGTAAATAATTCAGATATTTATTTTAGTGCCTATAACTGTGAACAATTATTTCAGTATTGCTACTATATTTGTCCAATACATATGTAAGATATGACATGAGAATCATCATAAAGTATACAGGACATAAAAAGTTTATTTGTGGATAAAGCAGGATTTTTTATTGTTTTATTTCATGTATATTTATTTGATCTAAATGTCTTGCTCTTTATTCTTTCTCCTTTATTAACGTCTCTTTCATGCTGGAATAAATTATCACTTGCTGCTGTCATATAACAAAATAAGTAAATATATATCAAGGATTCCAGAATTAAATTCCCATTTACAGTATCTCACGTTTGCCTTGTCTTGCAAAACAAGATAAAAATTCTGCATCTGCTCCTTTGGATTTTTTTTTATGGCCCTAAATTGGATCTGGAAAATATCCTTCATCTACCATTTTCACAGTCACCTACACCACTTGCTAATGTCTGTAGGACAAACCAGTACACAGAGGATACTCAGCTAGCGGCATCCAGCCTCAGCATGAAACAAAAGGATGCACGCACACCCACGCACACAGATCAGACTGAAGCGCAATGAGGTTGCTATCACAGCAAGCGAGATTCTTAAACTAAGATTAACCTTGAAGCTCAAATGAGATAAAAACAAATAGAAATTTCTCCACAGGAATAAGAGTTTATTATAAAGGAAAGTATTTCATAACTCGCCTAACTTTAATTAAGAAAAAAGACTGGCAAGATATATTCTATCTCAGCAGCCCTATGTTTAAATGTGTGTTCAGTGAGGTGCACAGAAGGTGTGCACGTCTCATTATTAACTAAGTAGATCTATGTGTACACCTTCCTAGAAGTGCTGACAATATCGCTCACGCATTTACACGATGCTCATCCTTTTGCCCATTATGTAGCATCACATCTGCACCACACTGAGTGAGCTGAGCTGTGCCAGTATAAATTGAAGCAGCTCTGTCCCGTAGCAGATCCAAGTGGTTGGAATGGGGTTTCTGGGAGATTAAAAAAATGAGGAAGGGGTAAACGAGTGGATGAAATGGAAGTTGAGAACTCCTTTGGACAGGGAGRCATCTGGGTGGCCTTCTTCTAGTAAATGAAGCAGACAGGAGGGTTTATAATAATCCAGTGCTTCCAGCCAAAGTCAGGCCACCTTCCCAAGGAGCACTACAGTTCTGAGAGAGGCTGGGGACTATCCAAGGTTCCAGGTGCCCTTTGGTGCCACATATTTCATATTCACTGTTTGGATGCTGCAGATACGTCAAATGTTGGGAACTGAGTCTGCAGGAGATGTTGTAGAGGACACTGTCAGTGAGAAGCTTGCCATGTTTTGCTGTTGAGGAAATCTGCCAAGGTTTCCTCAGTAGTATCGTCAGCCACTGATTGAACACTAAGATTGGCAAAGGGGTAAGAAAGTTGTATCTATTACTGAAATAACTCTGCATGCCAGGATCTTTATATGCATCCATTGGAGTCATAGTCCTTGGCTTCTGAAGCAATTATGAGGAAATATCTAATTTTGAATGGGGATGTCTGTACGTGCATCTTGGCATAGAGTAGCATAAAAAAGGGAAACTGGCTTAAGGCCAACCGATAAATCAGACTCTGGAAAAGGGGAAGGATGGAGGAAGCAGAAGCGACTGTGAACAACTGGTTTCTCCCGTGCTCTTTGGATAGATACACTGATCTTGAGTAAACTTGTATAGATGCAAACTGCAGTCAGGCAGACAGCGTGGCCATAAGGTCAGTGAGTCTCAGCATGTCCTCAGCCACATCTCAGGCTGCTCATGGAAGCGGCTGATGAGATTTCTCACTGTTAGAAATCAATGCAGACATAGGCTTATTCTTGCCTCTATATAATCCGACATTGCCCCAGTAAATTGTATGATCCAAGTAGGGCTCGTAATGGAGGTTTCTTTGTTGATCCAGAGACCTTGCAAATAGAAAGGTGAATAATTATATGTACTCTGTCAATTACCTAACTTTGGATCAGCTGATAGTCTACATATGAATTCATAATGAATCCAGAATGAATCTTTGGCCTCAGTCTGAATAAGTAGAAAAGCACTATGGCCTGAACTTTGCTAAAAATTTCTGAATCCATAGAAAACCTGAAGAAGAGAAGGGTGCTGCATGAATAATGTCCACTAGAAACCATGACTATTTTGTGAGTGGGATGAATGACTTAGGGCATGACGTAAGCCTCCTAATAAGAATTAGAAGGCATTTTATGGAATCGGGGTCAAGGCAGGCTGGCACAAACAGTTCCACACGTTGTCCCCTCCAGCACTGACACCCTCAGCAAAACTGTTTGCTGGCAAACTGTTTAAGTTGTGAGATAGTTGCAAGGGAACCAGAAGAAAGACATCTCTGGCATCTCAAATCCATCCTCAGAGATCTGGATGTGCATTGCTCCCAACAGCACTGTGGCTGAAATCTCTGGTTCTAATGTGGTTGTAGCTTCTGATTGCTTAAGCCTCTTTCAGGCCAGGAAGGACCCATCAATAGTGCTTCTTTAAAAAGCAGATCTTTCATAACCTTCTTAAGGGACCCCRGAGTGCCTTCAGAGATTAAAATTCCCATAGCTACACTTCTTACCACCCCATCACAGGGTGCTTGGATGAGGGTTTTAGGAAAAAGAGTAGAGAATTATTGCTGACCGACACTTAGGGCCACCTCTCAGTGTTAGACAGCACTGAGAGATGGTGGAAGCCACTCTGCAGGGACCATAAAGGTGTACAGAGCAAAGTCACTGGCCCTGTGGGCTTTTATCCCAAAGACTGTCCACAGGACGCGAGCTACAGTGAAACACTTGTGGACAAGTGCTCAAAGAGCCACTGCGCCATACCTTGTGATTACCCTGGATTGAAGGGTTAGAAATGATCCTAAAGTCTTGGACTTTCCACTAACACAGTGGTCCCCAAGCTCCTCTGAAGCTTGGGGCTCTGATATTGCAGCCAGCAGAAAGCACTGGTACTGGCCTCATTAACACTTGTGTGGCAGAAACTTCAATGGCATCAGAGAATGGGTAAAAAAAACCCATTTTTTTCTAATAAACATGAAAAAATGAAAGCTGAACGAACACAGCAAACGGGGCTATGAAACCTTCCAAAGGCAGCCTCTGCATGGGGATGCTGCATTTCCCCAGCAGTTGGAGCTGGATGACTGCTCCTTGTTTAAGTGCAGATTTTCCCTGGAAAGCTTCATTAAGATGTTTCCCATTTAAAGTTAGATATCCTTTCACCGAATCCTTGTCTGAGGGATCAAGAAGGAAGAATGTTTGGAGGCCAACAATGCATCTAACATTTTCATACATTCCTACTGTAACAGAAAGTTCCCTAATCACAACAGCTACATGAAGCTGTATCTTGTGTCATTTAGGACTGATTGTGGGATCTGGCATTCAGAGTCTGTCGCCAGTTTAGAGAAGTCTGTCTCAATCAGTGTCACTGCTGGCCACAGCCGTCTGTGTAGGTCGCTGTCAATCCAGCTGTCTTTGTTTTAAAATGCTGTTTTGTTTGGGTTTTTTTTTGTTTCTTTTTTCTAGGGCAACTACCACATCAATGTCAGGGTCTGATGCTGCATCTTACTCAGACATAAGAGAGACTCACATAGGCTGATCATCAGTGGTTTAGGTTATTTCCTTAGATGAAAGCACCCCTTTCTAACACTATTTCTCCATGCTCCTGCAAYGCTCAACAGAAAACCCTTCTTTGCCAGGTTATCCCAACTGTGAGTCTGAACAGAGCAGCTGATGGCATATAAAAAAACTCACTCATCCTGTATTCTCACCTTGCAAGGAGTAAAATTTGCCTGCTAATACACAAATATAAGCTGGTTTTGCTCTTTATTGCATTGGGCTGCAGCACTAGTGACAATGCTTCTGAAAAGTGGTAGGAAGATGGAGAATGCCACTATCTAAAGCAGACATTTAGAAAGGGCTGGGCCTCCTGCTAAAGCTCTTTTGCACTTCTATATTGCTCGCATCCCCTGCCTTTGCAGTGAAGCATTGGGTGTCCCTGAACAGTGACTGTAGCCTTTGATGTCTGTTGGATGGGCCATGTCTCCAAAGCAAGGGGAGACCAGGTTATTAGTTAAGCTATGCTGACCCTTTCATGTTGGAATAACTGTACGGAGCTCTAGATTATCCAGAACAACACGGCGTGGTGTAGCTGGCAACTTAAATTTGATGTTGTGAGCCTTGCTCTTCCCATACCTGGAGCCCTTCCCTTCACTTTAATTGCAGAAAAGAGAGCTAGCCTTTCTAGGCTGAGCATTGAGCCTGGGGTGCAAAGAATTGCAGGCACGTTGCGTGCTTGTGTTTTTTCTGTTGAGTTCGGTCAATCTGTGATATCATTTGGTGGTGGTGTGGGTAAGCAGCAGCCATGGGTCACAAAATAACTGTCCTTACTGTCAAAAGCAAAATCGGGGACACCCTCTGCTTAAAAATAGGAAAGAAGCATCGTTAGAGTCAGTTGCAAATGAGATGTGTTTCCGATCTCCAAGTCATGCCATACAGGTGAGGTGGCTCAGACCCGTTACCGTAGTCTCGTATCTCACACTATTATTTCCATACTGCCACTTTGGGCAGAGGAACAAGTTCAGAGAAAATAAAAATCGACCCTTGCCCGCTGCTCTGACCCAGCCCAAAGCAGCACTTTCCTGCACTATGAAAGGCTGTCTCGGCTTTATTTCCATGCTCCCCAGTGCTTCCCGGTCCATTGGGGATGAGAACACCAGTGCCCTMGCACTGTGAGAAAGCTGTTCCTGACCTGAACCTGACCAGAAACAGGAAGTAATAGAAATCTCACAAAAAAATATTTTCTCCTGAGATCTTCAGCCAGGGGGTCATTTTCTGAACTCTCTCTTTCCCTGGTGTAACCACTGACTTTGTTTACACCAGTGTAATGGAGCACAGCCTTAATTATGGAGGTTCCCCTACAGCTTTGCACAAGAGTCGAGCTTGAGTGTGTGTCCAAACCAAATCTACAGAGCTTTTGAGCTTCTCCCATCCCTAATTATTTGTGGGTTTTGGATATATACCAAGAAATTAGTTCATATCCATCTACAATTTTCTCTTTGTTTGATTGGCTTGAGGGCTGGAATTAAGAAAGAGAATTACCTAGAATAATGCCATCTGTCTTCCACATAAAGAGAATCCAACCAGAAGCAACAATGCAATGTTTTTTAAACTGTATGATATGATAATACATAATGACACACTGCACAAACCGACACATGGTTTCCACGAATACCAGTGAGGTTTCTCTTCAAGGAAAAAGTAATGAAATGGAGCAGACCTCAATCCAACCACAGCAGTACCAACCTGAGCATCCACCAGGGACATAATCAGAAATCACATACTCACTGCTGAGGAGCTATAATTAAACTAGATTTAATTTTAATGGAAATTCTTCCCAGAAAAAAAAATATACCGACGTTCCCCACCCCCACCCCCTCTAATGTTGTTCCACTGTTCCAGGCTTTATGGAAATAGTTACAGGATTCATGTGTTTTGCAACCCCAAATGTTTTCAAAACAAATAGAACATCTTAAAAAATGAAATTAATAAATCTTTTACATTCATACTCAAAAGTCAGTCATGCTGAGGTTGTGTGGGTTCATCAGCATCAGATGCTTCCTGCCGGCTGGTGCCTCCACCCAACACATGTTTTAAATAATAATCAAGTTCAGCTTTTGCAATTATATTTTTGTCTTAATGCTGTTTTATGGTAATGGTTCTTTCATCCTACTTTTATCTCTCAACTTTATGTCAGACAGCACTACTCCTTTCTAGGGATGTGAAAACCTGATAACTTTAAGAGGATTAATACTGACGAAATGTGCTTTATTAGTTTGGATTTGTTTTATTAGTGCCCTGCAGTTTGATTAGGACTAGGAAGCAGTCAGAATATTTTTTGCCCAAGCAGAGAGAAAATAACACCAAGCAGAGAGTTAAATATATATCCATTTATTGGGCCGGGGCTCTCAGAAGCACACCAGCTCTTCCTGTGTCTTACTCAGCCCCTCTATTTACAAAGGGCACAGGCCTCTTGGAAATGTAAAACAGAAACCCAGAACAGATTCTCCAGTGCAAACACATGCAGCTCAACTCTGCTGAGCACCACGTTATTCACCCTTCACAGAAGGATGACCCAGACCACTGAGTCCCTTTCCGCAGCACGTTCATGTAGCTCCAGCAGCGTTTGGAGAAGCCCAAGCTAGTCCTGTGCCCAGCGTGGGGCTGCCCCTGGGCTAATCCTGTTCCTTTGGGGCTGTTTCCCCAAATCTCTCTCTTCCACATTTTCCTCTATGGCCACACTTGAGCATCCTGTGATCGGGCGTAATCCCTGTCCTTGCATACCTGGGGAAGTAAAGGCACGAGCTGTGTGGTTGCTTTTCCCACTGCTCAGTGCACCTTCCTACTGGTACGGCGTTGGGCAATGCTTTCCAGGGGAAGGCTGGAGAAATCCACCCGGCAGTGACACCCTGTAAAGCGTGTTTATGTAGAAGTGATGAAGTGTTGCACAGAAATATCTGGTTACCTTCTCCTTGGGATAAATTAGCTCAGGCCGAGTTAAGTGCTGTTGGGTGTAGTAGTCAAGTAGTCAAGTGATGACCCCCTCTCCTCTGGGTGCTCATAGGATGCCCATCAGAGGGTGCTTTGATGGAGAGAGAGGGTTAGGCATATTCCTGACAACTCTCTGACAATGAGGCTGGCATCTGTAGGAGTAAGAAATGCAGTTAAATATATTCCTACATGTGATAGGTGCATGGAAAACCCATTTTTTAATTTTTGGCAGAAAGGAATTGGAATGCAACTGGGCAAGCTACAGACCCACGCTCACTCTGCCAACTTTTGTAATAATAGGAAGCTAGTTACAGTAAACAGTGGTAAATAACACACTCATGAAATCCAGCGGGGAATAAATGATTTGTTCTTATACAGGAAAACAAAAAAGGAGACATCACTTTATTTTTTAATACTATTGTGCTCCACCCACACTGTCTCCAGTATATCCCATAACAGTGTTGGCTCTTGGAAAAATGCATATAATGACTGGACTCAGTCTTCTTGCACAGAAGCATGACTAGATAATAAAACAAAGATGCTGGCTTACCAAAAAATTCACATTCAACTCTTTGCGACACATTCATTCACCACTCGCTTTCTCCATTTTTACATGTAGAAAGAGTTTGGCGACTGGATTTTTTCCTGATTTGTGCTGGTGAGAATGAAAACAGAATGAGCACAATGCTATTTCTATCTGTGCCCAATATATATAGTACATTACTTACAAAATATTTATCTGTGTTTCCTCCCACCCACTACTTTGTTACATTCATCACTGCCTGGGAGGAGAGGTAGAAGACGCAGCAGATATATGAAGATTGGAAAGGATGTTTACTTGAGGGAGATTTGCTGTGAGTTAGGAAAAAGGCTTTTTAAAAAACTACTTTCCAACATTTTTCTGGAAGTAAACAACAAGTTTAGTTATACTAATAGATTATTCCAGTGCCCATAAACGATCTGTTGCCTTTTCTGCTATGAACTATTTTTATAATTAGAAAGTTTTTACTTAGGCTCTCTTACTGAAATGTAAGCCTGCAACTTCTTCTCATATCCCCCACGGACAGGGAGAATAGTTTATTCCCTGCCCCTCTGCAACAGCCTTTTACATATTTGACATGTCCTGTTTCTACCCTGGCCAGCCCCAGTTCTCTCTCTCTCCTTCCCTAGTCTTTCAGCCCTGGTGCTGGTCTCCACTGGATTCTTTCCAATTAGTCCTCGCTCACTTGAGCACCACGCTGAAGACCGGACRATGACACTCAAGCTGAGCTCCCCCCTGAGCATGATTGCTCCTTTTTCATGGCAGGGTGACTTGTCTCACATCTGCCTCGCGACTCCCTCCACATAAAGTAGGACAAATCAGAGTAAGATGACAGAATCCAGGCATCATGAACACACAGTCCTGCTCCAGGCAGGACCAGTGGCTGGACGCATGGCGGAACCATATCTGGGGACATGGAGCTGGTTTGAATAGTAGTGGGACCAGCAGATCAGCCTTTCCTTGTGGCTGGACCTTTGTCTGAGAGAAAAAAGTGGCAGTCTTGAAATAACTCAAAGGCATTGCAAGAAGAAGAAGCCTCTTCTACTTCTTCTACTTCAGCTTAGCTGTTACAGCCGGGGTCTGATCTGAAAACATGTCCTTCCTGTGAGGTTCAGACCACAAAACTGACTGCTTGCCACATTCCCCTGTTGTTTTTTCCTTGGGTCGCTGTATGAATCTAGTTTATCATATCCAGCCCTGTGCTAAACATGGTTAGTGTTTGAGCAATCTATGAAGTCAGAAGCTTCCCATGGAGAGTTTTTCTTTGCTTCATCTGGAATCCACCAACCCATACAAGTGTACACAGCACGGTCCCTCAAAAGGTCCTCCCTTGTCACCTCTGGGAAATTTTGCTACTTCATAGTTGAGCTCTTTCACACAGAAACGTGTGGTGTCTGGCGGGGAGGGCAGGTCGTGTTGCTGAGCCCCAGGCTCCCAGCTTTCCTGGGTTTCTCTTTAGGCCAGAGAGGGGAAATACTGCAGAGGTATTTCCTCCCAGTGCTCTCCTGGGCTCTTCCCAAAAAACAAGGGAAGAAACCTAGAAGATGGGGAGATGATACTGCCATGGTGAGCAAGGGCACTACCCTTGCTGCCGCAGAGGACACACCGTCACTTACTGGAAGACGAGGTGAAATATTGGCTGGAGTTAAGGGAAAAACTCTTTGGGTCTGGGATTTCATCCAGGTCATGTAGATGGTGGATCAAAAGGAGCAGTCAGGACTCTCTGTGCCTAATAATCCACTTGGAGCAAGAGCAGAGCAAGGGAGACAAGGGTGGCTGAGCACTGCCAGGAAGGACCATGTGTCCCGTCTTAGCCAACTGTGAGTCCCATCCCACCTCAGCAGCGTTTCCCAGCACTGCGGTGTGCTCTGGGCATACTCCCTTCCCTCAGCTCCCACCAGGACCATTTACTGACCCCACAGGTAACTGATCTCCCATTGTATGAGGCACAGAAGATGGAATAATAAATAAATAAATAATAAATAATTCAGAAATAATCTTTTCTCACATAAAGATCCATGTTCCTGGGGAAAAGTACACAAAGCTAAGGCCAGGAATAATCTGCTCAATTCCAGCAAAAGCTCCGATTCCCCTCTTCTTTTGTGTAAGTCACAGACTCCCTTTTCTCCTCCCATAACAATCTCATGCATAATAAAAACAGGGCTTCCTCTGAAAATCTTTTGTTTTCCAAAAATATGAAGAGTTCCAGGGAGAGCCTCCAAGATCAATTTGCTATCTGATTCCAAACAGAGCTGAACAAAATCTCTGGTTTTCTCCACTGCCAAATATTTGTGGTGACATGCAGGATCTGCCCCTAATGTCAGCAGGAATATCAACAAAACATTTCCAGCATGTTTTCACAAATTTGCCATCAGTTCCCAGGCCATTTGGTGAAACTCTACAGACGTCGTGGGTTCACTTTGTTAAAACCATCCACGCAGTTTTAAAGAAAATAGCATCTGATGACTTCCCACCACCTTTCTTGTCTTTTTACAGACTCTTAAAATACTATGTGATTCCTTCAAAATGTTGAAATAATCACTCCTGCTTTGATTATAAACAAAGAAAACTTTAATTTGTCTCTTCAGCCAAATTCAGGAAAATCAGATCCCCCTTCTCAGTTGGAGAGGGAAAGACAAACAAATGTAATGAAGCCAGGCAGCTGAAAAAAAAATGCACTGATTAATGGAGAAAAACAACTTGCATTCTATTTTTTTTCAAGCCCACTTGTCCTTCTACCAACAGCCTAAACACAAGGCAAAAGTGAAAGTGCAACCACTCCTCTCCTCTGCTCCTTCCCTGCCGGTGGCACCCTGCCTGCCCGGGGGTGGTGGAGCTGTGCTTGGACCCTCTCCCCTTGGATGTGGGTGCCCCTCCAGCCCGGCTCTTACCACTGCCTCCAGTTCGTGTGCTTTCCAAGAAAACAGCAGCTGCTGCCGTTACGTTTCAGGTGATGCTCAGACCAGCTGGTGCCCATCGCATGCTCGCAGAGAGACGGATAATGCCCAGTATTTTGGGAAACCACACTTGACATCCCTGCTCCTTCCTAAGCGTGGAGTGGTAGGAGCTGAGATTGCTGGGAAATCCGGTGCTGAAGTAAATCATCTGCTGCCAAGCTTAGCAGAGGCTGAGCAGGAATGCCCTGACACCATCCCTCCCACCCCAGCTCTACGTCTGGTCCCAGCCCTTGTCACTTGCCCAGCAGCTTCCCCAAAGGTGCCCTCTGGAAATGCCGTCGTGGGTTCAGGAGTGTTCTCAGGGTGGCGTTTTACCATTTCATGATCTATGTCTTTAGAGTGGGAAAGAGACCTTCCCCGTTTGTAACTAATTTTCAGTGTTTTTGCTGCCACAAGTGCTCCAGGAATAGCCTCTTATAGACTCAAGTCTAAGAGACTTCGGTTTAAGGGACAACACATGCAGCAAGTTTACAGCTCTCCCAATGATTTCAAATATCACTTACATCCCCCTAGAAGACACCAAGTCCATAAGAGATAATGTAAACCTCTTCCTTGTCGTAGTTCCTCTTGAGATACAGCTAAATGCTGCAGACACATTACTGTGACTGAATGCATATAATAGGTATTTGTGCATGCAAATGGCCAGTTATATGTGAGCAAGTAATTACCTGATTTGCATGCCCAGACATGGTAATTCAAATGTAAATTAGCTGTGCAGTTGCAGATATACTTTGCATGTACAGTTGCCTATTTATAAAAAATGTATATTTTTGTCCAGCCAAAAGGCCCTCTTACCCCCCTCAAAATGAGACATACGTGGCACATGCTGGCGTCTGCCCAGGGGTGAATGTCATCTGTATGAATATATATGTGAGAACTGCTCTGCCCAAACTGGGGCTCAACTTTATTTATAGGAAGCAGCAACAAAGGGTTTCTGTCTAACGCCCACCAAAATCAATGCGAGTCTTTCTGATGACTTAAATGGGCTTTGAATCAGGCCCAGATGGAGCCAAGATATTTCTTAAATTATTTTTAATGGAGGAAGTGTCATGCACAAATATGTGAATAGATAAGCAGAGAGATCTGCAAGTCTCTATAAACCAGCGGTGATTATACAGCTGCATGTTCATGGCTTTAAAGTTCACTTATCAAAACTTGTGAAATTATTTCAATGATGCGGAAATCAATAAAATATTTACTTAGAGGAACACTTTGCTTCTGCGTTTGCAAACTTCAAAACCAAAGTAACACAGAAACCATGATTATATTTTCCAAAGTTAGTAATGATGTGTTTTTCTACAACACTATTGGTATATGCAAATAATTACTTTTTTTTTCTTTTTGATACAATTTCATTATTTGCATTGCTACTAGTGGTTCACCAATAAAGGCGAACATCACATTAGGATTCATGACAGTTTTCACATTGTATTATCAATATGTGGAAATAATTGTCTGCTCCGGGATTAAATTACATTATTGTGTATCTTTTTCATGCCTAATAAATAATGATGGATGGCTTTTATTTTCATCACCACCTGCAAC
The DNA here is from genome assembly GCA_035582835.1 of Phoebastria nigripes. NCBI lineage: Eukaryota > Metazoa > Chordata > Aves > Procellariiformes > Diomedeidae > Phoebastria > Phoebastria nigripes. Next base: position 2,158,535 of record JAYKAV010003332.1, read on the forward strand.
CATTTAGTCACCCCTTGATTGTTGAAGATAAAATAATAAAAGGCAAGTGTTATGTTGCAAGCAAAAGAATGCAGTCAAAACAGTTGCATGCCTCGTGTTTCTGTCTACCTTTTTTGAGTCCCTGAAGAGTAATAGCTGGTGTTCTGGGAAGGCTGGCAACCTGCAAACTGGCAAGGAGTTCTCATAAATTGGGCAAGGGGGGAAAATGTGGAAAACATTTTTTTTTCTCGTAAAACAATAATTATTTCTTAGCGCATGATTCATAATCTGAAAATTAGGTTTTTGTTCTGCTGTGCAAATCAGTTACATGCAATTAGAATGCAAAGCAGAGGCACATTCTTAGTGTTTAGCCCTTTTAAATAGAAATGAAAACAGCCTGCAAATTGTACCAAAGTTTAAAATGCATGCTAGGTAATTTTGAAAGTCAAAGAAATAAAACCATGCATAATAAAAAGCCCACTCTAGCTCATTCCATTTTTTTTTTTTAAATTGCCAGTTGTGAGGCTTAATAATAAAAATAGAAGTTGCATATTTTGGAAAACTGTAACGGTGAAGTTCTTTGCCAGCGTTGACGTATTTATACACAGGCACACAGATACACGTGCGCGCACACACAGAGTCACAGTTTTTGTCACTTTTTACATGATCATCTTTTCTACTAGGTCAAGTGTAATCTTGAAACTGTTACAACTCCTACCTGCACATTCTGATCCAGAAACTCTTTAAGCTGAAAACAAATGGAGTTGACATTTTTAGTTAAAGCTTACATTAGCTATTGTCACAAGTCTTTAATCAAACTCACCCTCTTCAGATATCTCGTATTGTTAGCTCAGGCTGCTCTGTGTGGAGTGCCATAGGAGCCTTTTAAAAATAGCACGCAATATTTAGAATGGAAAGTTATTGCTGGATAATTTCATTAACTGCGAGTGTATCAAASTGAGCTCAAGACAAAGTTATCCTCTCTTTTTAACAAAATAGTCGGTTCTGAGTCAAAGGTTTATTCTCTGTGTGCAGTTTCACATGCTTGGCTCTATTATCTTTAAATCACAAGATGACAATCTTCTCAGGCATACCAGAGAGTCAACCAAAATCCAACAGTAATAGATAATCCTATCAAATGTCAAGTTACTGAGGAGAAGCGGTTTGAAAAATAGGCCAACAGTCCATTACTTGATTTACCTTGAGAGGATGTTAACATTTCTGTAGTCTGCCTTCAACAGGGTATACTTTCTCTGTATTGCTAAATTGTTTAAAAGCATGTTTCAGGCATTTAGAACTATTTCTGTTGTTTGTGTTTAAAAATATACTTTGAATTTTCTCATATAAGCAGAAAGTGCTGTTGAAAATAATAAATACTTYTCCTTCAGGGACAAAAAAACACTGGTGGTTGCTGCAGCCCTCGTCCCTCAAACACGCAAACACCAACAAAATCATCCATTTACTAACCCAAATTTATGGCAGAAATTAGAAATGAATTTCACTAATAGCTGAAGAGCGGAATTTCTTGAGGCATGCCCTCTCTTGACCTATGGGAATCCCTCGACCATAGAAAATTACCCTCAGAAATCATAAGCAGGGACCCAAAGGGCAGTGCTGAGCGCTGATGTGCTTGAACCGCTCGTGTGGCACCGTGCCATTCAACTTGAACACATCAGCCTTTACTTGCAGCACAATTCAACACATTAAAACTCATCTATAGAGAGATGCTGTGCGAAAAGTCCCTCAAAAATAATGGCTGCACTGAACAGAAGAAGCTGTCCTGGAAAAATTCCCCAAAATTTGAATTGGCAAAAAAGAAGCTATCCTAGAAAAACTCCCCGTCTGCATCGCTGATTCATTGGAAGTTCAAACAGAGCATCCTCTGGAGACATCTTTCTTTTCCCATTTTGCTCGTCTGTAGCACTACCAACACCTCCTACAGAAAGTAAAGGAGAGGGAAAAATCAGGGGCAGAAATAACACCTTCCATGAGAACATTCCCTTTAGTTACAGCAGTTGCAATGCAGGAGAGCTTTTTCCTCTGATATATTTGCAGCCTTTATACATCCACTTGGTATAAAGCAGCTACGTTTTTCCTACCTGGCACTTTTGGTTAAAAAGCACACATGAGTGTGTGTGTGTGTGTGTGTGTGTACATACACACAAAGCAAAGGGCTGACTCTACAGCTGAGGTTTTTCCTTCTCATGCACAGACGGATGCTCTCTGGGACAGGATGAAATCCTGCACCCCCAGAGCTGGAGCTGCAGGGCTGACACATGTGCCAGGCTGCAGGCAGCTGCATGACTGCGGTTTTCAGAACTTTACTGCCCTCTCCAAAAAAATAGTTCAATTGAAAGTGAAAAATAAACGCTCTCCAAGTTCCGCCTGCAGCCGGAGGCAATCACTATCTTTCTCATCTGTGAGCTCCATCCATGCCTTCATCAATAGAGAGGTAATTTTCGGACTCAGCTCATTAACACCGAGCTGTTGATGGAGCTGTAAACACTCCACCCCGCTGTCGTTTCGAGCCTGTTACCAGCTATTCTTTTCTGTTTAGCTGACCGGTCGTGGTATTTAAGATGAAAAAATATTTGTTTTAAATTCACAGCAGTTGCTCAAGTCTCTGAAGAGGGCTGACGCTGGTTCTGACATCCAAAAGCACTGCAGCACGGAAAGGGAAGCAAACTTTTTTGGCCAGAGTTCTGCAGAGTGGGTGGGACGTGTGGCGGCTCGGGACACCACGAGACATAGGCAACGCCATTTTTGGCTTCAAATTAGGCTTCCAGCGTGTAGAACATACACACACATAACATAAACAGGCATCAAGATAAGGAAATGACAAGGAGGCAGAAGGAAAATTGCTTTAGCTAGCAGATGTCCTGGTGAGGAGAGGGGGCACTCTGTTTGTCCCATCTGCACACAGTAGATACAAAATCTTACCACACAGGCTGATTTGGGATTGCATGATACCTCGATGGATGGTTTGGACCATGGTGTCACTGGTGCAAGAAGGCAGCATGGGAGAAACGAGCCCTTTGTGCCTTATGCCGTGGCCCAGCCTGATTTTTGCACCGCTGCAAAAGGATGCTGTTGATGGCTGAAGGCACCCTGGTACGGCTGCTGCTCCAACCACTCCCATGGGCATTTGCTTCTGTCTCACAGTTCATGAGGACATTTTGACCCAAGTGCCAGCGAGTGTCAGGCCATGGCTTTGAAGGCTAGTGGTTCACAGCCCTGGCAAGGGCCAAGCGGGGAGAGTTAGACAGCACCCACCCTCAATGAGCCAAATTAATCCCCGGGGTTACATTGTTTCAGTAAATAGAATTACTGGGCTAGACATGAAATTATGTCTTTGCTCTCTTGAGCGTTGTCAGTTCCTTCATTGCAAGGTTGGCAAAATCACCCACATTGGAGGTGGGGGACAGTTACAAAGAGCGGTGGTTCGAGAACTGCAGTTCCCATGTTTTTGAAGGCTTTGTCATGGGCATAGTGTATATAACTCAGTATGGGATTCTCATGCTTTACAGGCATAAATGTATCCAGGTGATGAGATGCAGCATGTGACAGAGCTAGGAACCATCCCCAGAACATCATAAAAAAGTCTGCGCTCCCGGTTTCATAGAATCATGGAATGGTTTGGGTTGGAAGGGACCTTAAAGGTCATCTAGTTCCAACCACCCTGCTAGGGACAGGGACACCTTCCACTAGACCAGGTTGCTCAAAGCCCCATCCAACCTGGCCTTGAACACTTCCAGGGATGGGGCATCCACAACTTCTCTGGCCAACCTGTTCCAGTGCCTCACCACTCTCATARTGAAGAATTTCTTCCTYATATCTAAWCYACATCTACCATCTTTCAKYTTAAAGCCATTACCGCTTGTCCTATCACTACATGCTCTTGTAAACAGTCCCTCTCCAGCTTTCTTGTAGGCCCCCCTCAGGTACTGGAAGGCTGCTATAAGGTCTCCCTGGAGCCTTCTCTTCTCCAGGCTGAACAACCCCAACTCTCTCAGCCTGTCTTCACAGGAGAGGTGCTCCAGCCCTCTGATCATCTTCGTGGCCCTCCTCCGGACTCACTCCAACAGGTCCATGTCCTTCTTATGTTGGGGGCCCCAGAGCTGAACACAGTACTCCAGGTGGGGTCTCACAAGAGCAGAGTAGAGGGGGAGAATCACCTCCCTCGACCTGCTGGCCACACTGCTTTTGATGCAGCCCAGGATACGGTTGGATTTCTGGGCTGCAAGCGCACATTGCTAGGTCATGTTGAGCTTCTCATCAGCCAACACCCCCAAGTCCTTCTCCTCAGGGCTGCTCTCAATCCATTTTCCACCCAGCCTGTATTTGTGCTTGGGATTGCCCTGACCCACGTGCAGGACCTTGCACTTGGCCTTGTTGAACTTCATGAGGTTTGAACAGGCCCACCTCTCAAGCCTGTCAAGGTCCCTCCGGATGGCATCCCTTCCCTCCTGCTTGGTCCAAAGGAAGCTCATGAGCATCCCTGCACCCAAGGAACAAGCCACCAAATTTTTTCACAATTTTACATGATACACAAGAGGGAACTCTGCCCTGGGCAGGTAAGGCTTGAAGTTTTAATTCTGTCTTTTTCCTCCTCTTGGCTTTGACTTGATTAAAATCAAACTGAGGTGGCATGGCCAAGGGATATTAACCTTCACCTTGCAGCTATTGAGCAGATACCTGGCCCTGACAATGCCTCCACCCGCAGCTGCGCATAACAGACCCATCAAGCAAGCAAACAGCAGCAAGAGCCACACAGCCTCGGTGCTGTTGTGAAAGAGATGTCTCAAAAAGGGTGAAAATATGGCTCAGGGATCCTGTGATTCGGGGTGAACTGAATCTGCGCGTTTTAATGAAAATGGCTATCATCCACATTTTGTTTTCTTTATAAACATTTGCRGAGTATCAGTAGCCAATCTAAATGTCTCAGCAGACTAGTACATACTGTACTTCAGCTCTTTTTTTCTGGAGTATTGGAGAAAACATGTTAGCTGGAGCCAGCTGATGTGCTCTCCATGAGTCTCAAGGGCAAACTCCTTCAAATTAAGCATGATCTTCATGTCCCTTCCAAATTTGTTTTGTGCTCTTTTTTCCTACGCCTTCAGAAGTTCATCAAACCATTCCTGCTCCCCACCACGCTCAGGGACATCTCCTTTCCCAGCCAGCTCCGGAGGGTGCCTGACCACCAGGCATGGCACGGCTCTCCAGGTGTCTAACAACGCCTTGGGATGAATTGTGCCTGGGTCCAGGAAAGAGATTTGTGAATAAGCTCTTTCTTAGCAGGACTACAGTCCATTTTGATTTTCATTGTGATGTTTTCCTCTTTTAGGTGAGGATCATCTTCTCCAGAGAGAGGGCAGCGTGTGTGCGGAGGTAGCAGGAACTCTTCGGCACGTGACTGCAGGCTGTGCGGGCAATGGGCTCAGCTGTGAGAGTCCAGGCAGCTCCTATGACAGCCTCATTATTGGAAGGTGAGCCTAACGAACCTGCTGTCAGATGATCTCTTGCCTCTTTTAAGCAAAGGTCTAAAGATCTAAGAAAGCTCTTTCTTGCTCGTTCTTTGGACAGAGACATTTAGATTGAGTGATGCGGCTCTCCCTCGCTACAAAGACTACAAAGGTATTTTTATCTTAATTAGAAACTTTTGATGGCCTACTTTCTCATGAGCCCTTGTCCAGCCAGCTTGTCATCACGGTCATCATTCAGGCACCCTCAAAACCAGACTAGCTGGTTTCAAAGCAGTCTTGGCACCATGCTAGCCAAGGGCTCCTGCACACCGGACTGAGTGGGAGCATCAGCCTTCAGAGAGCACTTTGAGAAGGTCCTCAGCTGACACGAAGAGACCGCAGCAGAGCCCCGCGCCTCCCACCGGAGGCTTTGTCATCTGCCACACGGAGGGAAAGGCTCGCTCCCCTCTCCATCGGCGTATGCCAGCCAAGGCCCCGCCACTTGTCTCTCTAGGCTAATGCAGCAAGAGCAGCCCAATTCATTTTGACAGAGCAGTTAAGTAAGTGGCACAGATTTCACATGTCAGCCTTCGCCTGCCTAAGAGTTATCCCATAGCAAGTGACTGGCGAGAAGGTTCAGCATCATGCAGTGGCAGTAGTTAGTATGCTTCAAAACATGTGCTGCTAAACTAAGTGTTTTGCTTGTCTGTTTTACACTGCCTTGACCCAAACTCAAGGGACTTCATATGCATGCAGAGCTGTGGAGACCAACTAGAACAAGCTTCCCAAAGTGTGGTCTTCTGCAAAACCTTTAATATATTCGTGTACATGGATCCTCGTATCTGTCAGTGGTAATTATTTTTAAATTTTCCCCTGTAATTTTATTTTTATTTTGAACAAAAGGAAGACCTCTCTTCCTCATAGTAGTTCCTTAGTCCTGTTTTTTGGAATAGCTGGAAAGAAAGTTGTCAGCAGAGCTTCCTTAGCATTTAAGCTGGGGAAAGTGTCAAGGCTTTAGTAGCTTGGTAAATATCTTTTATTTAGCTGACTCCTGCTATTGTGGTATTTTTCAGGGCCCTGAGGGACTGATAAACCTTAATGGCCCTGACCAGCCTCACCTGGTGCCTCCACCCATTCCCATGGGCCCGGGAGCCCATTTAAGCTCAGCTGGGGGCTTTTACCCCTTTCTGTGAGCTGTGCTGGGGGATGCTGGTCTTCAGCTGAGCCATGGACCCACTGATCCTGACCCACAGACTGACTTCCTAGCTTGACCTCACTGCAATATTGCCTTATGACCCAGGCTCTTGGTTGGACCTGGCCACCACCTGCAGGTCTGCCTGCTCTTCTCACTCAGGTACTGTAGAAAGGGGCCGTGGCTGGTGAGGGGCCCCCTCCCCACCATGGCAGCTGGCCATGGTGTCTCTGTTGGTTCCCTGTCCCTTAGGGAGCAGCCAGACCTCGCTGCTCCCTGACAATATCCAAGGGCTTGACAGTCCATGTAGTCACGCCCAGCTCCTGGGAGGGATGAGATGCTGTTACCCTCATTTTGCATACGGGGGAAGTGAAGCACAGCTTCTTGCGGGTGTGCCACTGGAGCTAGAGATGCGAGAGGGAAAGAACAAATGACTCATGGCAACTCCCTTACACCAGTGGTATTGGTGCTACTGTTTCTGGCTTCTGGGTAAAGCTAAACCCAACATCTCATGAGTGCTAATTGCTGTGTTGTTTATAGTAAATGGGCTTGGGTAAATAAAACAACTGCAAAGACTACCTGTAAACATGAAAGGCCAGGCTGCACGATAGAGTAGTATAAGGGTATTTATGTTGCTAGTATCTCAAAACTTCTGCAGTGGGAAATCAGCTACCAGTGACAATAGCTCTCACTGCATTATCTTTCCTAAAAGAATAGGTATGAAGGAGAGATGCTTCATGCATACATAGCTGATGTGAAAGTTAAGGTTTGCTGATGATGCAAGTGCAACATTCATGCTATAGGAATGGATGCGGGATTGCTTGTGTCAGCTGAAGCTGAGTCACTGCTATATCATGTTGTCATCGATAGGGTAGCTCAAGAGAAAGAAGCTATGAGTAACTTTTCACTCCAAGTTCATTCCCAGCACAAGTCGTGCGACACACTCCCAGCAGGGTGCCAGCACACTCACACCACCGTGAKAAGTCACAGTTTGCTACCTCTGCACTGTTCTTAAAATCGGTCCACCAGTCTAAAATTTTCCACCAGAGTCAGTTGCTGAACTCCCTGAGCACTCCTGAGTAATCCCTGATGGACTCTGTTGGAGACATCCCTTTCTTTTCCCGTTACTGGGACACTGGCAGAGTACACAGAGAGGTACCACTGTGATTGCCCATCTCCTGCTGGCTGCTGTTAGAGAGGGGACATGAGGCTAGAGAAATGCTTGGTCTGAGGTGGGATGGTTATTTTTCTTATCGAACAGGTGTTTGCTGTGGCTATACATGCAGTCACAGTAAATCCACAAACAACAGCCCGGGCAGTTAAGGTATCAGATTAGTCATTTTTGGAGGAATGCGTTTTTATGTGGTGTTATGACATGAAGTCCCAGTATCATGCAGTCACTGTGGCCCACCTTGAGAACAGATACTTTCAAATTTGCTTATAAGGTCTTATCTCCTCCTTCACCATCATTCAGGTTTTTTCCTCTTTTTACAAGAACAGGAAAATGCTTTTCTTGTAAAATTACTGAGAAACCTGACTACGTCTGGTGCTGCTAACATCTCAGGATAGTAGAATATCTTAGAGTTGAGGCAAAAGATTACCCAAAGGATGTTCATTGTGCCTGGTGTTATGGATAGAAAGCCTTAGGGAATGTTTGCATCCTGTGTACCAGACGTATTTCTTTTGCTTCATTAGATTTGGGGGTTTTGTGGGCATAACCATTATTCTTCTGTGTAAACTTGCACTTCCATCAATATTTCACATCTGATTTATTGGTAGATACAGGCAAATATCCTGATTCCACTAAAAAGGGGCAAAAACTGCATCCAGGATTTCTCCACAGATTTCCCTGTACACATTTCTGGTTTTTCTCCTTGCTAATGGATTTAAGCAGGACTGTCAAGAAAGCTTTTGCTGATGTCATATGGTCCTGACCCAGAAAGTTCGGAGACCTCTCAAAAGTTTGGTGTTGTCCTTCAGATCAGGACTTCCATTTGTGCCACTCTGCTCAAGTCAGTAAGAGAGTTTTTTCTTTAACAAAAGAACATAAACTCTTATTTTAGCAGATGCAAAAGCTTTCTCAGCCTTCAGGCTTTCCTATTGTGAAGTCCAATTGCATTAGGTAAATTAGGAGAGCTAACAAAATAAGTATCACATTTTAAAGAAGTACAAAGCAGAACAAAACAATAAATTGTTACTGTGTGTAAGTTAATATTTAAGGAGCACATCTCAGGCAAGGCAAAGCCATAACCAACACCAAAGCAGAATCTCCCTAAACTTTTTAGTGAAGAAATTAATAGAAACCTTGTGCTTTTGTTAGTTTTTCCTTTTCTGAAATGTTTGGGGGTTTTGTTGTGTTAATAATCTTTCCATGATGGTGTCTATGTGAGAACTGGAGATAAAATAAGACAGATGTACTGACCATGGTTACCAAGGGAGCAGTTTCCTTAGCAATGGCAAAGCAGTTGTCAAAGCAGTCAATGTTCCTTCTCTCTCTCACACGACTTGTTTTTACTAGTTTGCATAGCTTGGTTACCCAAACAGCTAATCATAAACACCTCTCCCAAATTTCCGGGAACAGGCAAACAAGGCCTAGGTGGGTCATTAGTCAGATGATCCCAACCTGGTTTCAGTTCAGGGTCTACTTGAACTTTTTCTTTTGTTTCATCATTTTTCATAAAACATTCACTGTCTAAAGAACATGAAAGTCATCCAAATGGAAACATAACCACATACTGCACACCCAGATAAAAAAGATATGGAGGTGGGTGAGTAGTATAAAATTGCCACCTGTCCAAAGCACTAGCCCTTTCCTCTTAAGGGTAAAGATGGCAGCTAAAATAATCCCTATAAATAGGTCTTCTAACTGCCTACATGAAATGGTTATTATCTGAGAGTGGAAGTCTGATCCCGCCATCCTCACCGAGGCTGAAGAGTGGATTATGCTGCACTATAACACTTACYGCTCTCTATGGGTGCTTCTGGTGGGGGCGATAAGTGTGCAAGGTCCCYGGGCCGCATCCAGAATTGCCCGGCTGAGGCCATTACCCAGCAGGCGGCCGCCTCCACCCTCACCACGTGCTGGGAGCTCAGTGCCCTCTCCATACCCTTGCTCCCAAAGCCCATTCAGGCTCCTAGGGACAGGAAAGAGGTGAGATGGGCTCATGCTGCTGTATGGAAGGTATCAGCTCTAAAAGGATGGTAGATCCCGTGAAGTGCTTGGAAAACCCTGTTATCTGTAACTCCAGACACTATGACCACCAAACTAGGAGTTATTCATCCTGAGCAGAATGATACCAAGAAAAACCAGGCAGTGATGAAACTCTTTCCCATTCTGTATTTAAGCGCTTAGTTATAATCAAACCATGTTTAAAAGTGTTGTGTCAATAGCCCAATAATGCAGAGACAGATCTGTACCGTAGTGGTGGTTGCGAGAGGTACAGTCGTTTGTTCTGACTATCAGAGTTAGGAAACTATTGTTTTCCTGCCTCTATTTCCAATCAAGGGCAAAGCTGTTTCGTATTAAACATAGCTAAATTCCTATATGCAGATATTTCCAGGGAACTTCTAGTTGCAGGCTAGCAAACTTTTAAAGTTATATGCTTTTTTGAAAAGCAATATTAACATAAGCTGGTACTATCCACTGGGGTGTCACATCCAGAGAAAATACTGACAGGACCACTTTTGATTAATTCTGGGTTGCAAAATGCCATCTTGATGTCACTGCTATGATCTGTAATTTTAAGTATTGTTATTAAAAACATTTGCTATCAAATGGCTCCTAAGAATTTTCTGATAATTCAGCTACTCTGTATGTATTCTTCTTCAACCTGTGGCTAAAATTTGTACATATTCATTTTCGAACACATCCTTACATACTGCCTGCAACAAGTACGGATCTTTTTGTTCAGGTTGACTGGAATTTAATTAGACACTGATAAAGAGAAGGAAAAGTGCGGTGTATATGCAGACGGAGTGGCTGATTGCCGCCGCTCCCCCTGCTCTGYGCAGCTCGGTGCCATGGGGTAGGTTACCGACTACATCTGTGCTCCTCCTAGGGGCCTTCATTTCATGACTATAATATTCATGATGCGCTACTTGAGGCGAAGTTAGGAGTTTTCTTGAGCTTTGTTTACAAATACTTCTAGCAGGAATCTGACACCTTAGGAAGGCACAGAATAAGCTGGAAGTGCAATATTAAGTAAAAGTGTTGCTGGCCTCTGACGTGTGACTTGTGTGCCCTTGCTTACAGCACCYGGACAGGGAGGGGGAGCAGGGAGAGGGTTAGAAGCACGGTGCCACCTATGAATGCTATAAGCAAAATCTGTCTCTCATCTGCCTTATTAGGAAAGCTGCACGGGAAGGGAGGAAAAAGGCCATGGCATGTTTCTTAGTAATTTCCTCTATTCCACATCGAGGCAGTTTCAGATTCAGAGAATCTCACGGTGCTTGAGTTCCATAAATCTGCACRGTCCTTGTGAAAACCAGTATTTTTGTGTCAAGAAATGTGGGAACAAAGAGGAGGAAAGGTAAAAGCCACATAAGATCAAATAATGCTCAACTAACGAGACACCAAATAATGCTCAACTAATGAGATGCTTCTTCCTTTAGAGGAAATAGTGCGTGTGTATGTGTGTGAAGGGATGGGGAAGGTCTTATTTCTGCTGTGCACAAAATATRAGTATACAGCTTGTTTTTAAAAAAAAAAAAATAATAATCTTGGGATTGGAGGAAGGAAAGCTACAGGAGGGAAGGCGGAGCAGTGGCAGTCATCTGATGGAAGAAGAAGGCAACAGGGAGGGACTCTGAGATTGCATTCTGCAAAGAGGCAAGTTTGCAGTTCTAATTGTAGGAGGAACGCACCCTGAGGTCAACCACAGCACTGAATCATGTCAAAACCCATGGCATATATGGCTGTCCTTCCATCCCCTCCACAGCCCTTTTACCTCAAAAAACAAAGATAAGCTGATGAAAAGGTAGAGGCATTGAGTCACCTGGGAGYGCAGTTTTGCCAGGACGGCCACCCAGTCCCCATCGCCCAGCCGCAGCCCTGMCAGTCCCTAATTCAGCAACCCCTTAACCACCCTGCAGTGTCCCCCAATTACCAAAGTGGCAGCTGTGCAGTTCACTTGCCTCTAGTTGAGCTGATTTTTTTACCATTACGGTCCCTACCAACTGCTGTGCATTTGATGTAACTTTTCAATTAATATTCTCCAAGGATTTGTAGCCTTCAGTGTGCGTTACAGCCCCAGCCATTCCCATACCCCTCACCCCTGGGCTGCACCGCTGTAACTCTTCCTACCTCCTGCACAAAGACATCAGGCGTAGATTTAATGGCACCCACCTAAATCCCTCCAGTCAGAGGTGTGTAAACATGTATGTAAAGGCTGTGCAGAAGAGAGGCCTAAATGCAAAAGCAAAGTATTATTGAATGTGACTAGTGCCACTCACTCGGACAGCCACAGGATCACAGCCTGGCAAATGAAGGTTGATACGATAACTGCACCAGGCAGGAGCAGAAGCAAAGCTGTCCTTCTCGATATCAGGGTACCACAAAGAGTTCAGGAGCTGAGTAAGTTTTGCTGACAGGTTACATAAGAATAAACAAAACTAAAGCAATAAGAATCAAAAAGAAAAACCAGGCCATTTGCACCACGCTGAGATGGTTTTTAGATCTGACATTTCAGCTGAATACAACTCGTGTTGAATTGCCTGAAGTCTTGCTAGGAAATCTTTGCATTGCTCGGTGTTGTGGTGTTCGCTCCTTTACTTGCATCTTTATTTGGAGCTCATGAAGGAAGGTGGTTTTTTTTGTTTGGCGATTTGTGGGCCCATGTGTATGAAATATTTGACGATATTTTTGAGTAGGGTTTAAAAATTTGGGCATTTGCCAAGAGGAAGAGGGGTGAAGTGGAGACCTGGTTCAGAGGGAGTTTCATTTGTATTCTCACTCCAGAGCYGAGTGCTCATGGAAAAGGTTTGAAAGGAAAGCATTTGCCTTTGGCCCTGTTGAGTTTGATGCTGATGTGCCATCAGGTGCGAGAGCTGAGACTGCCAGCATGTTGCAAGACATGGAATTCAGGAGAAAGAACTGGAATGAAGAGATGCCATTAAATAAATTATTGGCAGAAACAGGATAGATAAACTGAAGTGAGAGAGTGCAATCACTTAGAAAGGGGAGGGATGAGTAAGCTGCAGCAGGGAAAAAAGAACTGAAAAGAGGAAAGTCTTCAAATGCGATATCAAATCCAYAGTTCGAGAAAGTGAGGATGCAACAGAGGGGAAAGGAAGATGGAATAAACTGAGGACAAAAGTGGCAGAAGAGAAGTGAAGGATGATATGGAAAGACTGAAATCCATGAAACCAAATGGTCATTTTAGGGCATTGTAGTGATGTGGGGAAGAGATAGGAAATTACAGAGCAGCTGGCTGTGAAATGGATGCGAGGAAGCCAATACACTCAGTATAGGCAGCTCTGTGAAGGTGGGTCCTGGCACAGCTTGGGTATTGATTTATCAGTTTAGAATAAAGAACTAAATCAGTGTCATTCCTAACGCTAATACAATTCCAGCCATGTGAACAAATTTATACAAGGGCGGTATGTTTTTGCAGATTTCTGAAATAAGCAATAAAAAGCCCCCATTAAATAAGAAAAACCGTGTTCTCACTATCACTTATGCCAAAGGAACCAATATTCATTTCCAAACCTGTGTAGCCAGCCCAGGACAAAGCTATATTACACCAGCCTTCAGTGAGTAACCTTAGAGATAGCAGGAACTGAGTACAG
>JAYKAV010003332.1:2176953-2189818 GCA_035582835.1 Phoebastria nigripes
CCTAGCAAGTCATGTTGAAGCTGACAGTAAAAGGGAAGAAAAACCTATTCAATTAAAACATCTTTACCGCTATTTAGAATGCAGATGAGCCCCTCAGCAATGAGGAAATTAGTATTTTATGGTGAAGCATTTATATAGTTTATTCTATATTTGAACCATAATAAATTACATCCATTTTTTACAAGAATTATAACTGACATGCTGTCAGAGCTGTACAYGTACAGCCTCAGAAATATACATAATACTTTGAAAGCTGTCACATTCAGTACAGTTGTAAACATCACCCTGGGTTACCAAACTGTTATCTTTAGGTTTACTTCTTCGGATAAACCATGGGATCTTCACACATTTCAACCAGAGAAAAATCAATTCTCCCTCAAACAGTTGCACAGTAGTTTACCACCCGTGCTTAAATGCATGGCCTCATACTAGCTTGAATTCCAGTTTGGGTCTGTTTGCAAAATATCCTTGGTCACAGACTTTGTAGTTAGGTCTAGGGAAACACTAGAGTGACTCAATGTCCTCCCTCATGTTGGCATTCTTCAACCCAAAAGTGCCACTGTGGTTCTAAATGAATCATTTTGCTGAAGAATATTTAGGTGAATGTAGTACATTACAATGCTATTTCTACGGTGTCACTTTTGTAGACTTATGTTCCTTATGAAATACTTATACTGTGTATAAAGTTGTTTTCTTTTCATAAATTTGTTGAATTGTTCTAAAAATATTATTGGAGAATGATAGCTTTGTTACAGAATTCTCTAGGAGGGTTCAAATTCTACAGGAATACCGTTACTCCTGATTATGTTCTTTAGGATGCTGAAATAAAGCTACCTCAAATGTTACCTCATAACTGAAATTATTTTTATTTCACTCCCTTGCATACATTCTTTTCTATTGCAAAGTAGAAACCAAACGCAAAAAGATAAGAGTTTCCAACTGGAAATTTAATATAACTAATTAATGAACTCTACTTTGGCCTTGAATGAAGGAGATTTTAAACAGAGCTGTGATTCAGCTGCAGAAAGATGTGATTAAATCRTGTCGCCTCTGCCTCCAGAAGAATTTGGCCAGGATCCTTGTGCTGGTTTTGACCGAGATAGAGTTAATTTTCTTCATAGTAGCTAGTATGAGGTTAGTTTTGGATTTGTGCTGGAAACAGTGTTGATAACACAGGGATGTTTTTGTTACTGCTGAGCAGKGCTTACACAGAGTCAAGGCCTTTTCTGCTCCTCACCCCACCCCACCAGCGAGGAGACTGGGGGGGCACAAGAAGTTGGGAGGGAGCATAGCTGGGACAGCTGACCCCAACTGACCAAAGGGATATACCACACCATATGGCGTCATGCTCAGCATATAAAGCTGGGGGAAGAAGGAGGAAGGGGGGACATTGGGAGTGATGGTGTTTGTCTTCCCAAGTCACCGTTACGCGTGATGGAGCCCTGCTTTCCTGGMGATGGCTGAACACCTGCCTGCCGATGGGAAGAAGTGAATGAATTCCTTGTTTTGCTTTGCTTGTGTGCGCGGCTTTTGCTTTCCCTCCTAAACTGTCTTTATCTCAACCCATGAGTTTTCTCACTTTTACTCTTCCGATTCTCTCCGCCATCCCACCGGGGGGGAGTGAGCGAGCGGCTGGGTGAGGCTTAGTTGCTGGCTGGGGTTAAACCACGACAATCCTGCAGTGAGTTATCWGCCTGCAGACATCTGCCCCAAAACAAACCCAAGAGCTTCAGTGGGACTCGGACTACTGCAGGGGTCCTGCAAGACTTGTAGGGCTGGAGAGCAAGCATGGCTAAATGAAGCTAGCATTGGGGAAAAAATGCTTTAACAGTTACTTCCATGCAGGAGGGATGTGAACCCAGGTTTTGTGTCCTGAGGAGAGCCTGGAGCTTGGGGACTGGTGCCATGGTGTCCTGTTTCTGCCCATCAGGTAGTGCAGGTGGGGGCAGGTGCTGACCCTGACAGCTCTGTCCAAATGAGGTTTCTGGGTCTGGCTGGAGCCAAGCTTGAGGCCCTAGGRAGCCAGAAGGTCAAAAAAGTGAGGCACAGCAAACTGCTGTCTGAGCTCGGCAGCAATGGACCTGGGAACTTGGGTGAAATTCAGGTGTCTACATCCCATCCCAGCTGGCTCCATCTCCTTCTGGGACAGCCCCTAAGAGCCTGCCAGTACTATCAGGTAATATCTTTTTTTTTCACTTCAGGTGGTAGAGGTCTACACCAGAAAACCATCTCCTTGGATGGAGTTGGATGCTTTTCCACCAAAGAGCATGAACATGTCTTTCCATTCTTTGTAGTTCTATTTGTTTGAGGTCTGGTAGCGCCAAATGTCGTTGGGGGGGTCCTGCTGTTGATGGGCTGTGTTGCACAGAGAGAAGAGATGCCCAGCCCCAAAAGCACCCACCACTGCACGCAGTGACGCTTACACTATTGTTACAGTTAATTTCGTCCTCTCTGAACCATGTAAATTCAGCATGCATTTATCCTTCTGTTATTTATGTAAATGTTTAGATTAGGTAATATTTTATTCTACAGTGAATGACACCATAATCCTCCTTATTCTCTTCCTTTATCATAAATATTTAGTTTGTTTTTAACTTGTGGGACTAAACACAACATCGTTTTCATTACTGTGAAATCTTCCCCTTTTCTTCTCCTGCAAGCATCCCTGGTCCCCTGGCAGTACTCTGCCTCCCAGAACATGCTAATATTGCTTGCATTACTGCAGGATTACCACAGTGAAGTATACACTTGGTATTATAATTCATAATGTTGCTTTAAAAGATTAACCACTCCCACGGCTGTGTCTGGTAATTACAGAGCAGACTTTTTTTTTTAACAAAGAACAGTGTGCACAAAATGACTGGCAAGGAGGTAAGTGTTTGGGGTGTGCTTTGTTTTTCAACCTCAGAGAAAACCAGATGCAAAATTGATTAAGGAGAACAAGAGTGGGTTTTAAGCTGAGATACTTCAGTATATTAGTAATTCAACAGATTTATATGAAGGAGATGGCACTGTCAGCCCCTGGAATGTCACAGACTGATGCAATTGGCAATTGCCAGCTCAGACGACTTCTATGAACAAATCCAAAATAATTAATAGACCTTCTGGAGTTTTCCAGGCAAGTGAGTGTGCTGGTGAAAGAGCAATAGTTAGTTTAGCCTGTCAAGGTTCATTCTTTTTCAAAACTCCAGTCCTCCCTTGATGCCCTCTAATGGTTTTTTGAAACACCAAAATGTTTTTGCATGAACAACATTACCCATTGTGCTTTAGTTAAATGCATTTCGATGTCAGACACACTCCTGGTTTGAAAATGCCTGCTACCTACCCCTTCCTGAGGGGATCTCCAGGGAGGGTAGCCAGATTGACTTTAATCGGCCAAAGACACAGAATGGGTTCTTAATGCGATAAACCTATCGAGTGTGCAAAGTCACATTAATATGTGGAAACTTGATCAGCTTTTATTAAGGGATCAGGAAACGGTTTAATTGCTGAGTGACAAGAGCATGTGTTTGTTTAATTGCTTGTTTGTGTTTATTGCAAAGCCTTGGGGAACATGGTAATTTGTCCCATTGTTRTTTGAAAATGTGGGTCTGGCACCCAAACCAACTGCACATGACAGACACTGGTCTTGTCCCAAGTGTTGTTTCATCAACATTTACCATGCTTCCGTTTGGTGAGGACAACAGCCCTTAGAGCAACAAAGTGGGATTCTCCTTCCAGTCTCTTCTCGTTTGGTCTGGCCAGAGCCAGCCACACTGTGAGAAGGTTGGAAATTTTGTACTTAAATAAGGAGTCACTCACTGTCTGTTAAATGAAAGTAGCATTTAAAGGCTGCTGCATGGTAGAGCAACACTTAACGGATTGTTCTGTCTTTCACAGCTGGAGATGTAATGGTTGCACGCTCCTACAGAAAACTCCTAAAAGATCTCGGAGCCTGAGGCAAAGTCCGTTGAAGCTGTTGGTGTCTTTCCGTTCGTTGGACTGGCCTTTGATCAGGCACTAATGCATAGCGATAGCTTTTCTATACCTTTTCTGAATGGGGTTTTAGTGTAGAATTGTTCCCTGCTGTGGCATTGCAGCAGTCCTGGGGATAGATCTGCTTTCTTGGCTGGAGCTGACCAGAAGTCTCGATGGTACAATGAGGCCTGGCACTCTGTGCTGGGGAGAAGTATTAGGTTTGCTGTGAATTCACATGAAAAGTCCTTGCCTAGCAATCATTCTAAATGCAAAGCTTCCTGAGATACTACAATTTCTTTCCTCCATGTTCTTGCCTTACTTTGGAAGGTAAATTTTCCATCCAGAAGCACCAGCTGGAAATGCTTTCCTTCCTGTTTTCTCTAAATTAGCCATTTTAAATACTTTCTTGATGGAGGAGGATAGAGGGTTGCCGATGATTAGAATTATAACTGACTTTCCAGTTCAGTATCCAGCACCATCAAATGCATCTACTTCTGTAGATGGAGCCTAGGAATAGTCGTATCAATATACATTACAGGCTTGTCATAACTCACTCATTTCCTATTTCAAACAGGAGGAAATATACTTGAACATATCTGTTGTATCTGTCAAGACTTCTCATTTGTCAAACTATTAGTGGTCCCTCTGTCAACATAAATAAATCTGTCCATAAATCTTGACAGGTATAATCATTTGTTGCATTTGAAAGGCAAGTCTCTAACATTAGACCCCTTCTGATTCCTAACATGATTATCTTTAAAGAAAGACATTTCAGATGCCTTCTGAATCTGGCCTCTGTCAAATGATTTCTCTGCTCTTGCTGAGTTATCTACTCTTATGAAGTAAGCAAAGGCATAGCTCCTGCTGTCAACTCTCTTGAAGACCACACGAATCATTGGCATCGTAGCAGCTCTGAGGCCCTATCCTGCAAGCGTTTATGTTCCTGTTTGTCAGACTAGGTTCCCGATATGCTTCTTGTTTCTCATTCCTATTCTGAGCCATTCTTCTGGCACCAGTTGTCCTTTCTTTCCTTTTGGGAAGCTATCAAAGAACATTCTTTGAAGGTATTCCATCTGACGCTGCCTATCTTTTCAGCACTGTTGCCGTTGGCAAACAATCCGTTCCCATACAGGAGAACTAAGCCTCCGAAATGGCCATTTAAATATGGCTAGCATAACTTAAGATTGAATTCCATAATACCAACACGCGCTTCGCAAGCTACCCTGCTGCTCTGGGGCACACTGAGCAGCTCCAGCCTTACAAGGCTCTCCAGAGAGATATGAAGTGACCTTGTTTCTGTGCTCGATGGCCTTATGTTAGTAATTTTGCCTGCCTGATTAAGTTAGCACTTATCCAGCATTCACCAAGCTGGAATGTGAAGTGAGGGTCTTTGGCCAGAGTTCAGTGTCTCAGCAGACAGCTCTGGCATATGACCCAGAAATTGGTCAATGCACAAGTGCCAGAAGGCAAACAGCGAGTCCACAGATAGCATGGCTTCATAGCATTCCCTGCCACACGGAAAACCTAAAGCACATGCTTTTGCAAATAAGAATGAGTCAGGAGGTTGCTAGGGCTGGGTTTGTGGGAACTGCACAGTAAAGAGTGGATCCCCAGGGAGCTCCTGCAGGAGCCAAGGTGCTTGGTACCAAGCTCCTGTGGTGTCACGGGCATGCCCAACTTAGACAGCCACGGGAAATTAGCTAGTGAATGCTGGAGGATCCCAAGTCTAAAGTTTTTCCTTCAGTCTTCTGACAGTGAAGAAAGGAAAACTCTAGTGTTTTTCATAAAAAARTATTTAAAGTTCTTCATTTTCCCTCTTTCAACTTTCCACTCCTTCAAATCATCTGTGGTTTGCTGCAGCAAAGATTTTTAATTGACAGAATTTCAACTTGTGCTCTAAAGAGACTCATTACTTCACAAGTTCTTTAGCTTCATGGGGCCTTGATGCCATGTGGGATATTCCCTGCTTTCTTCAGTGGATCCTTAACACTGAAACTAATTTTTTGATGAGCTGCAGAAGAAGCCCGTGTATCAAGAACAATTATTTGAGAGACATACCCTTTTGCTCCTGACCTTATGATGCTTTGTATAGGATGTCCAGATGCAGAGCTGTTAGATAAGGTTCCCATCTGAATCACAGCTCTCAATGCAGTCAGTTATTAAACAGCAATTTTTTTCTATGTCAAGTCACAATTTAGGATAATATTTCACTGGAGCAGACAATATGCCAGAGCCATAGACATCTAGATTGCTATACACACATGGTWGGCTGGGAGTAAGGGAGGGAGTTCAGTCCTTCACTTCAAGGCAGGGAATCTAGGGAAGTATTCAGCTACATTTGTGTACCAAATCTGTTTTAATTAAAATACTTAGAAATGTTTAGTCAAAGAGGACAGTTGTCTATAACCTTGCTGACAAAACACATTAAGACTGTTGGTTTGTGAAATCTGTTGAAGCCAAGGAGATAAGCACCTTGCTTTTATGAGGCTGCATGATATGGGGCATGTGCTTAAAAGCAGAATACAAGTTCATCTGGGTTCATGCCAACACCTGCACATGTTGATACCATTGGAGGGTCTGCAGGACTCTGCAGCCCCCAGGTGAGAGCTTCTGAGGGTCTGAATTATGGAGGTAGATGCCTAGATTAATCTACGCCCTGGCCTTTTGCATCTGTGCCTATCAGTGCTCCCTGCGTAACCAGCATCTGCTAGATCTCACTACTGCTGTTTCTGGTTCTCTTTCTCCAGGCTACGAAGGGTGCTGGCTCTACAGCTTCCTTTTCTGTTGACTGGCAAGATGGTACTTTGTCAGGTAACTGCTGTTGCCACCAACTGCAAAGCTCACTGCATCTAGAATATAATGACACCTTCTGAGCTGCTTCTTTCATGCGTTAACCTACTTGGAAACAGAGGCTCATGTGCAAAGTCCCTCTGTATTTTGTGAAGACTGGAACATAAGCCAGATCCAAGCTGAATTTCCCCCTTCCAAGAGCCAGCTGAATCAAAATCCCCTGATGCAGACATCCCCAAATTTTATGGGTGCAAAAGATGTCTTGATCCAAATTTTGCAGTTTGCTCCCATCTCTGCTTAAAACATAAAATGTATGTTTTTAGGGAAAAAGGATATAAACATCTTGTTCATGTTTGAGCTGAGAATGTCTTTTTTCTGTAGGCTGTCAACACAACTTCAAATGCATGCAGCCTGTCCAATCTGACAGACAATTTGCATATTTGTGGAATGCTAACGCCAAGTTACTGTATATATTTGTACATGAAAGCATTAGAAAGTTTGAAGGATTAAAGGTGGAAATGTATCCCCCTCAGCCTCGATTAAAGATCAAGACAGCGCATCAATAGATGGCAGACAAATAACTGCTGCTTTGCCGTTTGGAATGGCTTAACCCAAAAATAATAAAATCCCAGCTATTTCCTAGGACATAAATAGCTGAGGGCTTTACACGTGCTAATTGCTGGAGCGTTGTTTCAGCCTTTTGAGAGTGTAATGTGGAGTCTGGCACRTTCAGTGTGAGCCCTCTGACACAGAGACCGTCTTTTTGTTCTGCACTAGCTGCGTGCCTGGGACRCAGCTAGAGCTCCGAGGGCCACCCCAGCGTAAATGCATCAATGTTGATGTCTAGGGCTGCACCTTCCTCAGCTTGCTCTCAGGTCCTGGAAAGTTCTTTGAGACCAGATGGAGGTGCTTGGCCCGTACAAAAGTGACTTAGTTTGCAATGAGATGGGTGTCAGGAGGAGCAGCAGCAGGTGCTCAACAGTTTTCCATAGAAAGATGCTTGCTTGGCTGCGTGAGTCAAGATATATTTTGGAGCCTGGCTGTAGACACACTGATTTGAAAATGGAGACTTCGAGTCTTAAAAACAAAATATGCTAAAGAACGGTTTTGCATGGTTCCTCCTAAGGATCAAAAACTGATATTATTTTTTTTGCTCGTACTAAAAAATAACCTCAATAAGATGTTCTGCATTAGCCAATGGATATAATTTAGGACCAGACATTGGCAGCACAGGACAGAGAAAGCAGGAGCTAGTCAAATCTTTCCCCCAGTCTTTGATCCAAAACATGAATATTCCTTTGATTCAGAAAGGGTTTGGCCAGCCTTTTTCGCAAAAGGTTGCACGTCTCTGCGCTTTCTGGCTGGGAGAAGTGGAAGTGGCAAAGCCTCAGATACCTGGGAACCAAGAGCTGAAAACTCTCCTGGAAACTTCTCATGGTCTAACGACATTCCCGGGCCAGCTTCCAGCCTGAGCGGATGCAGACAACCAGCCAAACTGAACCACCAAATCTGTCGAGATTCAGCCGTCATTTACGAAAGAGGACTGGGATTTTCGAGGGAGCTTGTAGCAGCTGAACACCCAAATCTCTTTAAATCCCAGTGGGACTTTTGCTCCTCTCTTTCTTGTACTCCACTGAAAATCCTTGTCTATTCTCTTCAAATATTTCTAAGACCTCAGGCAACACTTTCATTATAGATATACCTCTCCACCAAAATTACAAAAGCACAGAATTTTAGCTGCAATTGCTGAAAATGTGTAATTTAACACACCTACCCAAAAAGCCCCAGGCTACACCAAAACTCTTGACCACAGAGAGCCCTGTGCTGTCACAAGACAGGTCAAACTCTAGGTACCCCAGTTTGAAAACTTCAGCCTTAATGCATTCAGAAGAAGTATGTTGTTGTTTTAAAGCACATTACTCAAACACTGAGATGCCTTTCTACTGGGAGCAGCGTTACAAAGCCGAGCTCTGCCTGGATGCCTATTCCAACATGGATCTGACAATTCACATGTAGGAAAACCCTCTCATGCATTCACAGTTTTAGATGACCTCCATATATTTGTTTAAAAAATAATTAGGCTTGCTTAGCTTTTGTACTGTTGCATTTTCCTTTTTTTTTTTTTTTTTTTTTAAATAGCTTTTTCCTGTAGCACTCCCAGGCCAGTACAATGCTGGCTTTTAAAAGTGATTTGTCTGTTACCAGGCAGTTTTAAACTTTTACTTCCTAAGTCCTTGCAAACCAGCAATACAAGGAGACTAAAAAAATCTCCTGGGGATTGTTTTTATAGTAACAGTGAAAGCTTAAAATGCTGCAGCAGCAGCCAAGTTATTTTTCTTGTAGTGGAAACAATACCAACAACTGGAGTCTACATACAAAACAGTTTAAAGCTACCCATAAAAATGACTAACAAATGAGTGCTACATTTCTTTTTATCATTTACTCTTTATAAAAAGTGACAGTTTGAAGGCTACTAATTTGGCAAGCTATTTCCCCTCTATAGCCATGGTTGTTCAGTAATTAAAGGATATATAAAACATGGACATATACATACTAGTATAGTCTGACATTTTTGTGTGGTTTAGGACACAGTCCACTTTCTTTCTCACCCACTAATGGAAAACTAGGTAGACATGTGCAAAATTTAGCCATAGGGTGAAGTTTGATTTCAGACAAAATTTTCAAGAACACGCTCATGACTAAAGTCCAAGTCTTATTTACTTTCTGTAACACTCCTAAATTGTTCAGAACGAGGATGCCCAAAGATGTGTAGTTAACTCAGGGCATAGAAGAGTATTTTTTCCCATTATTAAACAAATGACTTCTTGAGCACGGTTGAAATCAAACATTTAAAATATTGTTAATTACTAATGCTAATTGTTGAGAATTTTTTTTAAAGTTGTACACCCTATCCTTAGGTAAGTAATTACTTTTAAAAATCTATAACTAAGATTGGTACTTGTTGTCTTCTAAGCACCTCCGTCACTCTTGAAAATGGCACTTATGTTCTTAAGTCACTTTTAGGTTGGTTTTGAAATCTTTGCCTGATATTTCATCATTTTGATGGCAGCGGCCYTTTCTATACCTGCAAGTAGTAAAAATATATATTACTCTCTCTGAAAGTAAAGAGCTAAAAATAATACAGGGCTCGGTTTAGTCAACATAAAGACAAAATAGAAAACCATTAGTTCATTAAACTGAAATAAGAGAACTTAAGGCTCTGGCTGAAGAGCAGGGAAATGCTTCAAACAGGACTTGCAGCAGTTGCTGATCTAAATCTGTGTCCATTGCAGTCAGTGGCTGGGCACCCAGCAGCCGGTGCGGGGACGCTTTCTGGGGCACATGAAAAGGTTAGGCAGATCCTTGGGGTGCTGCTGGAGGTTGGCACCATGGCACGTGCGCCTCTGCGTGTCTCTGTTAGGATGTGTGATGCAGGACCAGTTACTCCAGTCACAGCTATTTTACCTGCCCCAATGAGGTATTGAAGGCAAGGGCAAGTATTTGATATGGGGTGTGTGGCTGTGCTCTGAACTTGGTCATTTGTCCTTCAAATTAAAGTGCAAGTGCCTGTCTGTTGAGTGTCTAAATAATGATGTTGTAGCTGTATATTTGGAGTTTATCAGGTCCTATAGAAAAGGAAAAATGGTTCATAGTCTGAAGCCTCCCCAAAGCCTGTGTTAACTAATAATTACCTACTAATTTGCATTAGTACTGGCCATGAGAGATAGACCAAAAAAAAAAAGTCCTGGTGCAGAAGATCAAGATTAAGCCGGTAACTTTCCAAAACAAAAAAAGTCTTAGTTCTAAGCACTTTTCAAAATGGCCACCATCACTGTGAGAAACTCTGTTCCAGTGTATATAAAACATAGTGGAATAATAACATCTCATTTGATTATACAAAGTAGGTTTTTTTTCTTTGTGTTTTAGTTCTCAAAATTCCCAGAATACACTACATTGAAACTGTTCACTTGAGAAATTATGTACTGTATGTGATAAGACAGTCATGTGAAATTTTTAAGCTGTCATTAAAAACGATTATAATTAGGACAAACTATATGAAAATGCTTTAAAATTGAGACCCTGGTGAATTAAAAATTAAGGAGTATATTATGTATTATCATGTTGAAGGGCAGGGATTTACGCRTGTAACTCCCATTAACACTAATGTGTGTTGCATTCATAAATCCCCATGCCTTGCGATGAGCGTACACCCCCTCGTTTGTTTTCGCTGAACAACCTCAGCTTTCGCAGTACTCCAACACAATACCTCTGCCTGCGGAGAAGGAGTGGAACAGCAAATCAGAAGTTTAAACTGTTTTCCCTCACAAATCTAGGCCCCCAGACAGAGCCAAATGTAATTCATCCAAGCAGTAGCTGTACTCCCATGAGTAAGATTTACGTATGAAAAATAACTGTCACAGAGTCTACTCTTCCCTGCAACTCCTCCTGTGCTTTTCCCCACGCTTAATAACTAGGACTTGGGCTGCAATCATTTTTATTATGTCTCCTCTAAATGTAGGAATCCTATTGCTGGGGGTGGGCTTGTAAAAGCATTTCAGTCGGGAGCCTTCAAAAGGAGCCGCCTTCACGGCAGCGTGCAATTCCCACGTGGCGAGTGAACGTGTACCATAATGACAGTGTACACAAATTAAACACACCTCTTAGCCTGGTGGGGCCACAGGACTGAAGTCTGAGCCRTGAATAGGAGTCTACCCAGTCGCTGCGCTGGGCTTTGGGTCACAGTCAGGTGAGGGATGAGCTGCTGGCGTTTAGGCTGCAAAGTGTTGCCAGTTCACTTCAGTTTAAGTCTTAGGATAGCCGGTGCTTTCCTCGTAGCCCCGACATCATAAATTATGTGAGTTTGTATCTTGGCTTTCACCRGAAAAAAATGTAGCCCTTGTTCTTACAAGAGAAACTTTAATAAGTGAACCCTAAAAATTGATTAATTTTTTTTTTAATCTTGATCTGTATATAGAAATATATAGTTTTCATGTACGTGGTCACGGAGTCCGTCTCATGGTCTGATCATCCCATCTGCTCCTTTTTACACCCTTGGATTTGGCAATACTGATATCACTAAGGTAAGCTAGTTCATCAGTAGCTTGGGGTTTGCTGAAAGTCTGCTAATAGCACTCGATAGAAATGTCCTGTCCTACTGCTTTTATAAATGAACCCATACTACTTCTATTTAAAATACATTAAAAGAATGGTCGTATTACCACGCTATAGCTTACAGCAAAAAACCCCAACAAACCACAGCTCATACCTCGYGCCTTTCTACGGCATTGCAAAATTGTAATTATACTAATACACTGCATTCTTTACAACATATTTTCCCGTGGGACAAAATAAATAAATCTAAATAAAATAGATATGTGTAGAGCCAGTACATCTCCTATTTTATTAATTAGTACTTGAGCAAAATGTTTTTCCTCCTTGTTGCCAAGCCAGAAAAAGCACTGATGACTTTTCAAGCAAAGTAATAAATGCCGGGTTTACTTCTTTATTGGTACCTGTGGATTCTGTTGTATTGCTTGTTAACAGATGCAAGCGGGCAATATAACTATTACATCAGGCAATAATATAAAAACCCAGGCAGTTCCTAAGCAACAGCCCAGCACTGATTCTTGCCAGCTATTCTTTAGGATTCCCGCAGACACAGCAAGTGAAGAGGAGTTGGACAATATAGTCTAATATTGAGAAAGGAATAAAGCATGAAACTGGTGATTTTCAAAATCATATTTTTGCAGATTTCTTACCAAATCAAAAGAGCTAAAACTGAAATCTGTCAAAAACATTTCAGCCCAAGAGCTGCATAAACTTTTCTATTGTTCAGGCAGCTAAACAGACACAGCTATTTTGCTTCATACCTTGCCCACAAAAAAAAAAAGCAAAAAATAAAGATCATCATAATAGAATCATTAAGGTTGGAAAAGACCTCTAAGATCATCGAGTCCAACCATCAACCCAACACCACCATGCCCACTAAACCATGTCCCTAAGCACCACATCTACACGTCTTTTAAATACTTCCAGGGATGGTGACTCCACCACTTCCCTGGGCAGCCTGTTCCAATGCTTAACCACTCTTTCAGTAAAGAAATTTTTCCTAATGTCC
>JAYKAV010003332.1:2190373-2262873 GCA_035582835.1 Phoebastria nigripes
GCCCATCGATCCAGCCTGTCCAGGTCCCTCTGCAGAGCCTTCCTACCCTCGAGCAGATCGACACTGCCGGCCAGCTTGGTGTCATCTGCAAACTGACTGAGGGAGCACTCAATCCCCTTGTCCAGATCGTTAATAAAGATATTGAACAAGACCGGCCCCAAAACGGAGCCCTGGGGGACACCGCTCGTGACCGGCCGCCAAGTGGACTTCACTCCATTCACCACATAACAGAGCCGCTTCAGCTTGTTGGACTGAAACTGGATTTTGTGGTGTTTCCTTTTGCAGACTCACTCATCAGTTTAGCCTAAAAGTAAAACATTTTTCATCTGTTCTGTATGAATTCCACGGTCAGTCAAATCTGGACGCTGATGGAAAAATTCATAATAAATCATTCTGTTTAAGCCATATAGACTCTGCGTGTGTGTGTGCACACACATAATTTTGTGTGTACACAAGATAAAAAGGTGTGTTTCAAAGCAATGTCACTCTCAGATGTCACTAGCTGATACAGTTTCTTAGCCTACACATTGCATACTGTAAAAAGGACATCTGCTTTATATATAACTGGGGATTCAATGAAGCAGCAAAGCTGGGATCTTTTTTATTATCCATAACTTTCCTTGCAATGGACCAGTCCAAGCTTGGACTCTCTCCGTATTTGGAGAACATTGTTTCCACACTTTGGTTTAGTCCAATATGGCACTCTGTGTCAAGATCAGGTTTTGAGCCAAACTTCTATGAAGGATAGCGCTCTTTCATCTAAGTATGAATAATGTCCTTTCAGAAAACAGTTTAGAATAAATAAGAACAGACATACATGCACACATGCACACACTTACAGACCCAAATGCACATGCTTCCAGGAGCACAAACATGAACAAACAAGAAGAAAATATTATAAACCAGATGTTCTCTGGGTTTGAATGCTCCATTGGTTTCCATACACCATGTAAGGTTCTGGTCTGCTAAGGGAGCAGAAGTAAGTTTGACATAGGATCTTGCAGTGCTAACAGTTTTACCTTGCTTGGGAGGTGGGAATTGGTGGCTTTCTTCACCTTCTTTCAAGGAGACTTTGACTTTTTGCAAAAACACTGATGACATTGCCAAAACAAAATTCTCTGTTGAGATGTTTGAGTTATGGGCCAAAATACTTYCCTTTTTGACCAAAAAAAAAAAATCAAACTCATTCATGAGAGTTATGGTTTGCTTGACTCAAGCCTCTTCTTCTCTGGGCTCATCTCCCCTCTTCGTATTTTACAGTAACACATTAAGAGTGTGCAAGATGGAAATACCAAATTTGTGGGCGCTGCGGGGTGCATGGCTGAAGGGGCAGGAGGCATCCAGGCACCCAGGCTATGGCTCCCACCAAGGTGCCAATGCAGTGGTTGTGATTCAATGGCTTTTCTCTCTTTTCTCTACCAAGTTGTTCCAGTTTTCAGGTGTTAGGTATTTTTCAAATAAGCAATCAAATATGGTTTGAGAAACAGACACTTTCTGCTCCCTCAAAGGGGAAGAAAAATGTGCATCTCAATGAAAACCGTTTTTTCTGTTAGAAAACAGTTTTGGTGAAACAAAGTCACCCAACCATAAAACTCAGTCCACACAATTTCCACGTGTTTCCATCCGCTCCTCCTTCCCCTCCCCTCCCAATCTCCAAGCCATTCTCTGCCTGCCTGATATACGTTGACATGAGAATTAAATCACTAAGAAGTATGAATGCTTTAGCTTTAACAGAAAGCCAGGTTACTATTCCTAGCATGGAAAGTTAAATGAAATCATGCTGTGAGTGAATTCCTATTGATTTCTTCAGGATTGATCAGAAACATTTGTCAAACTTTTGTTTTCTTTCTGTCCTACATCTTCTTTAGACACATAGTTAAACATACTAAGGAACGTTTACATTTTAAAACGTGTTCTAAGGTCTTTATATAAACATACGTGTAATAAAAGTGGCTGGTGATTTATATTATCTATATACATTCAGATACTTTATTTTCCAAGCCAAGGTTTTAAAAAATAGGTGCCTAAATTCAGACACCTAAGTCTATGTTTACAGTCTTTGGTTGCTTGATTTTCAAACATGTTAGTACTCAGAAAGTCTTTTTCTTCTGTTCACTTAAGGTGCCTAGAAGTTTTGGACAAAAATTACATTGGGCTGTTTTTCATCTATTAAAATCAGAAAGGGAAAATTAAAGAAGATTATAAACATACAAAAGATAATAAAGGCAAAAATAAGAAATCTGTAAGTCCATGGTGTTTTCCCACATTTAATTGAAGAAAATGAGTTGCATTGGTACCAGGCACGTGAGTACAATCCAGCAGGTTTATGCTTGCTAACTGAATTTGACCTAAAGCCCTCCTTTGAAGCATTTGTCTTTTCTCCTTTAGGTTCACATCGTGGCCTCCAGTTTCAAAAATGCGTGTGCGGTTCCACACCTAATGTATATGCATATTCAGTGTGACTGCGTATGGAAATGGAGCATCCATGCCAACAATTTTACAGCTAACAGGCTTTTTGCATGTGCGAGTCTCTGAGGGTTGTACGCTATTGGGGTAATTGCGCATGTAAATCCAGCGGGCAGTCGCACACACAGCTATAACGTGTACAGCTGCATTAATACTTTTTTTTTTAAACCAGCTAGCAAAAGCAAGTGAGAAAAATGCTACAGTTTTAGACACCTGGACCTTGAAATAATAATAGAAAACCCCTAAAAAACTGATTATGGATCTTGAAATGACGTGGTTCAGCTTTCAAAACCTGCCCCTGCATCTCCCTCATAAACACAGGTCACTCTTACATTTAGGCACTGTTAGATTTGTGTTTTTAATTACAAGCAAATCATTTTTTGAGGCAGTAAACATAAACTGATGCCGTTCTGAAATCTAAAAGGAGAAAGTTAATATTAAAAAAAAAACCACACTAGGAAGAAATAAATAAATATATAACAAGAAAAAGTTAGTGGAGCAGCTGTGTAAATAATATGAACAATGTTAAAGAATAAAAGGAAACTGCCAGAGCCACTTGGGATGAGGAGGGAGCCTAAAATCACCRATTACTCTAAGTAGGTCTTGCTCGTTGGTTGTGCCTGGTTTTTTTCTGCCAACTCCAGGTCTGCCTTAGAAGGCACTTTCTTGAAAGGCACCGGAAGAAGGGAAGGAAAATGAGGTTATCCCATAAAATAATCTACTACGATTTGGTAAGGGCACAGGAATAGAGAATGAAGCAATGGTTTAATATTAGGACTGGAAGCTGCATGAAGTAAGTAATTAGCTGAACATTTACTTCATTCATCAGTGCAGAGTAAACGCTGAATTGCGTTGAAGTCAATGAAAAACTTTCATGGTTTGGCTGCAGGCTTTGCTGAATGACACTGCTTGTCCATGAAAATGCTCTGAACCTCAAACACCAAGCTGCATTCGTGCACCAGGAGCTCCAGACTTGGAAGCTAGCAAGGTAAGAAAGGCATCCTCTAACRTCCTGGGGACAGGGGACGTGTGGTTTTGGACCTAGTGAGTGAATTCTCCATTCTTCATCTGAATTTTGTAACAGTTTTCAAGGCCTTGAAGATAGACTAGGATCAGCAGAGAAGAAAATCTAAATCAAGTAATGCACATGTTCTTGTTGTTGTTTAGAAGTTACATATAGTAAATCAGTAATATAAAATACCCTGGTTTAGTCTACCTAGAGATCTGTTGCTTGGATGTGTAAGGAAGTAAATTAAATTTTTGAGACTTCACTAAAAGACAGGGTGCTAGGAAGAAATTATTAGTTAAATCCTAATGATTATTATTTGACAGGTGTAATCCTTAATTTGTAAATGAATGCAAAGCTTTGAAAAGGAGCCAGGGATGCTCCCTCTGGACAGGAGCTCCATATTTCTCTGCAGAGACCCAGTGCAAGGTTGAGACCATGCTGCTTTGCAGACATCAGCATGCCTTGATCACCACAGAGAACAGAGCTATCTCTAGAGCTTAGGAATCTCCACGTGGATTTACTCTGGTGTTTATGATATTACTGTGTGCGAGAGATGGGATTTTTGTGATGCTGATACTGGTCCACAATGTGAACTGGATCAAGACCACAGGCAACTCATTTCCCATTAGTGCAAGAGCAGTTCCTTTATGGAGAAGGACCCAAGTTGCACGTGGAGTGGACGTGAAAGGTGTAGGAAGGCTGGGGAACTCATTAACAGTTCCCTTGGCAATTGCATCCCTTACCATCCTCCTGCCTTGCCAGCAACAGGGCTTTGCAGTAGGAAACTCACCTCCCAGCACCAGCCCAAATCCTGCAATGGTAGCCAGGGTTCTATTAAACAACCAGACTGAGCTGACACTGCGCCTCAGCTCATTGCAGCATCCACTCGGTGCAGTATAGCTGCTCTGCCATGTACCCAAGCTCACATATTGCCATAGTCCCCACCAACGCAAGCCAAGATACAGCCCTGCTGTTACCTTGGCAAAGCAACATAACCTACATAAATGTATACTGAAATTGTTTTGCTGTCCTGCCGCAGTTGTGATTATTGCTGGTACATGCTAAGCACCATGAGCCACTGTTGGGCTAGAAGTTGTACAAGAGCAGAGTTACTCGCCCATGGGTCTGACTTACTTAAACTGGCAAGGAGCCAACGCTCTGCTGTAGATCTGCTGGAAAGCAGAAAAGAAACCTGSTGAAGAACAGTCTGAAAAGACTCCCTTTGTGCCAGTATGCTAAGTAGAAAGTCACTGCTGAATACACATGGGCCAGATCCAAAATCTGTTTAACACTGTGGGAATTTTTGCACTGACTGTGATGGCCTTTGCTGCAACCCATGGGCTCTGACCTTCCATATCCTGTGCAGCTGTACAGTCATCTTTGTGCAAGCAAATTAGGTGCATTATAAGCACAACATTACCTGCAAGCACTCTAGAACTAATTTGTGTCGGTGACATAAACAAATCAAGGTACCAGACAAAAGAAACAGGATCTGATAAATCTACAAGGTAAGTCAGAGGCCAAAACAAATGTAAAGAGTTAGTTTGGAGAATTCTGTAAATAGCAAGAAAAGGGAAATAATACCACTTGGGGAAAATTTTCAGGCCAATGAAATCGAGGGGAGTTTAACCACTGATGTCAGTGGGACAAATACTGACATTATATAAAGCACATGAATGTTATGAGATGCAAAGACTTTTTAGGAACGAGGCCAAGCTCGCTAATTGTTTTCCAGCAGATTCATCATTCCCAGCACAACATCCCATCCACTGACATAGCTGTTGTCTTCAACCTGGTATCTTCCCTTTGCTATCATATTTTTGCATAAAGGTGGTTGCAAAATTACTGTGCCATCTCCTTCGGCAGTCAGGAGGGCTCATACTGGGGGAAGGCAAGTGCTGGAAATCGGTGCCTAAGAACCGAATGCTCCCTGTATGAATTCTTTCTCTGCTATGAAACATCTGAAGCCTGCATGGTGCCTACTCCACTTCCTGAACAAGGGCCATGGGGAGAGGAAAGCCAATGCAAACTGCGCTCCAGCAGGACTGGACTTTTAGAGGGTTTCTAAGGAAAGTCCAGCCGGCACAAATTAAAGCAGCCTTGTGGGCCCTGGCCCTCACCGGCCACACTGGGCACTACCACAGTGCATATATTCAAGGATGGTCATGCTCTCTTTGACTTTTAGGTAATACTGTTGACCCAGTGCCTGGGCCACCTTGGTGAGCTTGCAAAGCATTTGCTGTTCCTTTTCAATCATGCTCCCATGTCCCCAGTTCACTAGGACGTGGGCAAATGTTTATTGCTACTTTTGCACGATTGACAGCAAGCTATATCCTTCCCCAAATATCATCAGGATTTTCTCTGGTTAGTAGATGCTTTATTACCCTTATTATGAAGTGCAGTTTCTGTATGATGTCAGATAATAGTTACATTCCGGGGTTTTTTTTTTCAGTTTCCTTTGGCAAGTCTGAGTTACTTGCTTCCTGACTGAGTTGATTTGCTACCTTAATTTTTAGAACATATTGTTTTAGTAGCTGTGTGACTTTATGTGTGTATGTATGAAAACAAACAAAAAAATTATATTTCTAACTGAAATCTATCTATCTATCTATCTATTTATCTAAATACATGCATAAAGTAAGTAGATGTTTATTCAATAGGGCAATGATGGTCTTCTTAGAATTTAATTACAACCTGAGTAAATCTAGTGTTCTAAATTGCTGTCCCAACCTGCAGCAAGAAGACCTAGAAGACTTACAGAAAGATGAAGCACCTCCATGTAGCTTTTACCTGCTAATAGCATTTCTATCATCGCAAGATCTGGCAAGAGAGTCAAACACCACGTTTTCCCAAAGGTATGTAAAGCATGCAGAACTGACGGAAAGATTAACAAGTTTTCTGTGGAAGGAGCGTACATCTGCTAGGGTGAGGAGAGCCTTCACTGATGTGCCACTTGTAAATGCATATGAACTCTGTAATAGGTGCAGTGCTTTTGCTCAACAGCTGCAATCTTTTCATTGTACCTCTTTTGTTGAATTAAGATAAAAGCACTTCATCGTCAACAAATCTAATATCTGTTCTTGTCCCACTTGAAAGGGTCAAATGAAATTTCCCACCACAGAACAAAAAACCTGAAGCTGCCTCGTGAGTTTGGGTGGCAACGTGCCAAGAGAGAGGGGAGGAGAGGTAGTGTCTCYGATGCCTCGGCAGAGCAATAATGTCAAGAAGCACAAAAAGCGCTCTCCAGGCTTGCACACAGTCACACGGCAAGAGAGGCAGGGATAGCAGGGCAGCCAGACGTGAGCTATGAAATCGCCTCCCTCCTGAGCTGCTGGGGCAGACCCTCCCCCTCAGAGACTCCCATTCAAGAGATCAGATGAAGCTATTTGGGGTTGCTGTCTCATGGTGGAGGAGGTCAAGAGGCAAGGGTGCTCAGGCTGGAGTGGGAGCCCGCTGCAGAGGAGGAAAAACCTCTTGCTGACCTGATGGTCATAGGCAGTATTTCCAATGTACCTGGTTCTGCAGAGAGCAAAGGTTCAGGGAGATGGAGGGGAAGAGAAGATGGAAACTCTTCTCTCTTAAGTGTCTCTCCAGTCGTGCATTGCTCAGGATGCTGGTTGGAGCCTCTATGCCATATTGAGAGAAGGACTTAAAAAATGGCTTACTTTTACAATAACAGCACCAAACCATTATAAAAATGTACACACAGCTTCAGCAGAGCTGCAGCGTATGTTCTTGTGTCAAAGACATTTCAGTCCTTTCCACCAAATGCAGAGTCTATAGATTTCTAGCGGCTGAAGGGGGAAGCAGGTGTATATTTAGCCCATTCAGATGTGCACTTAAGTGTCTGTAAATATTTTGCTAGGTCAGAGCTTCTGTGTGCTAATGAGCCACACGTGCCAAAGTGTCCATTTCCCAGGAGCCTGTGCTTTGCACATTCTCTCAAGCCTCTGCAGCATCAGTGCAAGGTGTTCCTATTTGTCTTGTACTAACCGTTTCTCCCAGTGTCCCTGCAGAGGCAGCTGCCCTTCCACTGCAGAAAAGAAGTTATCCTGATAGTAGCAGGGCCAGACCTTTCCGCAGGTTGTAGCCCAGCTCACCAGGGACATGGTCCTTGTGCAATGCTTCCTGATACCTTCCTAGATCCCAAGCCTGGAATGAAAGCCCACAAAGAAGTTAGAGACCAGACATGATTAGAAACCAGAGCAATTTAATCTTTCAAGATAAAGCTATTAGGTACCTATAAGCTATTCTTTGCATTATTTGCACAGGCTATGGAATAATAACACCTAGAGAACTGCCGCACTGTAAACCCGGGGAAAGCCTGTGGCCCGTTGAGGGCAGCGGATGGGAAGTTAAGGCACAAAAAAGGAGGCACCGTAATGAAAGAACGTGGAGTAGCCCATCACTAACACCCTCTTCCCTTATCAGCAATTGGACTCAGTTATGAGAATAAAAGGGACCTTGGCTGMGAATGACTTAGGGCAGCATAAATATGTATTATGAATTTTAGGCTCAGACATAATTAAATGCCATTTGTCAGATCTATGCTTGTTTTTCATCTCATTTGAGTTTTACAGAATGAATTAACTAACGAATGTGCCTCCGATTCTACCATAACAAATCATTTCTCAGAATGGTTGCCTCCAAGCAGCAGCGAGAGCGTGACTGGGGGGAGTGACCTTCTGCTGTGAAGTTGTCATGTTCCAGCAGAGCCCTGAGTGGCAATGACAGCCTCAGTAATGGGGAGCCCGTAGTGGCCTGGCAGTCTTGTTGATAACTTGTTAATTTATTTAGTGCAGTGGTGCAGAGGCGAAGATCTGGAGTAAAGGGTGGGGTGGGCTGAGCCTCAGGGTTGAAATATGTAAATATTCTGGTTTTGAGAAAAAAAAAATAATTTCTTGTTCATTGTCACTGAATGAGGTGCCACTGGCAAGCAAATAGGCAAATGTTTGTCCCAATGCAGCTTTCATTAAAAAAAAGATACAGCAAATGTATGGTCAGCATGTGCATAGTTTGGGTAATACAGCAATAAATGCTCCTGTGTGTGAAAGCACATTTAGGGCACACCAAGTGACTGTCATTCTGAGCTGGGAGAGTCATAGGATGAGGAACAAATGGTCTGTTTGCCTTCAACAGGCAAAAGGGAGAAAGAGTTAAAGACCATAGATGAAGAAATCCTTCCATTGCAGTTTAACTGTGTCTTGAAGAGTTCCCTCACTTTGTTCCATGACATTAAAGCAAAGGTCCTTTTTATACTTAGCAAATTATTATAGCAAATGGATGGATTTGTTATCTATAACCTAGCTATAGTTTCTGAAGTGTTAAGAAGTGCTCAGAAATTTGTAGGTGATGCTTACTTTAAAGGATCTGACATCTCCTCCTTGTGACAAGCTCCTTCCAGACACCAGATCCATTGGTAATGGCACAAAATGGATACCCAAAACTCAAAACGTTCATTTTCTGTTTGGACAGTCTCACACGTTGTCCCTAGCAGAAGGCCTTCCACA
This sequence comes from Phoebastria nigripes, assembly GCA_035582835.1. Lineage (NCBI taxonomy): Eukaryota > Metazoa > Chordata > Aves > Procellariiformes > Diomedeidae > Phoebastria > Phoebastria nigripes. The sequence continues at coordinate 2,199,359 of JAYKAV010003332.1, forward strand.
GCTGTATTCTTCATGCTGCATAGTTCATAAATTTATGAAAGTTGTTCGTCATATCAGGTTAATGAAAATATGCAACAAATACTCTAAAGAGAGCTGGAAAGCAACATTGGCAAACTGGTAAATCGAACAAATAAACCTGATAAGAGTTGTCCTCTGTAGACTTTATCCTTAAAATATTGTAAAGAAGATGGGGCAGAAAGCACTTAACAAATAATGTGCTGTCATTTGAAAAACAAAACCAGATGGTGGTGTTAATGTATCCAGTGACTTAAACATAATGCCATGTGTCTGCAGGAAAACAATAACCCACACACAGCACAATCCTTGCAAACCTGAAGTCATACACACTGAGGAGTTCTCTTATGAATGAGAGGAAAGAAACAGCACCCTGTGGCCAGTTATCAATAGGAGTATTGGTGGCAAGTATTGGATCTCAACCATGAGCACAGCCATTCTCATGGCAGGCTGAGAAGGAAAAGCAAATTTTCCTCTTCCCCAGCGAGGGAAGCAGTGCTCCGGGCTCTTGAGCTGCAGTCCTGCTCTCCACGTGTGCTGCAGGTGTTCAGGGAGCCTGTTCAGCCACACATCTTCTCTTTCCTCTTTGCAGGCCCTGCCTGTATTGCTGCAGCTGAGCTGCGTCCCACAGCTTCTGGAGGATTGGGAGTGCACACGGGACACCTCTCCTCTTGACCTCAATACATGAACGTGCACGAGGAATTTCCCCTGAACATTTATTATCCCTGGTACCACAGTCAACAGTTGGCTGGGTAACTGAGCAAATTTACTTGAACTCTTTATTTCCCAGGTCTTATTTTTCTAAGGAAGGCAATAAATCAATGACAGGAAAAGTACTCACCAGGCAGAAATTGGGTAGCTCCATGACTTAATCAGCACTGATTAATGCCGGTCGGGAATCTATCTCTGCATTTCTTTGGAATACATTTTGGAAAGTCTAGTAGTCCCTAGCAGAGTTTTGCATGAAAAATTAAATTACTTTCATATTCCTGTCTCTCCTTAACTAGTAAGTTCCTTGAGGCTCACACCATCTTTCCATGTAGGTATGTCCGGGCGCTACGTGGACCAGTGCTCCCTTGAGAGGTGAAGCCAGGATTTCGGTGCACAGATGATCGCTGGAGAGCCCAGCACCAGGTCCGGGTGACAGGCAGTGGAAAGGTATGGACAGCCGCAGCCGGATAAGATGCTTCTTYTGCTCTCTGGCTGTAACAAACTGAAAACACCAAAGATACGTCAGAGAGAAGCAGCCAGAGGTAGGGACCGGGGACAGAGCTGCGTCAGAAACAGCCCTTCTTCTGCGGGGGTGGAAGAGGAGCTGCGACTCCTGAGGAAGGTCAAGGCCGACGAACAACCCAGGCAAGAAACCCCCAGACAGACAAACAATCCAGACATCTGGTGAGATCCCGGCATCGCTGCAATCAGTGAGGTTTTGGCACCGACTTCGACACTGCCAGGATTTCCCTTGTAATTAGCAGCATGCAGCCCGTCTGGGGAGGATGTTCCCTCCGGAAAGCGGCTGGAACCGGGCTGCGAATCGAGCTTAATCTCTGTGAAGCAAAGAATAACGCCTAGTTAGTCTCTGGCCCCCTGAGTATGAGAAAAATGCTAACTTGAACTCAACAAGTATTAGATGCTACCAATAACTAAAACTAATGTGTGGCTTGGTTGCTGCCAAGATTTTTTTAGGTGCTTGCAGCAGCTGCTGAACAGCCCCCCAGCACAGCACTGGGACATACTGGGAGTAGCCACAAGAAGGGGTTCAGGGCTTGATGTATGGCAAAGGGAGAGTAAACCTCCGAGCACACAGAAGTGTTTGCGTACCCTTCTTCAACACCAGCAAGTTAGGCGGGCCCATATGAGCCAGGCAAGTTAAAACAGTGTATGATATAAGGCTCAGCCTGGTAAGACTATCAACAGTAATAGATATTTCAGTTTCTACACTGATCCAGCCACACACACACACAAAATACCTCCACAATAGGGTTTCTCTTTAAAAAAAAAAAAAAAAATCTGTGTTGTTAAAGGCCTTAGCTACCTGTATTTGAAGATCGTTGTCTGAAAAGATGAAAAACATACATTTTCATTTCATTTCAGATTAGCATGGTAAACAGCTAGATCTGTTCTTTCAAGTGGAGCATTCAGCTCCATTTGTTAGCTTTGTTGCTGATATTTCACCTCTCTTTTATTTACTTAACATAGTTTGACAAGAAATTCTCAGTGAGATAATATATCTACATGAAAGACTGGCTTGGGGAACAAGTCCAGAGGTTTCACTGGGACAGAATCAATTGGTTTTGTCTTTGCCATTTTGGTCTGCCTCCATTCCACAGAAGAGCTACCCAACCAGCTGAACATTTTTGGTAGAAAAATATATTCTATTTTTAGAAAAAAAAACAAACCGTAACATCAGGGTAAATCAGGATTGCACCCACTTGGAAAACAAAAATCAAATCACAAGTGATTTGGAAGCTATCATGCTGTAAAACAACGCCCTCTCCCCAGCCAGGCAGGATGGCCCCTGCTGCAAGGAGGTCCCAGTACAAAGCGAATTAGCAAATTTGCTTTTTGCCACACAAAATTAGACAAACTGTATAGAAGTCAGCAGAAATTATCCTTACACAGCAACCAGCTGGTGCAAGGAGTTTCTGAGGCTGAACTAAGGCCAGCGATGGAGGACACCTACATTCCTCAATAAATATCAGAAAGAAAAATTGCTTACCCGGTCTGGATGGCTCAAATACATAAAACAAAGCAGTTTCACATATAGCCCATTCCAGCTCAAATCAGCATTCATCCCCTGAAGAGACCCAAATCACTGGAGTTTGCTATGTTTCAGCGGCGTATGATGGGACCATGCCTAACATCAATCTAAAGGCAGGTATACGCGCTGTAACCAAAGGCTGTCAGGCTGCAGGCACAGCAGAACGGCTCCAGCCCCTGCATCAGTGTCACAGAAAGTGACGATGGGATGTTTTTACAACCTGAGAGCACTTTGTCAGTCAGAGGTCAATGAGAAAGGATAAAGAATAAGAAAAAAGGCATAAATAAATAAATGAATAGTGTAGAGAAATGAGAGGGAATGGGCAGTGAATTTAAAAAATAAATAGAGAAACCAAAGTATACTAAAAACTTACCCAAAGAAAAAGCCAGGCCTTCATGATGTTCCTGTATGAGCCTGGGTGAAATCTCCCCCCTTGCTTTGATGATGGAGGATCAGGTCCTTAGGGAAAGGGGGACATTTGGACGTAACGAAAAGAAAGAATGTACTGCAAAGTGAAGGAAAATAAGTGAGCAGTGCCGTACAAAAATAACGATTCAGTAGCTAGTAGGCAATATTGTCATCTCTGCACACCTCCAAGGACTTAAGTGACCCACTACTCTGGCTGAGGATGTGCTCCATTAATAATAATGAAGAGCAATTTAAACTATGGCTTTTTTCATTGTGTTTTATACGGGTTTGGGGAATACGTTATCAAAGGCTCCAACTCTGGCCAAAGTCCACAGGCATCATTACCTGTGGTCAGGCCCTGGACAGAGAGATCAGAGCTATCTTTGCATAGTCTACCACCAAAACCAGATCAATCGGAAGTAACTCAAAAGGAAATATTCTACAGGGAACAGATGAAGATACATTTAGAGGAAATAATCCCCATTCAGGATGCCATTACTAAAAGAGAGAGAGAACTATCAGAGCTAAGATATGTCAGGGCAACCTCATTGACATGGGACTGGAGAACTTCTACTGTAAAAGCAGAGAAACTAGGTCAGCGCTTTTTGAAGAGAGGAAAGCTCAGGGTGGACGTCATTATTTTACATATGATTCTAAGGGGAATAGCTAGGAGAGATGTCAGAAAACTAGTGTCAAATACAAGAACAAATGGACAGGCTCTAAGAAAGGGAAATGAAGAGAAACTAAAGGAGGCTCGAGCTCAAGGGATATAAACATTTCTGTACACACTGAGTAGTTGATGCAAGGACTGGGCTACAGAAAGGGCTAATAAGAGCAACCAATAAGGGTTTGGGAAAGGAAAAGCTTTGTGGGGTACAGCCACCTGAGAGCAGACAAATCTGTGTCTTGATCTTGGTTGGTCCCTAGAATTGCCCAAGTTTCAATCTTAAAATTACTTCGAGATTCACATATAGTAAATCTCTGTGCAAGCGCAATAGATTGAAGTGACAATTCAGTTTATCACTTGAAGATGAAACTCAGAAGAACATTTGCCTTCTAATTCTATTAATATAAATGTAATTACAAGGGCTAATTCCAATTCAAATGTTAACTTATAAGGGTTGGTGGAGGTACCAGCCTCCAGAGAAAGAGATGATGCTGGAATCCCTGATCCTTACATTTGATCAATAGTTCAGTGTTAATAGACTTTATTTATGAGTTGGAGCATATGGTTTGAAAGTGAACCTAATGATTAGGTTGCATGTGTATAGACACACATTTCTCTAAGCACTAGAATATTTGCATGTTGCAGTTGTCTCTAAAGAAGAAAGAAAAGCCTCTCTGCGGTGTTGTAACAGATTAGAATAGTCTTTATTTAAAAAAAAAACAGAATGCTAACTATCATGCAAGTACAAGCACGACTTCCAGAACATGCTGCTTTAAACACAGATCAAACCAATACTCTCTGTTCGAAGTATCATCTAAGATGTATACCAGTCACTGGGAAAAAAAGTAGTAGATTGAGGTAATAGCCTGGGGCAAAGGGAATTTGAAGAGAGAGAAGAATCAGTGGACTGTGTAGTCTAGGGCTCTTTTAGTGCATTTTCTTATGTCCTCAGAAATTTAAAGGCAGAACTTCATCTGGTAGAAATAAGCATGGCATTATTGAAGCTGGTGGAGCTAAGCTATGGATCTGGTCCCAGATACGTATTCTAATACAGATAAAGAAGAAAACAGGAAAAAAGGTAGCATAAACATAATAGACCCAACAGTCCCATTGAATACGGGTCAAATGCTGAGATCCTGTAAAAAGTGTAATGCCAACCCTGTTCCTTGGGCATTTTCCCTGTTTAGAATAATAAATTTTTTCTACTGTATTACCTTGCTCTGAGTAATGTCACAAACCTTCCTCCCTTCTAGTCCAACAGTTAAACAAGAGAGATTTTGAAGTGAAAGTGTGAGGAGGAAAGAGTCCGAGTGTGCTGTAGCTTTGTCCCCTTCCATTCTGCTCAGTGGTAGCAGAAATGTACCTGCGCCTTCCAGATCATAAAAATCCATGGCAACGAGATGCTCAGAAATTTGGAGTTCAACAGAGGATTTGATACACACGTTTTGAAAACTTTCACGGTATCCTCAGATTAATTTTGAACTGCCAAGATATGATACTGAGATGAACTGGCCCATCTCATCCACCGTTATAGCCAATGAGATATTGATGTTGACATGGAACCAAGAATTTGTCATGACGCTGGGAAAGAGCAAGGATCACAGAAGTGAGTGATACTGATCAAAGCAGATGAGAGTCAGGAATGTTTATACAGGAGAGGCAAACTCACACACATACCTGGGCGATCTGAAGCCGTCAGAGTTAATACGCTGTCTATTAAAATTTGTTCAAATACAGCACCTGTCATAGCACGTACAGGAGAAGTGTTTGTTAGGTCAATCTTACATGAGAAGAGCGAAGCGTAGTAGGAGGGGAGCTAAGCCTAGCTGGCTGGGAGTGGGTGCGTAGCCTAAGCTGTGTTATCTGTGCATCTTGTCTTCTAGGCACCAAACCCCAGAGGTTATTGCTCTACATGGACTTTAGTTCTTCTCCAGTATGATCATTTCTCACAATCTTAATAATATTTGAATGTCTGGCATGCCTTGATATTTGTCTTCTAGCAGTACTCTGCTAGGAAGGGGAATGCAATGCTTGTGTTTTACTGATTGCCTGCAGCAGAGATGAGATTGGAAATGGGTTTCCTATAGTCAGAGCTCTCCTGTAGCTCAGGGCTCTCACCATCCAGTTGCACCCTCGTGGATCAGTGCTCGCAGGAGAACAAGTGGCAGCATCCCAGCAGCACAGCAGCCACAAGGCTGGTACCGCTGTGCTAATACTCTGCTGCTGTTCTGGTAGCATACGTAACAGTGGTATCAGGAACACTTAAGATAGATACTGTACTGAAGAGAATAAGATGGCCAATGAGTTTTCACCTCTTGCTAGGTGCTTGAAACAACATGCCATTACCATAGCAGCTGGGCACTCTGTGGGAAGATCTTTCACATCTGACTCATATACAGGCTATCACAAAAGATTACTTGTATTATTGTGTGTCCTTAAGCTATAGGAAAGCAGCGGATTTGTATTTCGGGCAGTCCCAAATGTCATTCATTGTTATTGTCCATGCTGTTGTTGGCTACCGTAACCTGAACTTTGAAAGCTCACTGCATATCAGATAGATAGTTTCAGAGCAAGCCCGTGTTCTTAATGAGTAAATGAAGTTACTGTTACTTTAGTTTATTCTGAGTGTTGAACCCAGCATGGGATCTAACCTGGAATAGTCATCTTGAGAATATTGCGATGGAAAGCAGAGCGTAGGATTTAACATTGGAAATTAGAAGTTGATCCTACTTCTTATACAAAATCGAGATTGACAAAATTGAGGTTTATCTACATAAACCTTTAAACAAAGATGTGGCTCTGAATCAAAATTAGGGAACTGGAGAAATGAAGTTAAGGATTTTGTTCTCTTAAAGGAAACTTGCCCAGCAAGACTGTCAGCAGAAAGAGCTACCGCAGCGGAGAGCTAAGCATAGATGTTCATGGAGTCACTTCTTTTTCTGGAGGTCAATTTTGAATAAATCAGGATTGTTTAAAAATGACAATTATTGATTAATTAAATTTATATTTGGAGCTTAGCCCTCTTAGTTTTGAAGAGTCTGTACACCATATTGGAACGAATGACCAACAGAAAGAAAAAAAAAAATCATTATTTAATTAACTGCTGTTCAAATTGGATCTAATGCTAGCAATGGTTTTGGAGGTCTGTTCCCCACAAGTACAAATAAAGGGGACTTTTGCAAGTCTCTCTCTGCACTCAAATTCCATAAAGCAGCCTCCCCTGTGTCTGACTACAAAGAATAATAGGTCCATCTCTAAAATGCAATCCGCAAAAGACTGAGTAAGAAAGTTTGAAAGTAGCTTATAGGTCCAAAAGTCCAACAGCAAAATGCACAAAGCTGAATTGCACAGCCGTACAAGCAATTTCTAGACTTACATGAATGTAGCTGAAAGTTAACTGAACAGGGCTTAAGTCTGAAAGAGAAACACTCAGCACATAAAACCAGGAGTATCCAGCTACTTAAATTGGAGATACTGCTGCAGCTGTATGCCTGATTCACATCGCACCAGCTCACTTTGTGCCGGAGCGAATGTGGGAGCAGGCAGGATCAGGCCCTTTTGCAGCTGGAAGGGGTGACATTCAAGGCAACGCAGTACCAAACGCAGAGGGCTGGAGGTGAGTGAAATAAGAAATGAAGGGGCACCACGTTGGCATGAAGTGATACACTGTCACGGGCAGCTCCCGAGCTGATCCCACACTTAAAAATAGATTGACATTTATCCAGGAGGCGAGTTTGTTATTCTGTAAGTACAGCATTTTCTATTATGTTTGATAAGGAAAAGAAGATTGGATCTTGGTCAGAAATATAAAAATTCATCTCCTAGCAGGGGATAATAGCAGGYGAACAGGGGCAGACGACAACTGCAGATTTAAAAGAGTTCAGTGCAGTCCCTGGCAAGGAAGACACGGTCGGTGCTGGGCTGAGACGCCGTCCCACGCTCACGGCCGGGCCACCCCGATGGCACCCAGGCTGGGTGGAGGGGTCCCGCAGGCAGCAACCCCAGGTTCTGCCCTGCTCCTCTCCCCTCCTTAACTGTCGGGTCACTCCTCTGGACAATTTTTGCTGAAAGTCAACTTAATATCACACAGAAAGTCATTAGAGCAAGAAAGACAGGGCCAATGCGCCAGTAAGACCCTGATCTAGTGGAAGTATTGGGGTGGTGGAAGTATTGGRGTGGAATTAGAATTAGGACTGTAGCGTGCTGTGCACAGTGTAAAGGAGGTGTTAGCTGGCAGGGTATAGGGACACATCCACATGTCCCTAGATGGATGTGAAGAACGTATGTACTGCCTGGCTTTTGCAGTTGCACGTTGGTAGTGCAAAAACCTTAACTTTCTGCAAAAATCCAAAGCTCTTTTGTTTCAGTGTATAACTGTTGATCTAAAATGGGAGTTCTTGTTTTCTAATTCACAAAGCTTAAAAGATCGCTCATTTTATATTAAAATGATAGCCTTCGCAAGAGACCTTCAATCTAATTAAAGGCAGGAGATTAGCATCCCTTAGAATATTTGCAAAGCCTGCAATGCGAAGTTAATGAAATGTGTACACTTTTATAAAGCTTTAATTTTTAATGAAATAATTCAGGACATGGACCTTGCTCCTCTGCCTTACCTGCTTTGCCCAAAACAGGGACTGTTTACAAACAACGCAAAGTTCTGGGGTGAAGAGAACAAGATAAACGAAAGGCTGCTTCGTAACTACTACAAGCCTGTCTTTTATCTTTTCTATTCAGCCTGAGAATTTAAGTATTCCCRATTAATCATAATGAATGAGAATATAGTTTTAGAGTGGCAGTCGTTTCTTAAGGTTATGGATATGTGTGTATGTGTGTATGTGTATATATATAWAATATCACATTTTTAATATATAATATATAATGTATAGTATATTTATATATATAAATGTATATATATGTACATAATAAATTATATATACAATTATATATAAAACCACAGTGACTGCTAAGGGACCTTAAATAGAACAAATAAGGCAAAAGAGAGGCCAGTGTTGCAAGAGAATGTCTCCTATTTGGAGAAATGGGCTGAGCTCAGAGGTGAGGGGAGCAGCCAGGGCTGTAGCAGTCTAGTTTGGAGGGGATGACCAAAGGAAATCCTAAGCCATTCCGACCACCTTTTAGGCTAGGCTCCTAATGATGGCCCCACTCCTCTGTTATCGCTTGAGAAGGAAGAAAAGAGGAAAAAAGCTGAAGCACAGAGAGAGGCAAGCCCTGTTCAAAGACACATCTGCTCTCCCCGGTGTCATGGGGCAGTGCGTCCCCGGGGGCCACGCACACCCTTTCCAGGGCTGCTTTAGAAACAGCTACGCCGTTAGAGCTATTTACTGTAGCTGCTTCTTTCGCCCTTTGCATTACAGTCTCTGAATTTTGCCACCGGAAAGAGCTGGCTGTTGCGTTCAAAATAGTAATTTTTTTTATAGCGCCAGCCCTACTTTACATTATGCTTACTGGTTCTTTCTGAAACCTAAATGTTAGAATATCCTAATCTTGCTCTACATTTTAAAGCTGAAAGATAAACCTGTTGTTTAATGAAATCCACAACACTACAGGAATAGTAACCATTGTGTTTCTTCATTTCAAAGAACGGCTGAAATCTAACATCTGGTGTAACTGTACAAACCTGACCTTATGTCACAGTAAGTATTGTATTGTTGATGATGGATACGCTTTTTTCATTACCATGCTGTCTCCATTCTTTCAGCATCCATGCTGTGAATCCCCAGCTATAGCCAGAACTATTGATAAATACTGATTTTTAAAATACAATTCCTTTTTTTTTAACACTTTTAAGCATGAATTGTAAGATTTTTTTTTTTAAATGGCTCTTCTAGTTTGTTGTCAACAATATGCTATTATATGAGCAAACTCTTCTGCATGATAGCTCTAACACACAATGATCAAGGAGTATGCGTCTGAAGATGCAGCTATGATCCTAAAAGAACAGTGTCACAGAAAGGTGATCCTCTACGTCTAATGCCTTCCCCTGTACTTTCCTCTTTGGATGCTCGTTTTCTTAAAGCCCTTGTAGGACTAGAGTTTAAGGTTTAAATTGTGAAGCAGACGTGGACACCTGTGAATGTGTCTTTGCACATCGTTGTTTCAAGATTTGAGCAGAAAATGAGGCCCTGCACTGTCCTGTATGGTTGATGTCCATTATTTCAAAGGCCTGGGGTAATACAGACTGATCAGCGACTGTGAAGCAGCTTGCAGTACTGTAACCAGGGGTCCCAGCAAGCCCAGTGATGTACCAGTCAAGAAATGAAGATATTGCCCTGGTAGCTGGAAGTTCTAGTCAAATCTTAACTACATAAAAGCCACCAGAAGCTCCGCCACTGAACTGGGAGGGAGAGGGCAGATTTTAACAATGATTTCTATTCGTTTGCTTTGCTGAGCATATCTATCCCCGGAACCTTTCTCCCCATTTCTTTGCAGGTCTCCAAGAGCTTAACAAGACTCTTAGCACCATAGCTTTAACTTTTTCCCCTAAAGCCATGAAAACTCAAATTTATTTTCCAGTCCTTTGGGCGCCATGAGCCCAGGCTCATTCAGACTTGACTCTTTGGGACAGAGATGCTGACTGGGATTGCTGGACACACCAACAGCGAAGGGGAAATGTTTTCTTTCCTGATCCGTACGCAAGGCTGTAATGCACATACTGCGTTCTCCCTGGTTGCTAATATTGCTTCATGATGTTACTGCATCATGAAGCAGAGGTAAAGCAGAATATCCTTGGCTCACTGGGCTGCCTACGGAGACGTGCAGAATGAAGTTTTGACTCCCAGAAGTCCCTACACTTTCGCTAACCCAGCGCTAACCAACATGGAAAATGTCTGAAGGCACGGCATTTACACTTTTAAGAAACTTCTATTCATTTCAGTTCTGCCAAAGCTAAATACGTTTATAGATTTGTTCGTAATTCTTTTTAGAGTAGAATTCTGTTTGTTTGACAATATCTGAAAAATGAAATACCTGGGGCAACATCGCTGAGTGCAGCTGGTACATTGGAAACATGGGGAAATACTTGCTGTAATTGTGAGGGGTTTATTTAATACCTCTTAACACAGAGTTAACTCATTCAGTGAGGGCAGCTTGTTTGATGGGCTGATAGCGCTGCCCTCTCTGTCGCACCGCGCGAGCTGCCCACCCTGTCCTGGCCGTACAGACAGGACTGCGCTTCCCAAGGGCTGAGAGCAGTGTTGACATTTGGCTTTTCTCTGCCCGTTCAGTTTACCAAAACACGTACTGGCACACACCCCTCCTCCCTTAGAGGTACTACTCAACAACAGCCTTTTCCCTTACTCCAGATATTCATGCTTTGCAGTTAAGCAGCATTTTTTCATCCAGTGACCTCAAAGAAGTGCTCTGCAAACATTTAATTAAACCCCTCTGCCTCCATGTGCAATAGGTGCTGGTCCCTTTGGCCAGAGAAGCAAACAAAGGCATAAGGAAGCACCAGCAATCTACAATTTAAGCTCTTTTAAAGGGTTTTCAAATAGGCAGCTGAACCAGAGGCATCCAAAGTCAGCAACAAAAACACAGGTCTGGAGCACAGAGGTCCACAGCACCTTCTCCCGCAGCCACAAACCGAGGACGACAGGCGAAACTCCGGGTGCAGCCGCGCGGGTGGGAGCCAGCAGCATCCTGGGACGGCAGAGGGCTGGCGCTGGGTTTCTGCACCATAAGGATGCAGAAGGCTCCAGACCCGCCGAGCTGTGCACTGAAATGCATCGGCAGGACAGTTAACAAACCTCCTATATTCTTCCCACCCATTCTGCACTTTCCATGACCTCTTCCTTTCATCGGTAAAAGTAAATTGAATTCAGCACCTTTAAAGACCCTGTCTGGATCCATAACATTCATAACCATGCTGTAACCATGAATGAAAAGCTAGGCGAGAGTATGGTTTGCATCCAAGGGCTCTTTTGCGTTTTATATGTTTACATATACCAGCCAATGGTCAGCAAATAAGCGCCACGGCTTGTAATGAAATGTTCGAACCATCTGGTTTAATCTGCGATTTAATTTCACTGTAAAATATTAAAGTTGTTCCGATGGTTGGGTTGGTACGGCTGCTTTATATGAAAAGGATTGAGTATCCCAGAGCAATTATACTGCACCAAGCACATGCTATGGGTATTATATTCTGTATTGTTATTTTGTTCCATTAAAAACATTAAAAAGCCTTCTTAATACAGCATGACAGAGTTTTAGGTCTCTCTTTTTTGTTAGAAACAGGTAGCAGATGCTGAGGACAAACATTAAGGATCTTTTTGAAAACAGCATGAATTTTTCAAAGTGCTAAAAATAAATAAAGTTTAAAAAAGCTAGCATGCAACCAAACAAAGAGGGACTGAGGAAGAGGAGAAGATTTCCATGTCACACAGAGTAAAGTGCCCCAAGTTGACGGTCAGCAYGTGGCAACGCCTATGTGACAGCGTCTGGTTATTGCCCCGGCGATGTATTAGAGTTTGCAGCATCAGGAGGTAGCTGGGAGCATGGTGCCGGTGCTGCCTTTCCTGCCATGCTGTGGTTTATCAGGGTGCTGGAGAGGCACTTCGCTCTAGTGTCGCCTCCTGCAATGCATTACATTAACAAAACAATCATTCCTTAGATTAGTATAATAATAAAGTAAAACTAAGCTGTGTGAAATTATTTTACATCACTTCTGACACTGACTTCTTGTCTTTACCAGCAGCTGCATTATGGCACAGGATTAAAATATCTGCTCTTGTTTACGGCAGTGCTAAATTTAGGTGGCTGATCCCTCCTTTCTGTGCTCCCACATCACATCCATGCTCGATCTCTTCAGGCCACTAAAGAGACAATGGCTGGAAAAGGAAGAAACCCCCTTACAAACAAGAATTTCAAATGATTTCCACTTTTTTTTTTTTGCAAGTGGGCAGGGTCAGTGCAGTGTGCTGCGTAACCACCTTTCTTATTTTCATATGGCTTGAACACTTATGTTCATGTTTGCCTTGCAATACCGTGATGCCTTGAGATAGCTTTACTTTAACGACGCAATTCATAAACTCACGCCTTTTTCTAGGTCCGCCAGCACAGCAGGCCTGTGGGTTGGCTTGAAAGGACAGCCAGAGGTTGCTTTTCCAGCAGGTACAAGTTGTCCCTCTGCCCCAAATTTCACATGTGACCTCTAACAAGTCCCATTACTCTCAACGAGCAGCATGCCATGCCATGGTCCCTCTCTGCCTCGCTTCCGGGCTGTTCATCTGCTCCCGTGACGGCTGGGATGGATATAAGGCTATAATGAAGAGCTTGTGTTGGTACCATTGGCGTACCCAAAATACAGAGCCTTTCTCCATGTGCTGTGACTCATGTGTCTGTTAGGGATCTGGCAAGAGGGACACACACATATTTCCCCCAGCAGAAACTCCCTGTCTCAGAGGCAGGAAGCATTGCAGCCCCATGAACCCGCTGCTTTAGCTAATCTAAAGCCCCGTAGGGAGTCGGGGCTAATTAACTCAGCGCTGTGGCATCCTGACATAACTATATGGCTTCTGGGACCCAAGCTAGTATTTCTACCCAGCAGTCTACTGCGCTACGTGATATATCTGCTTGGCCAACGCTTGCTCAGGGGTCCCCAGCACAGGACAGGGAGAGGCAGGGATTGCGCACACCGGCTGCCCCCACCCCCGGACTCTGCAGCAGTCGTTTTCCATCGCACCTGTGGCCACGTGTCGCTCAGTGTTATTTGGAGGAGTATGTGCTACTTGCAATGCATTTTCCTGAACCTAAGCTGGAAATTACTGATTTTTACCTTACACAGCTAGTATAAAAGCACTAATGTCCTAATGAAGAGTCTCACTTAGCTAAATGCTTCATACAGCTGAGTAAAACAAAGAATTTTACTAGAGCTTAACCCAGTCGTTAATAAGCTTTTTAACCCTGACCTTTCAAATCAATGATCTACCACTGGTTTTACCTTTCAAGAAGGAATTCCATTTTCAAGTGATAAAACATATTTTGCACTCCTTACAATCTAATGATTATTCTCAGCGTTACTGGATATATGAGGCCATCAAACCATTAGAAGGTATAAAATGTATTAATGTACAGCATTCACRGCTACATTTGCTTTAGAGTCAATAAAAGGGAAACAATTTATAAAGGGCATTTATGCTCATTACAGAATATCGATAGATTGTTTCTCCCATCGTTTCTGAAGTATGAAGGACTCCCTTTCGTGATGGATAGGAGAGGATTTGCATAAGCTCTTYGCTTACGCCCTTCTCTAGCACGGAGCTGTGTGCAGGGGTTTGTGGCCAGGCTTTGGGCTGAGACGCGTGCATGGTGGGACCACGTGCTACCCACAAATTCTTCCTTCCCAGGGGACCAAGCATCTCAATTTGGGAGTTATTCACAGCAGCCATGTGAAGGCTCTATAGACAACTATGGTGCTTTCAGCACCAGACATTAATTATCACAAGGCTGTGGGCAAATCAGACTGAGATTGGAAAAGAAGAAGGGAATTTATTTATGAGGAAGGTCAGGGCTGGAGTACAGAAATGACGGCAGAGCTTTGCAGAGCACCTTCCTAAGCAGTAAGAGGACGAGAGAGGCTGCTTGACGCATACGGGTAAAAAAATTGAAAGGAATTATGTGTAGGGGTAGAAGAGGATATAGGAACACTGGTACTATAGCTAAAGGCAGAAATTTCATAGTTTGTCCTAGTGAATAACTCAATTAACTGCAGAAACAAAATCTATGAAGAGACGAGTGATTAAGGCACTGGCCTGAGTCTCAGCAGACCTGGATTCGGTTCCTGGCTGTTTTCAGATTTCTGTCTGACTTTTGGCAAGCCTCTTCAACTCTCTGCGCCTTGGTTTCCCATCTGTTAAAGAGGAATAATAATATTTCCTTTCTCTCCTGCCTATTCCAGCAGCAAGCTCTTCTGGGCAGGCACCGTCTCTCTCACAGTGTGTGTACAGGACTTTGCCCGTTGGGCTTTMGATCCTTGCACTAAAGCAGGACATATAGGAACGGGGAGTGCCGTGCCATAGAAACCCACTTATTTACAATTTCTGATGACTAGGGGACCAAAAGGTATGCTACAACTTGTTAAACCGATTTCTTAATATCACTTCTTCAAGGACAAAAGAAAAAAAAGTCAATCAGTAAATTAGAGAAGGAAAGTGATTCACATCTCTGTTAAGATTTGTAAGAGTCTGAACTTATCTTCCGAAGTAGAAATACCACAGTTTGAGACAACGGAGAAAAGATTAACCACAGCAGAAAAGCAGAGAGTAGGCCTTCTGCATTTCTGATTGTGCTCCGCTACACACCTGGCTTCTCTATATGGACTGAACTTTTCAACATTTTTCACTGACAAGCCTTCTTCTTGATGCACATAGTGGTTTCCCGTGCATGCATATGGTCATGGCCATCTGGTAGGGTGAAACTGTGCCCACTCACAGGCACACACACACACTCAAGCGAGACTAGGTAATATCAGTTGCAGAGCACTGGTTTAAGAGGACAACCAACAAATATATAAAATTAAATCTCAGCTGCAGAGACTTTCTGGTAATAAGCAGTCCCAATTAGAAATGCAAATGTCACTGAAAGGGAGCATGTCTGTTGACAGTAGACTTTGAGGAAAGCTTTGGGTTTAGTGCTAGTAAATTAATCTTTAATTATGAGCACGCCTCACTTCTGAAGGAAGTGAACTGCGCACGCTGAACTGACAGCATGCAAAAGTTTCAGGCTGTTGCTTTCTTCTGTCAAATGAAACTTCTCACCCCCAGAAAGCAGAGGAGACCCTTGTCGTCTGCTGGTGGATTTAGTGCTCTAGTCCAGCTCGAGCTGGGGCTGGCCAGTGTCATTGACTCTCCAGATGGCAAGAAGTCATCAACCCATTAAAAACGCTGGTATTAAAACAGCATGACTGCCATGCTCTTGATAAATATAAATATCTAGATGAAGAACTACCAAGGTTTGGGTTTTCCAAGGGACGGCAGAAAACAGCCCTTGCTCCTGCCGTCCCTTCCTTCCCCAGCTCAGTCTCCTGCCCTCCACGTGGAGCACACCTCGCCAGCAGAGAGTGGACCACAAGATGCTACAGCGAACCCTTCTTCAGGCCAGCAATGAGTATGTATGTCCAACACCTCCACTCCTGTGCTGGCTGGATTATTAAAATAACATTTCCACTTCCAAGTAAGTAAATAAATCTCACTGGCAAGTTTGTCTTGTGACAGCCAACATCTYGTCTCCCCAAGAACTGGGCTGGTGTCCTGCAAAGCTGAAAACCCAGCGCTCTAAAACCTGAGTGCAACAGCCAAGAGATACACCAGATCCGTCTTCTGAGGTAGCAGATACAATGAAGTAAGCAAATATGTTCTAGAAATCCTATTATTAAAGTTACAAAAACAGTTTAATTTCTTAAAGTTTGAAGTTATGAAATCTTGCTGTCATTTTCCCAGCAAGCTTTTGCTTTTATAGCCTACAGCTAAAAAGCTTTGCCCCAAAAGCTTCGTTGCCCTAAAGAGGCCATGCTGCATACCCACCTCAGAAGGCCCAGAACACCTGGTTTCAGGCAAAACAGGAAGATCAGAACATACCTTATCATAAATATGCATATGTGACACAAGAGCCTGCTGCCTTCTTGGAGAGATGCCATAATTGACGGAACAAAGTACAACAAAACTTCACATCACTGGTGGATCAGAAGAACAGAGGTAACCGAAAGGCTAGAAAATTACAGGTTTACTGACATTCTGCTCAACCTTACCCATTCTTTATTGAAAAGAGATAATAACTATCTATAGGAGAGCTGTCTTAAGGCTCCATTCATTCCCTTTCGCTAGCCCAGCTGAGAGGTGGTATAATATAACGCACACTGGCATCTGGCATGTCATTTAATTACACCTTCAGCTTGCTGGGAAAATGTTTGAAGTGTCAAGGTAAGCAAACTATAAAAATATATTTCCCCTGCTACAGGAGAGCTCCTGCAATGGCAAGCAGAGAAGATGGGGCTTGCTCCAGCCGTTACTCTGGGTCTGCGCAAGGAAGGTGATGCAGAGGAGTCTAATTCATGAACAATTATCRCCCTTTGATAAGACACCATCTGCTCCCGGCAGCCTGGCTCCAATTCCCCAAGAGACACTTGGGAATTCTCCCCCAAATAAACTATTGGTGTAACAGGAAAACAGTACCATTGGCTCCAGTTAAGTTGTGCCTTCTCGCATCAGCACTGAATGTGTCCCGGTCCTTTAACAAAGAAGAAAAAAATCATCAAGGGCAGTAAAATGCCAGTCACCACCACCGACAGAGCCAGTCAGGGCTCGTTTTAGCTCATCAGTTAGACATCGCCTACGTTAAACATTACCTACAATAATGATGAAGGTAGACCAATATTTTGGTACTAGTGGGCACTTTCTAACCAGAGGTGACTTTTGCCCCGAGCTGAGTCGAGGAGCAATTTTAAAGAGCACAAGCAAACCAAAGAGTCAGGAGTTGTGACTCCCTAGTGAAGCCCAGTGATAGCCTCTATTAGCCAAGGAGAGGCCCACACACCCRTGAGCTAGCCAGCAGCTGAGGACTTCCAGGTTTTTGTCACTTCCGTGTTCCTACTACACTATGTTTGTAAGAGGGRAAAAAAAAAAAAMACAAAAAATCTCTACTTTCAGAGACAGCTATGCTGAGACAGTTGCCCCCTGCCCCCGCGGTGCTGGGGGTACTCGGCTGCATTTTGCTTAGCTCTGCAAGCACTGCTCCTGCAGCGAGCGGCTGGCTCCAGCAACGGAGACAGCCAGCACCCTTCAGCTCCGCTCCTCTCCATGACTGCTTTTGAGTCACCACATATTTAAAAGCTCAGTTCTCATTTTYACTGCGGTGAAATAAGATTGGCCTCTCCATCAATGCTCCTTCTGGGCCTTGATGCTGTGCAGACAAGGGTCAGGAGCTGGGGGGGGGGGGCTCAGCATCGCACCCCGGTTCAGTCTGCACAGTAGTCAAGCTGCAGATAACCTCACCGCTTTCTAAACCAAAGATGACCCCTGAGCCTTTGACCCTGCAAGCCAGTGAAACAAAGCGGAGTGCGTTAGGGCTGGACTTGTTACAAGTAATTGAGGTGAAAGAAATAAATCACGTAATTTTTCTCTTTGTGCATTGGAGGGGTGGGAGGAAAGGAGAAGAAAGTTCAACGCAGATATTAGTCACCTTGTTTTGTTCTTACTAATGGAAATTTCTCAGAAACCAAAATAAAGGGTGTGGTATAAGAACCTGAAGAGAATAAAATTAGCTAGAAGCCACATCCTAACTTTTAAACCCCGTGCATGAATGCAGGTGTCTGCAGCTGAGCATGGTATTTTTGTTTCAGTTCATMCGAGGTATGAGTCATTTCCATCAAAAGAGGAGGATGCCTTGATCYGTGCGCGAACGAGCGCTGGAACAGCAGCTGTTGGAGCAAATACAAACATCCATGCCAAGGATTGTAAGGATGGAGTTTATCTAATATGTAAACAACCACCTGCTGCAAATGAAAAATTACACCCACAACCACCTGAGTAAGATAAGCATATGATGGGGGAAACGAAGAGACAGATTTATTATTAATTTGTTGGAACTTTTGAACCAAACATCTCTTTTGCAACGGAACAGTAGAATGCACAAGGAAATAGYACTCCTTGCCCCAGACCTGCTCAGCAGCATTTATTTTGCCTAAGTGATTTTCTTTTCTTTGCTAAGTCTGGTGGAGATGAAAACACTAACCCAAAGAAGATAATTAAAAGCTAAATGAAACCACATACAGCTGTGCTACTACATGGCTAATGAACATGCAAATATATACACATGACAAGGACATAATGCAGACTGGCTGCCTTGAGTGGTTAGTGCAGATTTCCAAGAGCTGGAAATGCTATTGATTATAACTCAGCTAAACTTCCTGACTCCAGACTTCAAAGATCAGCCTCAATATAATCATCACGCAGCATATGGGAACGTGGCTGCAAGGAATTGATGAATAATGGCTTGGGGACCTGAATGTTCGCACGTAGGATGGGAGATGCCCTCTTGGCTGCCGAGTGAGGCTCCTCGGCAGCCAGCACTGGTGCCACATAATCCTCCTCAGCATCTTGGCATGCTCCGTCTTGCTGTCAATGAAAATTTTGGAGTTGTGGGTTTTAGCTGGGATATTTATTTTTGCCTTCCCACTTCACTTGGCAAGATGCTGATATGTGGAGGACACATTTCTGGGAGGACCAGGGCTGTAGGTAACACGTATGAGGCAAAGCTTCTGGGATCCTATAAAACAGAAGGTACGGGCAGCGTGGAGAGGTTCTCCTCTGAGGGTCTGCTGACACATCGGCATGAAAGAATACCAAATCAGCTTTCCCTTATTAGTTGAAAAATACCCAGCCCACCCAGAGATGAGATGAGTGAGTCGGGGCTCAGCCCTGCACAGAGCAGTTCTCCTGTGGAGGGGACCCGATCCTCCCCGCTGCCGCCTTGTGCCCCCTTCCCCGGCCACGCCGTGATGGAGACACTACAGAAACAGAGCAAAGCTCAGGTCTCCTCCGCGACAACCACAGAAAGGGCGCATAGCCTTGGGGATGGCCATGGCCAGGAGAAAAGCATGGAGAGACGCAGCACAGCCTTAGATCTGGGTGAAGATGGCTAAGCCACCGGGACGGCCGAGGAAGAAGACACCTACGGAAACCAAATTTGTGCTGAACACAATGGTTAGTGCATAAAAATTAATCAAGTACTACAATGACTTGCTTTATTCATAATACTTAATGGTCATGTAATAGGAGTTTTTATTCAGCAGTTAAAGTTCATAAGTGCAGGTTTTACATGTAGAAAGGTATTATGCTGATAGTTTAATTACACACCTTTCTGCACACCAAAGGAAATGGGTTATGCGGGTTTTATAATTAAAGAAGGACTTCTGAGGGGAAATGAACTTTGCAGTTAGCAACATAATATTTGATTTTTATCAGCTGTTTTTGTTTTGAATTTGCCAGCACTCAGTGGTGGTGTAAACAGGCGAGAACGCTCCGAACTGCACGAGGTGGCAGGGGGAAGCTTTGAAAATGCAGCATAAAGCAGCAATATTTAAAAATAGCAAGGGTGAGCATGAGGCATAAACATCATGTCTTTGGAAGGCTCTCCAGAGCTCTGCCCATGCAATTATATACAGTACAAGTCTGTCCAGTACGTCTAGGAAACAGGGGAAAAACCCAACCCAAACAAGTAAGTGAAAAATAAACCCTAGTCCTTGCCAAAATAATAAAAAGTTTTACTTTTTATTTTTCTTATTTTTGTTTTCAATAAATTTCATGGCCAGTGAATATAATTTTCCCCTCCCGCATGCCTACAAAGGTGGCAAAGCCAAAAATGTGATGGATCTTTGTGTGTGTGTGTGTTTGCTATTGGAATACACAGGACTACTCTCAATATTCAAGGCAAAGATGGGCACGAGCCACTACCAGGTCAGGGCCAGCTCCTGCCTCCCTCTAATAACGGTGTGGACGTCTGTACTAAACACGGTGGTGTCGGGGAAGTCAGTAGTTCTAGGGCTCCTCCCTCTTCAGGTTTTAAGAGGCTCTGCTTAGCATAACTTCATTTCTATGTACATATCGAAGCACATAAAAAGTATATGCAAGTATATATACACATCTATTTATAAGCTACTAGGAGAAATCCATTTTTCTAACAAAGCAAATACACCGACAAGAATTTTTCTAAAGTCTAAAATATTTCAAACATCACCAAATGCCCCTCCACTCGTACGATATAAACTGACAGGCTCTTATCGTGCCCAACAAACACAAATGCACATTAACAAGTGGGTTGAACCAAAAAAAAAGAAAAAAAAAAAAAAAAAGACTTTCCAAAAACAATAAGCAAGGGCAAGGCCTGAAGTATTTTGAGTACGCCCTTTCCTTTCCTTTCTGGCAGGACTGGAGAGCGACTGCCCTGGATATTATGATTTGCCGGTGAAGGTGGAGTCCAGGTGACGGCAGACGGCGATGGCCGTGATGGGGGTCCCTTTGCTGGCAACGGCCTCCTCGGGCACTCTGGACCTACCAGTAACATTTGAAATCAGGCATCTCACATCCAAATACTGCGGAATCGTTTCAAAATCCTTTTAACTGGAGCAGACACTCAATAATTACAAGAGTAACAGTTACGTAAAGGGTGTATCCAAATATAAAAGGACATTTATTTGAATTTCATTGGCCAACTGCATAAATTAATGACAATGAGAAAGAACTCCAACTGTTTTTCTCTTATTAAATCCATACACTTTGGCTCTACTCATCATCGTTAATATACTGTTAAAAGAGCTGTTACTGTATCTTTCAACCCTCATCCCACAATCAAGCCCTCGCTGCACTGTTGTGGATTTCAAATAGTCACTTTTTAAAAAATAGAATGTGGTTTTTTTAAAAAATCTGACTGCCAGCTGAATGCAAACAGGTGAAAATTAACATATGCAATTGTCAAGTGCCAAATTCAGCTCCTCAGCCACCAAGATGCACAGTGCCTGGTGAGTGGGGCTCACAAAACTGCAGAAGTTGTGCAAATAAATATATACACTTAATTTTTTTAAGTTACACTGTGCTTTCTGGGTGTACACACCAGAACATAATTTTCTAATCTGCGCATTTATACAAAGGATCCAGTAAGTCCGGAGCTCACAGCTCAGCCTCCACGAGGCAAATTCGGGGTGTACCGCACGGTTACTAAGGTGCTTTCCACAATATCCATTCCTGCCATTTGCATGAGTTCTCCACCCTTGCGGAAGAGGATACTGTTCCAATTTTTTTTTATAAGTCTAACAAGGGTAATTATAACAGGATTAACAGATTTTTTTCCCCCTACAAAGTACAACTGCCTCATATCAGAGAGAGTATTACACCAGACCTATGACTAGACGAGTTTTTACTGTATATGGAAATGTATTAAAATGAATGTATAGCTCAAACACACTCATCATCCATTGTATTGTTTTGTGGAAGCCACTTCTCCCATGAAGGGCAACCACATGTGAAGGGAGAGAGGCCAAGTAAGTATTTGGTAAACATTTGAAAATGAGAGACAAATAGCGCTGTGCAATTGCACCATCTTACTTCAAATACCCACTCGAAAAAAAAAAAAATTCCTTCTCTAACAAGCCAAGCCTGGCTCCCTAAACTGGGAGGAATCGCAACGCTGGTAAACTTGCAGAAATATTTTTACAATTTTATTAGAGGTTTTAATTCAGTGCTTTATCTACCTCTGTTAGTCTGCAAAATAGCTTTAAATATTCAAGTGGTAATTAATGAATCTTTTATGTTGCAAATCAAACATTTTCATCTGTGCTGTGGTACAGTGGCAGCGAGAAGGAGGGGTTTAAAGTGTAATTGTTTCTACTGTTCCCCTCGCAGTGCTGAATGCCTTTTTACCCTTTATTATATCATTGGCTTTTGCTTCAGTTCATCAGCGCTTCGCCACATCTTATCGTTCGATATTTGCTGTCTTTTTTTTTTTTTTTTTTTTTTTTTTTTTTTTTTTTTTCAGTTCAAGATTTCTTACTGTGCCTTTGCCAGAGACATTCCTAAGGAGATGGAAACTCTCTGAATGTGGAATTTTCGCATGAGTGCAAAATAATAAAAAGCATGTGTGTATTAAAAAGGGATCAACTTAATGGGAAATGAGCATTGGGTTACATTAATATTCTATTACAGTAAAAATCATATTTAATAAATTTTCTCCAGATTTTTCAGAATCTTACTGTATTTTTCTAAGTCGTATGCCAATCCAAAGAAACAGTGTATATGATACATTTGATTTATGTTAAGTAAATAACCTGCACAGCCCATTTTTTGGTTTAAAAAAAAAATATTAAGTGTAGAAACACACACCAGACTGAAATGTGTGCTTAGTTTCCATCTGCTAGGAGGAATAGTGTTGGTCTTGTGCAGCAGAAAGCCTTTATAAACAGTATTCTATTTTATTGATGCTATATGTGGATTTTTATGTTATGTGGCAAGAGCAGGAGAATGAAAACATTGTAATTTATCCTAAACCGTAAAATTATACTAGTACTAAAGTAATTACTTCACATATTAAAATACGGTTTCCTTTACTTTCTTTTGTCATCACATAAAATTAGGCGTTGAACGCTGCAGCGCAAAGGGGCCGGAGCTTTTCTTGCCTTCACAAAGGATTGACACATCCTTGATCGTACACTATATCACCCGACCCTTGTTGTTCTGTGACCCTAATTAATATTATACTCAGTGACATTTATGTATCAGAGCAATAAGCTAAACAGGAAACAATTTATGTCACCTAAAGCTTTTTAACAAATCGATGCAACTATTTGTAATTGCTTGTTTCACAAGATTAAAAGTACTCAGCCTTGATCTTCGCCCACAGTTTTGTGGCCAACATGACCTGTGCTTCCGTTGTAAAATAGGAGTGTTGGTGATCAGCACCTATTTCCATCAAGTAATCCATATTGCTAATATTTCTGGAATTTTAATGTAGTTACAATTTATAGCCGATCAAATGTGGTTACCTAAATTGCTGTTGCTAGTAGACAGTTTAACTGTCTTTATTAATTACAGTATAATTTAATGTTTGAGTACAGGCACTTGTGTTGGTCATTTTTACAGCCAAAGCAGTTATGTGCCTTATGACGAACCATTTTAGCATTTTCAATGGAAATTTGCTAATATGATGAGTGATAAAAATGTCAAACTCGGGTAAATAATGGTTATTGCTTTGGCTGGAATTAATCCTTGAAAGGACGGTTACCTTCAAATTAACATTATAACTTGAAGAAAAAAAATGTTTTTCAGGCTTCTGAGAGGCATAAAAAATGGCCACTGAGCTCCTCTAAATAAATACATACAAAACCTCACAAAGTGGGGGTTTTTGTCTTTTCCTCCAGGTAGACAGAGAAATTTCCTGTGGAATAAAAAGGGAGGAGGGGCTATTTTTTGTTAAATACCCCAAGGTGATGTTGTTTACCATTTCTAGCTCACGTGCTTTGAAGATACCTAACGAAGCTAATAAAATGGGGCAAAAAAGAAGGTCTTTGCTACGCCTCAGGCCCGGAGGTTTGGGGCAAAAACGGGCGCAGACGGCACGGAGGCTGCAAACGCGCGCGAGGGCCGCGTCCCACCGCGTCGGTCATGGCCGCCGGGGAGACGGCGGTTTGTTGCCACCACCGTGGCGATGTGAGGATGAAGAGCGCTTCGACGTGATGGAATTAAGCACTGCTGCAACGAAGATGAAAGATAGCCCTGATTAACACACCATTAAACAAACGTTTAACATCATCATTGAAGACGGAGCCTGATTAATAGGTCAAGAAGGGCTAATTACACTTTGTTGTGAGGAAGGGGTGTGTATGCGTGTCTGTGTGTGAGCGAGAGGCACTGAGAACTGCTAGTCCCTTAAATGAGTCCAATAATGTGAAATTTGTCATACTCTGTGATCATGGCCCAAGTTAAATGTCACCGTTCAGATCATCTGCAGAGAGCAGCTGGGTGTGCACGGAGCACGTCGGCTGCCATGTCCTCCTGGGCCTCCAGCTCCTGCGCTGGGACCCCCTTATCTTCTGCTGCTTTTCCCTCCAGTACAGGAGAAACCCAGAAAAACTATGCACTGGCTCTGGTTTTCCTTGGAAATTACTCAGAGACGCATTGCCTCACCACTGACCATAAAAGTGCTTTTCAGCTGTGGTGGAAAACAGCGTTTCTGACTGGAAAAGGTATTTCCCAGCTGGCTGTTGCTGGTGGCAGCGCTGTGAAGTAGGAAGGCATTTTGTGATGTTCCACGATATGGCTGCCAGGGAGGAGAAAAGGGATTATTAACACAAAGGTGATACAAAACGTTGTGTTCGACATCCAGCAAAGAGCCAGGCTCTCATCCACAGCATTAACTAACTCAGCAGGCGGGGAAGGGCCTGATCCCGCTCCTCAACTCGGTGCCGGTTCCTCAGCACAAGCTGCATTTGGCACCTACGCCAGCAGCTCTCCTCAAATCGGAGGCCACAGAAAGTCAGCCGATGACAAACACCACGGTCGGGCCTCTCCCGCCTCACACGTGCGACGGGCACGCCAGCGCCGAGATGTCCAGGAAGGTGAAATACCCAAGTCATCTCTGATAGCTTCGTAGCTCCTGACCTGCCTGGCTCCCCTCCTGGTGACCTGTTTGGGGAGCATTGTCCTCAAAGAGAGGAGCCGAGAGCCCTGCTGGGATTCATTCGGGGACGTATTCCCCTTCCTGGAGCTGACTCTCCCCACCCACGTTTTAGAGACGCAGCGCACTCCTGACGAAACATATATCAAGTTCTGGCTTAACACCCTCTGCCTGTGACTGACTTAATCCCAGAAGTGGGACCTCTCCAGTTTAGTAAAATCTCCCTAGTGATCAAAATGCAATACATGACCAAAACCAAATTTTATTCTCTGTGTTTTGATTATTAAAATCTACCAGTCAATACCATTTTGAGACACATCGAGCGTGCAAAGATTCCTTCCCTCCCCCCCCCAAAAAAAAAAGTAGTTATCTGGTTTAATTTTATGATAGAATATTTTTATAAAATCATTTGTACTAATTTAAGCATTTATCATTATATGCAAAAAGATTTCTTGATGAGAATATTATAGACGGTGCATGTTTTTGACATTAGCATTTTATTTGGATGACTAATCTTGCAGATGTGAAATTTTAATGAATTATTCATGAAAAATCTCTCCTCTGAAATTTCAGTTTGCTGCTAATGCTAGTTATTAAACATTTTATTTTTCTTTATAAAACTTGATGAAGAAAATAAATGTGTGCTTACTCAAAAGAAAAGAAGGTGGGTTTTTCCTTTAAAGTTTGTCTCAGGTGACAGTGCGACTTGGGACTTTGTTCCTCATGGTTTTGTGGACCACGAGGTTGATGCTGCAAACCCCCTTTTGCATACCTACGATGTGCCTTGAACCCTTCCTGCCGAAGCCAGCAGCACCGCTCCCGTCAGGGCACCGCACTTGGAAGGATTTGCACGATGAGGCCCCAAACCCCATCTTTCATGCTTTCCCCTTTGGAGTCCAATGAGAAAGCAAACACCCTCAACTCCCCATGACCCTAATGGTCGAACGCCGATGGACTTTCTTGGAAAAGTGGATGAATTCTTCGAATGACAGCATCGTCCTCGCTTCCAGTGCTCAAGCAACAAATGACCGCCCTGTCCAGACCGGCCGTAAAACCGTCGCTAAAATATCTTGCGATTTGATGTGGTTGGGGGAGACCCAAGGAGAGCGATGAGACTGTCCATGAACTGGGACATGGGTGAGATGCAACCAGCTGCTCCATGGATCAGCGCAGGGGCCTGGGGCCTCAGGGGATGCGACACGGGAGTCATTGGCGGGGGGGGAAAACAAAACAAAAACTTAGGACATGGCAACTTGCATTACCAGTGTGAACAACCAGCATTTTTATTGCATTTGAGAATGCTATAATGTCAGTAATTAGTACTGACTACACAACATTTTTTATTGTCTGTATCAACAGACATGGAATGATGGAATTACAGTTGATGTAAGGAATGAGTTTCTTTTATGCCTTATCAAAAAAAAAAAAAAAAAAAAAAAAATCTTGTTACTGGCAGCACATACACACGAAGCACCATGCTAACAGTCTGGACTGTACCATTTTCATCAAGGCTTATGGGTAGAAGATACTTTGTTACCTGCTCTGGGCCCGTTAAAATGCAGTCGTTAACTGCAAATTCACCTCGCAAGGCTAGAATACTAAATGACTTCTGAAACATCTAAAAACTCACTCTGAGTTCATTAACCAAAGGTACCAAAGGATTTCAAAAGAGTTTAAACACATTTTTTTTTTTTTTCCATGCTATAATGAACGTGAGATTATTGGCGATCTGAAAACTACAATAGTTCAAAATTAGTTTTAAAAACTTTATATATATATATTTATGTATGTATATATAAAATATCTAGTGATCTTCAGTATTTGTCGAACCAGAATCCCTGCCCCGGTCTCTTCCCGAAGCGGGAGCTCCGGGAGAGGGGAGGTGCAGGACCTGCGGCGGGACTCTTGCGAGTGAGAATCAAAAAAGGTAATATTTTTTGTGGTCACTTATTCTACATAAGCCTTGATTTTTCATTTCACTTCTAGTTGAATGCAGAAACCTAACAGGTTTTACATTTACAAACTTTTTTTTTTTTTTTGTGGACAAGGAAGGCTTTGACTCTCATTCCTGACAGCGATTTACCTGATACATGGTACTACTTTCATAATGTACGCTTTTCTTTGAGAAAAAAAACATGTAACAAATTGTCTTTACATCTTGGCACCTTGTAAAGTTTTTTTTTTTTTTATACAAAAGTTCAATAGTTTGACACTCCCCATTATTAATCACTACTTCACTGATAAACTTTGAAAGTGTGACCCTGGAATTCATCATGCAAAATATTTACTGCAGCAGGAGAAAAACATTTTTTTTTTTTTTTAAACGACTTTTTTTTTTTTTTCCTTTCAAATATATGAACTTTGTTTAAGACAGCCAGAAAAGGCAGTGGTAAGATAACAGAAGGGGTGGGAAAGTATCAAAAAAACCAGCTTAAACACAAAAACTGTACAAAAATGCTTCGATCAATGATAACAGGAGGAAAAAAAAAAATCTGTCAACTATGTTACAATTTAAAAGCTGAAAAAAAAGTCAGGGATTTTCTCCCACATGTCAGCAAATGTCATCCAATATTCTTAAAGCAAGGATAACTAAATAAAATACATGTGCAGCGTATTCTGCAATTCCATTACATACAGTAGTTTTTTTTTTTCAAAGCTATTTTTTTAGTATAGTTAATATAAAGCAGTTGCACAAAAAGCAAAAGGTGTTTTGACAAACAGGTCTGCATTTATTCCTTTTGAGGAATGATATCTAAAAAAAGGACCTTTCCACCTTTTCCTCCCTCCCCTCCCTCCCCCCAAAAGACAAAGGCTCACACAGACACAGTGGGATATATATGTACAACATAATAAACCCCTCCCTAAAGAAGCAACTGTATATCCAAAGGGATACAGAATCAGAATTGTAAAAATCATAGTGAAGTTTGCTTGATGTAAAGCCTGAGATTTTCAGTTGGTTCTTCTGCAAGGCTGCGACACCTGCCAGATATGTTAAAATCTAATTTTTTATTTCTTTTTCTCTTTTTTTATTTTTTTTATTTTTGCTACAGTCTTTAGACTAAGCATGCAAGACATACAACTAAGTGCAACTGAGTGAAATGTATTTTTTATTTACTCATTCCCTAACAGTTTGGACTGAGGTATGCGTACTAACAGTTTCTCATGCTGTTATCTTTACTCATGTCTAGCTACACATGCTGAGAATGAACTAATCTACCAGATTTTTATCCCCTTCTGAATACCAAACTAACCAGCAAACCACTCAGTTTAGAAGCACAGGGCTCAATTCTCATGATCCCCATCTGGCTACCGCCGGCACGTCACGAAGCTGCCTGGATATAATTTAAACGAAAAAAAAAATGTTTCAAATGACCACAGACTGCCCTTTTTTTCTTTTCTTTTTTTGTCTTTTGAAACAGAAAGCAGAGTTGAGTTTTATAAAAGTAACTGCCAATAAAATTTCTTGTACCAAAGCTTATGAGTGGACAGGAGTGTTGTTTCCTTATGAAAAATGCTGACCAAAAACTGAACAAAACTGAGCAAATGTGCCAAGATCAACCAAAATTAAAGCAGTCATCCTAGCACAGTCCCGAAACAGAAGTGGCACACAATCTGTAGAACCAAAGACCAAAAAATTTTTTTTTTTCATTTAATTCTAGAAATACTATTATGTGGTCCAGTTAAATTGTGGGAGCTTTTCTGTTCTCTTCTGTATTTTATTAAACTGTCTCCTTTATCTGATATACTCTAATTTTCCGCAAAATAACTGTGTCTTTGCTTTCTCCAGCTCCCTTCTCATAGCTCCACCAGTAACACTGATTCCTGGTTTTAGCCTCAAAAGCTCTCCTCGGTTCCTCTTTACAGACTTTCATTTTGGTCACTGTAAAGAATTGCAACTAAAAAGTAACAACTTTGGTTCAGACATCTACTTGGCCTTCTAAATTTTCTAGAATAAAGGAGCAGTTTCCCTCTCAGGTTAGCAATAGCCCACATCTTGTCATTTCCCTCTAAATTCTTCAACCTCCTTTGATCAACAATAAGAGGATATTTGGCTTCATAAGATAAAGCATATAACAGAGAACATAATTTACCTTTGTGTAATATCTTTGGTAATTTTAGGAAAAAAAAAGGTACAAAGAAGAATATAAATTAAGCTCTGAAAGGCTTTTTGAAATAATAAAAAAGCTACAGTCCTACATAAATAAATGAGTGACGGAAAAGTGGTTGCAGAATGAAAATGTTTAGGTGTTTGGTGACCGAGGTTTACTGACCTATCGCAACAAATTTTGTATGTCATGTCTGCTTTGAAGAGCCTTGCCAGTTTTGCCTAACAAGCCCCTGGCGCAAATTCTCTCCTAGCTCTCCTGTCTCCTACGGCGAGGTTTCCATACTGGCTGGTGTAATATTGCATAACAATCTTAACTGCAGTACTGGATTTGCACAGCTGAAAATTAACACTTTAGCATTAGTGGGGCTCCGTCCTTATTAACTCCTGTAACAAGTTCAATCTGAAATCTAATTTGTATTCAAACAGATTAATGCCACCAAGCAATCCTGAACTGATGTTTAACCGTGAAACATCACCATGTACAATAACAATTTAATGAAGTCATCTTTCCAACCACTATTTGCAAATGCAAATGCAAAAAGAAAAAAAAAATTGTAATAATAAATGTATAGGTGCCCATCTCGGTAATCTTAGATATTCCAGAAAGATTTGTTGACCCATTAGAACTCGTGTTAAACAACCGAGAACTTGCCACTGTACTATTCATCCTCTAATAAAAGTGAACTCTGTTGGTGCTGCATATGTTTCTTTGTGCTGTTCAATTTTGTGGCATTTGCTAATATTCACCGTTGCTGCCAAAAAAAAAAAAAAAAAAAACACCAAACCAAAAAACAAAACCAAACCCAAAACAAACAAAAAATATATTAAAAATACTGCTTTGTGGAATGAATCTGTGTTGCTTCCTACAGTGTTTCTATGTTCATCTGTCATTCATTCTCATTCTTGCAGTACTTCGTTCCTCTCTCTCCGTTGGACAACCCTTCCACATGTATAGTGCAGCATTTGGGACCTTTTCAAAAAACAACAACAAAAAAAAGGAGAGACCGAAATGGAATGTTTTCCATAGCTAAAGAAAACATGGTGGCATCTGAAGGAAACTGGAATGAATGACAGAAAAAACTACAAACAATTCAATGACATTCAGCTTCGTATAATAAAAACACCTATTAACATTCATCACAAAGTACAGAAAACGTTGAAGCCTCCGAGAGGCCCTGGGCCCAGATGAGGCCTGAGGTCAGAACTTAAAATGGTAGAGGAGAAGTGGGGCGGGGGAATAAAAGCAATACATTAAAAAGTTTGGGATAATTTTTTCTTTTAACCCCTCCCCCATATACACGCTCACACGCACACACACATATCCACACACGTGCACACACAGGCCTTCCCCATCCCAAATGGAAGCAAAAAAAAAAAMAAAAACAAAAACAACCCAACAGAAACCAACCAAAAAAAAACCAAAAAAAATGGAGTAAAGGCAGTGATAATCAACATGCAGTACTGTGCAAATATGTTGTCCATTGGAATCCTTAAAATCTGGGCAAAGACTTGATCTGCAGTTCAGGTGTACATGCTCAGTTTGATGTCCTCAAGTGTCCAAAATTGGCAGGACCTGCAGTCCACAGCTGGCTGCTAAATGCAAGTGAATCAGTTTAGCAAATTTACAACACTGATGTTGACTGTAAGAGAGGAAAATCCCAAGTACCAAACAAGTCCATCCAATGCACAGAGTACAAATTCCTTTTTTCAACAAAAAGTAGAAAAATCAAAAATACTCCCAAATGGGATACTTGATGGCACTAAGAGTTAACATATTTCATAGTTGTCAAAGTGGACTGAGAATCCTCCAGACTGTACAATAATGGAGAGATTTCACAGCTAAGTTTGACGTGTTCTTCCAATCTTCATTCTCAGGATAATGATGTCAGACATACTCATTCTATGTCCTCATTTACAGGTTCATCTTCATAATCTCTGTCGTGATCGAAATCTGGACTGTGGTTGGCTGTTGTCACTAAGGATAGCGGGCCTTCATTTTCGTCTGGATCTAACGGTTCTTCTTTGACATGCACGGGGTGCCTGGAAAAACGAAAATATGGTCAATCGGCAAGTTGCTCGTTAAAGAACAGTTTTGACAGCTCGGGTGGTCCTGGGGAGAAAGGCGAGGTGGTTTGGGCATTCAGACCCGGTGTGCCAAGCCTAGGAGCTCCAGGTCACCAAGGAGAAGACCCTCAACTTCTGCGCGGGCCACCAGAGCCAAGAGAAGGCTACGCCAGGCGGGCGGTGCTCAACTTCCCCGGGAAAACACTCTGGGAGGAGCACCTCGATAGGGTTTCCGTCTCGGGATCGAGAGAAAACGCTCTCAGCTGACATATTAAGTTGATTAATACAATCTTTGGATAAATAAGCGGAATAAGCATCCAAACGGCAAAGCAGCAGTTTGTCAGCCTGCCGAGCCGGCGGAGGCTGGGCTAATCATCGCTCGCTGTGTGTGCGGCGTCTCTCGTTAACATGCAGAACCTGTGAGACAACTCTCCAGAGGACGACCCCAAGTGAGGTTCTATCATTAATCAACTTCAAGCAAACACAGCAAAGAGACACCATGATACATGCTTTAAACTCCAAATTAATGCATATTTTTACAAACTGTCAATAAGGGAAGAAAAGCCCTGCCAGGAAACACAAACAGAGAGGAAAAGGCTCGCTCAACACAACAATATGATAAGAAAGCACAGTCCTAACGAGAATAATAACACTGTCAGCTGTAAACAAGGCAGAACATGATCCCCAGCTCATGGTGGGCACAAGGATGTACTAAAGAGATGAGATCTGCCAAATTTCTCATTACAGCATAGCACATGAATAACCCGCAGGGGAATGGGGCTTGGTCATTCAAAACGGGTATGATAACAATTGAAAAATGTTGTTCGTAAATCATATTTACAACAAATCCTATACAAATACAAATTACCTTTTTTTTTTTTTTTTCTTCGGCAGCTTTTGAAATGTAAAATAGCCATGTGAGTCAATAGTGTCTTGTTGGTGGGACTTTATAGGAAGGTAGGATTTTATTGACATTACCAAGTATTAATAATGCGACACAGCAATGGAGACCCTGTTTGCTTCCTAAATAATTGATGTTGTAGGCAATCCCTTAAAATAAAGTGTTAATGAGTTCAAGTCCCACTCTGTCTCTCATTGAGTTGATATCCACCTCCTACAGTCTTGTTTTTTCTCCATGCGGGCTGATTTAACCCTTTCATGTGGGCTACGTGAAAACATAACCCGAAGCGCAAACCCTCATTTGTAAGAACTTTGTCTCTCCTTGCACAGCTTTGCTTTAAAATGAATGATTTAAAATAGCTGCATTTTATTGTATGTTTTGGGTGGGTAGGAACGACAATGTTTTGTACTCCATTGCACTGATGGACAGCAAGAATAAATCACCGAACAGGGAAAATGTACCCGGTATCCACAAACAAGCCAAAAGGAACCCTGCCTATTTCAAGTGACCAGGGTGAACCAGTTGTACGCTTGTATAGTGTGCAAAGCTGTATCGCACCCTATTTATTTATTTCGGCTTGAGCCTGGATCAGTTTAGGAAGCATCTAACTTGCTGACTACACACATTTTTAATGTGAGCTGTGAATGCCTTTCAAGTCCTTGCGTATTTCAACTTCTTGAGTTGTAAAGTGCTAGATCAATACTTAAGTATTAACTGCACCTTCCAGCCCATCCAACAAAGGAACAGTGGGGAGAAGCAATGCAGTATCCACGTACACACACCTTTTCCCTTCAAATTCACAAACACGTGTCCTATCAACACATCCCTGGGAGCAAAGAGGTTCCTCTACACATCGCGTAATTTTTGCAAAAATTACAAGGAGAGAGACATTGCTCATCCAATTTTGACCTAATTATTGAAAAAGGGAGAGTAAAAAAAAGACTGGGAGGAGACGATTCAAATATCAGAGGTTAAGAATTAGCATAAGCATATAAAAAGTCTCGTGAGCAGATTGTCATCTCAGAGGTGTGCATGTGCTAACCGTCCTGACGGCTTGTGGCCCGAGCCAACGTGAAACCATGCTGGTTATTTGCCACTAGAAAAACTTATATTATGAATAGGCTGTGGGGGCCTCACTCGGGAGAAAACATGAAATGAAAAACAGAAGAAAAAGGGGGAAAGAGCGGCTACACATAGAGACCGATAAAGCTTTTATGGCAGTGATCTTTTTTACTGCTGTTTTAATTTAAAAGTCTTGCTTGTTGGCTTTCTGGTTTTGATGCCGCTGCTGGGCTTATTTTTGGTTGTTTTTTCTTTTTTTTTTTTTTTTTTTTTTTTTTTTTTTTTTTTTTTTTTTTTTTTTAAAGTATTATTTTTGAAAACGCAGATGGGAAATTCTCAAAGGAGAGAGGAGAACGCATGCTGCGTGCAGCAGAGGTGGCCTCGGCACGTGGACGGGAGTTTCTGCAAAGGCTGCTCAGGGGCCGCGTCTCAGTGTCCCACCGCATCCCCGCATCACCTCGTGCTCGGCCAGAGGGCAGAAGTGAACGGGTGCCAGCAGGTAAGATGGGTACCCGCTGAGCTCACGACCACCCGAAATGCTGTGAAAGCTCCTTCAAAGGTCCCCGAACCTTTCCAAAGCAAACCCTGCCCCCCTTCTGGTTTTGTTATGAAAGCAGGTGAAACCAGGTGGTTTTAACTGAGTTTCTCTTTGAGGTTTGGTGTGGTTCCCAGAAGTCAAAAAAACAAAACTTCAGGAGTGAAAAGCAAAGCAAGCACGAAGTTATGAAAAGGGCTGCTCGACCCCGAGCAGCGAGACAAAGCCGGAGAGGGCCACAAAGCCACGGGGAGGCACGGCCACGCCAGCCTCCTCCAGCAGCTCACGTGTTGGACAAACATCAGACAGCRAGCTTGGCAAAAACTCCATCCCCCAAATTAGGAGGGTTATCTGGGTAATACAACCCCCCGGGGAGAGATCTGCATGGAAAACAACAAAAAA
This sequence comes from Phoebastria nigripes, assembly GCA_035582835.1. Classification (NCBI taxonomy): domain Eukaryota; kingdom Metazoa; phylum Chordata; class Aves; order Procellariiformes; family Diomedeidae; genus Phoebastria; species Phoebastria nigripes. Next base: position 2,233,459 of record JAYKAV010003332.1, read on the forward strand.
AAATTCAACTCCTTGGGTACTCTGTCAGTTTTAAGCACAAAGTGGCACGTGAGGAGGAAACCTTACTGAATCCGTGATTCTGCTCAAACATTTCAGAGTAACTGAAATAAATAAGCTTAAAGGCAAAGGGAGACCTTCATCTCTCTCAAGCAAGTCTGAATCTCTATTTACCACCTCACCAAAAGCCCAAACTGGGGAAGGAAAACATCCTTTAGAGACTAAAGAATACAGTCCCTCGCATTACAGAAAAGGTAAATGCTGGGCTAGGCAAAAAGAAAAAGGGGGGGGGGGGGAAGAAAGGGTTTCCCATTTCTTCTTTATAGTGACAGAATTTCAACACATTCCTTTTAAGTAGACGCCTAAGACTCCAGAAGGGGTTAACAATAAATAACCTTGCTGAACACAGATTCCCCTTCTTTTCACATCTGAGTAATTCTTTTGTTTGTCCACTCTGGGAACAGAGGAGTTTTTAATAAAGCTGACTGTTGTTTAAAGCCACTGAGTTCTGGTGGTGCACACAGCATGGAGTAGTTTGCTTTGTGGCTACCTTTGGAGCATATCAGGATGAAAGTGTTATGTCCCCAAGCTGTAATTATGCGACTACTTTCTAATGTTTCAAAAGGAGGGAGAGAGAAGGAAAAAAAAAAAAAAAAAAACTAGCCGTGGTTCAATGTGTCATAAAAAGGAAACAAATGAGCGGTAATAAGACTTCAGCTAAAGTGTTAGACTTCTTAGCTGTCATGTTAACAAGGTCCTTTAAACCTCACAATARAGTTTAAAGCTTGATTTATTCGAATATACTGAAATTGTTTAAAAAATAATTTGCATTATGACAAGGAAATCTGTTCTGAGAAAAAAACTGAAAATGTCATTAACAAAGCAGGCTTATGGAAAATAAGAGGCTGCACGGCATCCGGCAATCTGCTGTTGACTCATGATTTTGTTTAGTAAACAAGGTAAACCCCGCAACATGTGAATGGTGTTCCGGCTTTAGATCCCTTCAAACTACTTAGAAACACCATTTTAATGGGGAAGCTCAGAGGCTGGTATTGGAACATCACCCAGCCACATTTTACTTAAGCAAAAAGAAATGTTCAGCAGAGAACACATATATTATCAATTCTGAGAAAATGACAACACTCAGGAAACAATCATTTCCATATTACAACAGAAAATTGGATTTTCTGGTGAATAATGAAAATGAGGCATCCCTCCCCCCGTCCTCCTCTCTCTCCAGTATTTGTTCTGTGCCCCTCACCTTGGTATCAATGTGCTAACAGATGATGATTAAGTGCAACAAAGGCCACGGCTATGCACAGTTCTGGAAGATGTCCTAGCCTGTTTTAACTCGGTTATTTTTCCCTTCTCGCAGACTCTTCAAAGATAATGAAACTTTAGGTGAAATGAGAAGTGCATGAACTACACTAGCCTTGAACTTGCAAAAAAATAATTACTTGGATTAACGCAACATCATAAACGTTCATCCTTGCCTGTTAGGCCAGGAGAAACCCTTGGGAGAAGTCTTGGTTCTGGAGAAAAGCCACATCCCTCCGCTCCTCCTTCACGCCGGCCCTACGTGGTCACGGGCAGAGGATAATGAGTTGTGACTAAAACTGCCTCAAGATGAATCCGTTTGTGAGAGACGGAAACTGTGTCATGCAACGCTACTTTGGGAGAGATAATTAATACTGCACAAACAATCACTGGAAAAACTAAACACGTTATTTGAATGTTTTGAAGTAAATGGTGAAAGACAATGTTTAAATTAATTATTAATTAAAAATGAATGTTGCCATCTTTAAAGATTTTTTTTCAAAGCACTTTGTGCACTGATTTAAAATGCTGCAATATCAAAGTATCCAGAGCCTCAGATTCCTTCGTGCCCCCTCCCCTCTGACAACACATTATGCAGGTGGGAAACTTTTTTGCCATTAAATGCTAATTAGTTTCACAACTAATTACTATCGTGGTATTAGGTTAATGTTTTTTCTACTTTTTGATTTAGACTTACTTTTGTAAATCCCTTATTYAAATTACTTTGAAGTAAAAGACTACAAATTAGTTCTCTTTTTAATGCGTAACATAAGCCGTGGCAAGCCAGCCAGTAATTTTACAGCCCATTTTAAGGAACAGGCAGAAGAAAAGCAGCGCGGCTCTCGCACGCCGTCACTCGCACAGGTAGCCAACCGCTCCGTTGAGTTTTTAGAGAACTACAAGACTTATAAACTCCAGCTTCCTCGCCAGCCGCCAATTACCCGGTATGTAATTTGAGGGGAGGGGGGAATTTACAGCTTTGCAAACTCATTCTGTCACCCCATAAATACCGAACACACCCATCGGGGCATCGCACCCTTCCTGCCTTACCCTTTCCTGCGCCAGCTCGCTGCCCGGGTGCCATTCACGTTGAGCAGGGACGGCGATCCCCCATTACTTCATGCGGTTATATATGCACTCATTATACTGCCGTCTGTTGCTATAATGCTCCTATTAATTTTCCTTTTGATATTTTAAGAGCAATCTATAAATCACGCAGACCTTCACGTGTGCCATCGTTAATGCTTAGCAAGACCGTTGTGCGTCGAGTGGTTTTTTTTTTTTTTAGACCTGCCAAACAAGCCCATTTCCCAGCTCTGCCCCACCGGTGCGCTTGTCGTGTGCACCGAAGGGGAGAGAAATCAGATTTTTTTTTCTCCAAGAAAGCAGTTGCCTATGAGGTTTTGCAAGGTTTAAAGAAGAGAACTGCAAACAAGTTAACAATTTTATAGCTCTGTGTGCTTGTCAGACTGGGTTGAGCTGATTGGTTTTATGTGGAAGTTGGTAAACGGCCCTTTTATGTTCTAATCAACCTAAGCGTGTCCCCAAACGGAGATGTCTACTCTTGCTGCTCCATCCATGAACCTCAGGAACAAACCGCAAAGGCCTCCAGAGCCACACTTCAGCAGACGGTAAGACAATGCCTAGAGCCACGCACGCGCCTCTGCCGTACTTACATTGCTTGCATAGGGGAACGTCCTGGACTACTGTCACTCCCGTTACTGTTCGTATGCTCCATTGCACCATTAAGCTCTTCCCTCATCGCGTTGGCTAAATTGCCCAGAGTGGGATTTCCCATGGAAGCAGTAGTGTATAGAGGTATACTGTTCTCAGCCATTGAAGCCTGCCAGGGACACAAACAAATACATGAAGAGCCATGACTAACGTTTTTATACATTGCACAACACACTCACTCACTCCAAAACATTCTCCACATTTACATTATTTGCAATTACCATTTTTTTWAAATATTGTGCTTTCTGATAGGTGTTACCCTGATTCCACCAAGAGAAATTTAACATCATTTACATCTGGGTTTAAGCATTCGTAGTTGTATTGGCTCGTGAAAGGACGGAGCTTTCCATTCCCTATGTGGAATTACACCCTCTGGAAAAAATAAAATGTCCTTTTCCTACGTTCATTTTGCAAAATTATGTTTGGGGCTTTGGGTTTTTTTGTGGATTAGGTCTGGGTTTGGGTTTTGTTTTTAATGAAATGGGGAAAAAAATCAGAAGTCGCTCAGCTGATAACTCCCTCCTCCCAGAGCAAACGGGCACCGAGCGGGAGGGCAGCGTTACTGAGTTTGGTTTTTCTCGTGACACAAGTGCGAAGCTGCAGTTAGCACTAGCTGGATCAGTCCGAGCTGCAGTGATCCACCTGAGTGCTGAACCAGTCCATGTGAAATTTTTTAAGCCTCAGCAACTCAGCTCTTACCTTAGCTATTACAGATCTGACCCATTTTATTTCGATTTTTCCTTGTTCTAAAGAAATACCATGCAGAGGCACACTGGAGTTAACTTTCTAAATGGAAATCTTTGTAGGAAGAGAATGAACTGTTAAATATTTTCCTTCTGATTCCCACCGTTCTGCCTGCTAATATTTACTGTGTGTCAGCATTAGCTCATGTTGACAGCACAGTCCTGTGCCCAGCACGGCAGCGGTGGGAGCGCAGAAGCCCCAAGCCCCGGAGGAGCCCAGCGTTTGGTGGGGATGGGATGCATGGCTTTCCAAGGCCGTACCGCCCAGGGACTCAAAGGACATTTAACCATTTCACCCATCCCAGCCGGATCTGGCTGACATCATCAGCAGCTCTCTGAGCCGTTCAGCGCCGGAGAGCCGCAGACGCTGGCTCGGCAGCGCTCGACCTGCTCCGGGGGGAGGTCAGCCGGCTGCGGCGGCAGAGCCAAAAAATCCATCAGACTCCAGGTCTGCATGATGCAAACCCTGCCCGTGGGAGGGGAATTCATGCAAACGTACTCCCCACCGAACGCTCACGCCTGCTCCTAATTCATGGGACAAAACTCCTTGCTTGTTGCCATCTGAGCCGGCAGAGTTGTTCCCAGGCAAGCACAGCCAGAGACCGGGCAGGGGGAGATGGGATGGGAAGGGGGGGCACGACCAGCCCTGACTGCAGCATCTTYAGGAGCATGGCCCCTTTTATTCTTCCTTACGTTGACCTCTCCATGTGCAGCCCTATGTGTCACACGTGATTACAAAAGCTATTCTAACGGGGAGGATTATTTTTATCTTCTTGATTCAACAACCGGCAAACTCATTGTGATTAGGGGATGCAAAGAATGGTTCACATTTCCTGCGCTTGGCAAAATAACGACTCAAGTTCTTCACCCATAGCGATAACTTGTAATTGTAGTAAAGCAATTTGCTGGGGGAGAGGTGGGACACGAGGAGTATCTGCTATAAGGATAGTAATAGGGGAGGGGGGTGTTTTGGGAGGTCCCCGGTGACCCGCTGGGAAAAGAGAGCGCTGGCGAGAGCTGGAGTCCCCATACCTTCCACACACAGAGCGGGGAGAGAGCTGCTTCTTCTCCCTGGCCGTGAGGGAAAACAGATGGAGGAGACGTCAGAGGGGTCTGGGTGAAGGAGAGGGGTGGCTCTGCCACCCCACGGGAGAAGAAAAACACAGCCTGGCACCCGGGYGGCACACAGCACGCCGCGCCGTCCCCCGGCCTGCGGAGAGGCGGCCRCTGCGCTCGCGGGGATGTGCAAAGAGCCGGTCTTTGCAGATGCCCGCAAAAGCCAGGGGAACGTTGCTCGTTAATGATTAATTAGAGTGAACGTAGGCACTGGCAGGTAAAGCGGCCTTGTGTCCTAGGAGGAAGGTTATTGCCCAAGCGAGGTCCGAACTGCCCACGCAGCACCGGCCACCCGCACGGCTTCACCCAAACCCCCGTACAGCACCCGAGCACCCGCTGGGATTCTGCCTCCAAAATCCAACGGGGGTAGGGGAGCGAGGAACCTGCCRGTGTATTTTCACCCTAAACGAGGAYCTGTCTCAGTGCGATGAATATTGCTCACCCCCATTTATTATAGGGGCCACACGAGTGGTAGCCAATCTGGCCCCGGCTCTTCTCTCCATCAACTCAGTTCACATGATGCTACGGGGGGGGCACGAGTACGTGCCACTTCCAGGAAAAGTGGGAAAGGGAAACAGTTTGGAGGTTATCACAAAAGACAAGAATGGATGGAGATGACGACAATGACACGTGTTTCAGAAATAAAACACGAACAGTTCCGTATGATAAGCATATTAATTGAAATTAGTCACATAGTTAACAATGTGAAGAAATGCAGGATCGTTTCGTTTTTGCCTTTCAGCCTCATGAATGTAAAATGTGCTTGTAATCTTAATACTATTCAGGAGACAAAGCAGTCTTTAAAAATCACACTTCACAAGACTCAAGGGAAAATAAGTTACTAATGAATGGTATTTACAGTTGCTTCATCTAAACATGCTTTCATTTGCTTTTCAGAAGTTACTGCATAAACTCAAATAATTAGAAGAAATGCAGAACATTGCTTTTCTCCTAATAATCTGTTTCTTGGTTCTGAAAAGAGAAGTCTGCTAAACCTTCCACAAAATGCAGTTGCCCAAGCAAATATCCATGGCCATCAGTGAACTTCTCGAGAGGCGACTCTCAACAGCCAACTGGGGTGCAACCACGCACGGTGTTGCCCCCCGGATTAATTCACACTATATGGAACAGGCTTGAACCCCCACACAAACACCACCACCACCACCCCCCCCGCAAATTCAGGGCACAGTAATGCATTTGGATCTTTGGTTCAGATGGCAAATACTCACTTTACCTGGGGTTTTTGAGATAGAGTCAGGAATTTGTAAAGAGGGGAAAAAAATGCCAACCTGATATACAGCACGTGAAAAAGGGCTGGAGATGCGCACACTTTTAGGCTGCAAGTTATTAATTGTGCACCGACACTTCGTGTATTTCTACATTGTGAAAAACCAGAATTTTTGTCTTACAATTACAGTATGGTTTAAACCAATAAAATTTTTTTTTTTTTTTTTCTATAGGAATTGCGACGTTTATTTTTTACCAACAATAGGAAGATATGCAAAAATAGCCCTTAAAAGAAAAGGGGGAAAAATGATCTGCTTTCTCTTTAAACCCATGAACAATAGAAGGTCACGTGCCACAGTATCCTATCATTCAGCACATTAATAGCTGTGCTAGAGTAATTACACTTGTGGTATTTTTGCCTCAAGTGAAATTCTGAAATAAGAGGATGGAAATTATGATACTGCTGATAAATATTAATAAGTGAACTTTTAATTTTTTTGCCACAATATTCAAAATGCTAAGCATCTAGCTAATGCTGAAGCAGCCTGATATGTGTTTGCCTCCAGGGACTATGATGCTTTATGCACTTAAGAAAAAAGTTTAACGGAATTAAAATTTAATATCTAATTAGAGCAAGGCTAATATATTTTGAAATGAGTGGGGAAGACACACGCCTCTGTTGCATATTTGCTACAGTCATTAATCTTACCTGTAAAGCAGCATTGAGAGGTGTGCAGTAGGTGTGGCTGGTCTGTATGTTTTTAATAAGAGAAGGGTTACTGCACAAGAAAAACATAAAAAGGAGAGTTAAATGCAACCAACTTCTGTGCGAGCGTTTCAAGCATGTAATGCTTCCTCCCACACCAGAAAACTAGAGCTGAAACTGTTTTTCCACACAAGTTCTCTTTCGTTTCTCCTTTTCTTTTTTTTTTTGATTTAAAGAAAATATCTGAGTTTTAGGCTACAGTTATCATATTTGCCTTTACTAAATAAGGAACATCATTATCTCTCGACGTTACCTCGCCATGTGTTCTACTACCCTGCGTTAGTAGCACATCTTGGCATCTCTGCTCATTTTAGCTGTGTTCAGGAGAAAGTCTCCAATATTCGTCGTGTCTGGGAGCCAGTTACCATGTAAAGGTCCATCATGAGGCGGCTATGATCAAAAGCATCGCGGGACATTTTAAATACTACTTCATGCAAATTATTCTCCAAGTCGCTGGCAGCAGAGTCCCTCGCAATGGAGCCGAGGGACCGCAATGAGAGAGGATTTGAGCCGTGTTATTTCCTGCCAAGCAAGTGGCGAGTGGTCCCGGTGAGGGACTGCCTACGCCGTCGCCCCAAACAGTTTGGGGTCGTGGGCATGGAGGCACGACAGCAGGTACTGCTGCACCGCAGTGGAACGGTATGGACCACGCAAAACAACACGCTGCCCTAAAGGCTCTTTTGATAAAAAAATCTTCTGGTGTGCTACTTTGGACCCTTACTTTAGTCATCTCAAGTTTACATAAGGGGCTGGATTTGAGGAAAATGAATGCCAAGCGTATCCGCTTTCTCTTTAGTGGGCATCTAAATATCACTGGTTCCACCAGAGGGGGAAAAAAGAATAAAAAAATCATTGCATACAAACTAGGTAAGAAGTGCCAATGCAAAAAATCTCCGGTAAGTTTTATTGCTCACTGGGCATTTTTATTTTTGTTTTTTTCATGTGGGAGTAAATCATGGCGAGAAGAGTCTTAACTGAGCCCCTCCCACAGGGACCAGCAAGGATCAGTTGTCCTGGAGAGATGGCCTTCGAGTAAAGGTCAAAGAAAATTGCCTTGGGAACCCCAGGAATATTTGTGCACGGTTGTTGTAGACACAGGATGGCCTGTCGATTATAATCTTTACAGCTGGTCTCACTGCACTTTCAAACTTTTTAAAGTTAATTCAGCGTTTCTGTCTTATAAGCACCTTACTCTATTTCCAATTAAGAGTTGCAAAACAAGGCATACAACTGAAAGCAAAGGAAAATATCAGAATTAAAACTTAGCTGAAGCCTTTCCTGGCATATATCTGTCTTCCTGACAGGCCTACAGCAGCATATCTGCACTAGCGTGGATAATTATTTTAGTCTACATTGCACTATAAACAAATGCTATAACAAACATGTCAAAGTAGAGTTATTACTACAGGCATTTGGATTATCAGAGTAGGACACACAAAATACACATAACAACCAAAAATTTAGTTTCTTTAGCAGCAAAGGTGATGTCACTATTTCGTGAAATGCAAGTCTACATGAGATGGGTAAATCATGCAAAGCAAAGCAACAGCAGAAAAAAAAATTAAAGCAAGTAAAAGCTCTTACTGTGCAACAAGCTCGCCAAAGTTTTCATCAGGGCAGTATTTTCGAGGACGGCCTCGTTGAATATGACGGCCACGTTTAAACTCTTCATCATCAACAGTCCAAAAGGACCCAAACTCATCCTCTACTCTGATAAAGCACTTATGCAGTGAGAGGTTGGTGCGAATGGCACCCTGGGACAAGAGCAGCAGCAAAGGAGATGAAGTGGAAACAAAGGGACACGGGATCGGGGACAGAACAGACATCAAATACAGGGAAAAGGAAAAAGAAAATAAAATGCAATAAGCATAAGCAAATGGTTTGTGAGGGTTAATATGCATTGCCACCTAAAAGCTACTAGCATGTGATGCAACAAACACCAAGCAAGCAGGGTCAGGGTACTGGTGGGCATACAAACAGTAGTGATGAGATGTTTGTCTTGGTTTCCCTTAACTGAAACAATGCGAAACCACCTGTGGTTGGTCTAACACCAGCTAGCAGCCAAAAGCCTCTACGTTAAACTGTAAGCATGATCCAAGCTAGGCTAAGAAGTTCAAACATGGTGGACATACCCACTGATCTTTTGTGGCCTTCGTTTTTGGAACTCTAGTTCATCCACTGTCCATACTGCCCCTTTAACGTTTTCTACTCGCACAAAACACTTGTGAAGACTAAGATTATGACGCACTGCATTCTGCAGCAAGTATAAAAGAGAAAACATTCAAAAACTTTCTATGAGAAAATGCTCATCATTGTCCAAGAACAGCAGCACAGTCAGCTTGACAGTCCTCATTTTGCAATGTTAAGCCCCTTCCCCTCCCCACACCCGCTTGCTTTCCCCGGCTCTTTACATCTTATTTTTGCAAAGACAAAATAAATATAAAAGCTTAAACCCAAGATTAGAAATTCAAGTTATTCTTATCAATTATCCCCAGTGTGAATGAGAACAGCCATCATTTTAAGCATGCATGTTGTATAATACAGCACATTTCATACAGAACACAAGAGGAACATTGCTTAAACGTTTTCAAAACAAATATATATGCTCTGCAAAGAGAAACTTGTCCTCTCCTGGAAAAGAAAGCAGTTAGGAAGAACAGAAAGGATTTCATGTAAGTACAGACGGCTCAATTTAGCAGAGAGGCACTGGAGCTGGTGTTGCTGCCGTTTCCCACAGCTGGGCTAATGCGAATCAGGTGCTGAACCCCCTTCCACACCCACGGCATGGACCAGGGCTCGGCAGCACCCCACCGGCCGGCACGGCACCGACTCCTGCCTCCACGGCTTGCTCTTATATGGAAGTTGGCTCCTATTTCTGGCAGACTACTGTACTGACTGATCTGAGCCTCTGCCAAGTGAAAACATGAGGAGGGCTCTCCGAAACAAAGTGATAATATCCCCACAGCTCATCACCCAGAGGGACCTGCGCTCGTGGCATCCGATGCTCAGATGTCCTCTCTGCAGCTCGGTGCCGGGGAAGGATGAGCCCGGCCAACCCCTCTGATGTGTTCGGACCTTTGCTGAAGCCGGACATAATGAGACACCTCACTTTGTCACGGCAAGCTGTGGCTTTTCTGTCCCTGCCCCCTCTGAAACGGTGCCGAGAGCCTTGTTATTCCTCAAATGGAGTGCCATGCTCCCTCCCTGTTTTATGAGTTTTCTGAACAAATACCCTATTACAAAGCCACTCGGATTTGTACGTGGAGCTTGTCCCCACCGCCGCTGAAAGGGGCTTGGTAAACAGGGAAAACAGAAGAAGCCATTTGCTGAAAATATGCAGGCGAACAAACTCCATCCATCATCACTGGCACCATTGATTTAGTCAATCTGGTTGACTCGTTAGCAGGCACAATGCCAGCCAAACACATGGCCTGGGTCTAGGCAACCAAGAGACTACAGTTTTTTTTCCTTCCGTTGCCGTCTTCTGCTTTTTTTTTTTTTTTTTAATGAACATCGGGTCTGGATGGTGAAAGGGAGCTCTAATCATGAATGTCTAAATCACTGTGCAAACAAAGGGTACGCACAGTGCATTTGTCATGTAAATTAAGAGGCAGCGGTGTGTGTGCCTGGGAGGGGAAGGCTAAGAGTCTTTTGCTACTTTTCCATTTCTCTGCAATCACTAGCACGGTCCCCACACTCCCATCCCCAGTACAGGGGAAGAGTCGGGGCTCAAAATGTCTTTTCTCAGCAGATGCTTGGGTGCAAACACGTTTCCTCTGGCTGTAGGTGCCCAATCCCGGCTCCGTGGCAGGGTCCGGGCACTTCGGCCTTTCCACACTGATCTGCTTGTGAATTAGTGGAAAAATAAACCTTGAATATGCTTTTCTTCTCAGCAAGGCAGAAATCTAGCAGAAAGTCAACCTGTCCGTCAGGGCTGCTTCTTTCTGCCCTTACTTTCCTTTTTTTTTTTTTGCCTTTACTTTTGTTCTTATTTTTTAAAAATTTTTTTTTGTTCCCTCCCACCTCTCCCAGATTTCACTAGTTTTGAAATTTTTGGCAAAATCCCTGATTTTGAGGTGGAGGAAAAACATGCAAACGCCCCACACCTTATGGGCTAAAATCAGCTAGCTCAGCAACTGCTGGTGGGTGCCGCACTAGTGCAACCCGACACAGGGCTGCCGGCCCACATCTGGGTAACTCAGGCAGTTTCCTGTGAAAATGGGAACACTGTCAAGTCTGGAGCAAAATGTAAGAATAATAACGCTATTTCCCCCAGTGAAAGCTGATCTTGTAGTTCATACAGCAGTCAATCAAACGCACACAGCAAAGTTCAGCGAAGTGAGTCCTTGGAGTTTGTAAATAGTCTCTAAATACACGGCTAAGCAGAAATATTTGTGTTCTCTTTAAATAAATTTAATGCTGGAGAAATACTTTACAGTCTGTTCTTGCTCTCTTGAAGTCAACGTGCAATTGATGGTTAAGGCTGCTGGATTGGGCTCTTGCTGAATACCTTGAGATAGACAAGTTGAATATTTGCAAGACGTCCATGAAGCGTTGCCCTCACTTTCTCTTTTCCATGCGATCACTTATTTAAGGAATTCCCAGCAGAAAAAAATTGTTTTGTTTCCCCTGCCTCTGGACACTTGCTATCTAACAGTTTTATTTGAACAATACCCCAACGTTTCGGAGCCACACCTGCAGCCTGTGCCTCATGGCTGCGACTCAGTGCCAGCAAATTACTCCAAAAAATAAAAGCAAACAGACATTGCCTCTGACCTGTCAAAACCAGTTCACAGTGCTCCCCCAGCAATCAGCTTAACAGAAAAATTAGGAGCTATTATAGTAAGATTATATATTTACCTTGTTAAAAATATTTGTATGCAAGCCACTTTTGCAGAAAAATTACCCTGAACATGCTTGAATGTAGTAAATGAAAGGGTTTGTTATTTTAATAACTGCTCAGGCTCTGCTGTACTGCATTTTGGGAGAGAGGTTCATTTTTTAAAGGTCTTTATTCCTGCACTCTTCTGTGTTTCTGAAAGAGGGCTCAGGGAAGCTTGCCCACACCAAACCCTGACCCTAAACTTGGGGAACACTGACCCAAACGCCCCCTAAGCATTAGCTGAAGGTGAGCGCAAATCAGCACGTATATATTCAAATTATTCTGATTCTGCAATTAGCCCCTTGGGCTTGTTCTGCGCCCCGTGGGCTTCCCATCATGCCAATCCAGAGCTGCATTTTCATCCCTGCTGTTCCTGAAGGCTGGCATAAATCTGAGCAGTCTTCAGCATGAAAACCTCCATTACTTCAAGCGGTTGCCAATTTTGCTAGCGCTGGTGGAACTTGGGGTGAAGCTTCTCTGCCCGGGTAGGTGAAGCAGGACCGGGACACCTGCACAAGGTCAAGGTATCCAGGAGGGATCTCTAAATAGTACCTGCCTCCCCGGGACACACCTTGCCCTTCTGCAAGCCCAGGGGTCTGCAGCTCAGCCTCCCTCCTCCTCCTCTGCAGAAGCACACTGTAAGTGCACGCAGCTTCTGGGACTGGATTTTACGTGATGCACAAAGCTAATTCCTAAAACTAGCCTCGCAGGAGATACGGCTAGGGCTGCCTGCTGCCTTCTTCCGCTCCCCCCTCCACTTCCCTTCCCTTTGCTGCTGGAATTAAATAGGATTTTTACTTTAGCACCCACACCTGCAGCTGCTGAAAAGTCCTACTGGAACCACTCCAGCGGCAAAAGACAGGCAGGTCTAAAAGGATCTTAAATCAGGGAAAGTTAATTTCCTTTCTGGATAGTAAGGAAGCTGCAAAGTGAAACACTCCTCATGTTTTCCAACTGCAGTGAAGAATCAAAGCAGCAATCACAAAACTTTTCCTGAACCTAAGAGCTTCTAGACCAAGGTTGAAAACATACAAAATTGCACTGGGATCTGAATTAAAAGCAAAACATGCTACTAAAAACCAGGCTAACTTCCCAAGGACCAGTTTTAGCTTCATCCTCTGAAGGAATTAATCCTAAATGCAGGCTGAGACAGGAAAAACAGAAAGAGCTGACGACACAGCAGGTATGGGACATATTCATCCTACCTGGCCATTTGAAGTTGTTTGAGAGCAACAGAGTTGTCTAGATTAAGAGAGGCTCAAAGTACTGGGGGTGCAATTTTTACAGCGATACAAGATCCTATTATTTGATTCATTCATTTGTAATTGCACTAGCTTCAGAAGCCAGTGTGGCTATTATAATGGTATGTATAAGGGAAGAAGTGTACCCCAAAATATACAATAAAATTAACTCCCCAGACCTCTTATCTAACAACATCTGAGATGGTTATAGTAGGAAATTAAAGTGCCAAATATCAAGTTTATTTTTCTTAAAAACAATTCTTATTGTGGGGCTTGCTTCTTGCACATTATGTTCAATAAGCTTCTGCTGTGTGATTTTAAAAAGAAAAAGGACGTTTATAATAGATCTGTATATGGAGTTGAGAGTCAACTGATTGAGGAAAGAAATCCACTTATCTATAGATCCAAGGAAAAAATGTGGTTGTTGTGATTATAGTCTGCACAACTAAAAAGACAAACAGTGTATCTTCTACTGACACAATAACTTTACCTCCTCCTTTTTTTTTTTTTTCTAATACGTTCCAGCTGAAGGGCTTGAGTTTCACTGCTAGCAGCAACCACACAGAGGAACTCGTGGCATAAACACAGAACATAAAAGCCAATAATGGGGATTCAATTAGTGGTTTCCAAAGGCAGAAGAATTTTTCTGCCAAATATCAAATTGTTCCTGCAGATAAGGCACCCAGTGTGTGTCAAAACTGCCTATCTAAATTTTCATGTCCCCATGTCGTTACAATTTGTTATGTCATCAGCAATGTCTATTCCGTACATGTCAGATATCAAAGGCAAGAGGCACAGGCGGGCTAAGGCTTACCTTCCACGTCGCCGCGTTGCGTCTGAAGTAAGCAAACATTCGCGTGAACCAGTTGTAGATTTCATTTAGTGTTAGCTGTTTTTCTGGAGATTCGAGGATGGCCTTATGAAGCAAAGCAATTGCAAGATCAGTTATGAGCACACCAGTACAAAATACACTCACAGTTTTACTTGACCAAATACAGAAAGGAAGGAAAGGAAGAAAGAAAGAACGAAAGAAGAGATTTGGAGCAAAAAATCCAAAGGAGGGTTTTCACAATATGAACTAAGATTAATGGCTGTATTTAACAGTTCAATGGCAAAATTCAAAATGGAATTATCTAATTGTTTTGAGTTTTTATTTCTGTTTCCTTACAGAAATATTAATTTATTAGTCATTCATAAAGCAGAATCAAAGAGAAATGCAAAACATTTCACTAGCTGATTAAAGCTCAGTAATTATTTAGAGCTCAGATTAATTCTAGGGATCAGAGATTACTGTAGCTTGTGATAATTGACTTGCCATCTTTAAACAGGCTCATTTTCACTGTTGTGTGAAATGAATTTCCTAATAATCACATCGTATTGTAATACTTAATCAAAAGCAATTATGTTATATATTGCAGTTCTAAAAACCCTTATAGTAAAGGTTTGAGCATTTGAGCACGCTTACATACCAAAGGTTTGAAAATCTATTTAATCCAGAGTGTGCACATATAGGGAGATATTTTTTGTCTAATCCAAATGCGTGTGTTTGGCTCAGCTTACCTGTCTAATTAAAGATGCATACGTGAATGGTGGTCTAACTTCTGCGTTCTTATAAAATTCTTGGTTCTGGGCAATATCTGCTAAATAAGAGCAGTTGTTCTGTTATCATCACAGCCTGCCGCTGCTGGGCTGCGGGCAACGGCAAGCTGCCCCATCAAAGGGGCTGCGCCACCAGAACCCCTTTACCTGAAGAAATGGGGACGTTGTATTTATCCGAGTACCGCCTCCGGATGGGTCCGACGTTGTGCATGCTCGTGGTAGTGATGACCGACGGTCCCTGCGTGACGGGAGTGATGGGCGCAGTCGGGGTGGTGGGAGTATGAGGTAAGCTCTGCGGAGATGCCTCGGATGCAGTCTTGGAAAGCGTGACGCTCGATACCAGATTCAGCTGCGGAGGGAAGGACGAGGATTTCGTTACAAATGGCATTTCTGGCTAATTAAGGGCTGCAGAGAAAATTCTCGATAACAGAGTCTTCCTCAGTTCGAAGCAGACAACACAGCCCGAGCGCTTGCTTCAGCACAAAGTGCTGTTGTAACATCTCCATTAGGAGACAGCAAAAGGAAATAAGTATATACATTTCCAAATAGATTTAAAAAAAGAATAACGTAGCCTGCTGCCAGAACTACAAATTGTGGATTTTTATCTAAACCTTAAAACAAGATCTCACACAGTACATAATCATTTTAATATTTTATGTTAGTTCCATTGTTTCACAATCTAAACCCGACGCATCTCTCATTTCCATGCTATCATTATGCATGGCTTCTAATCAGTCTTCTTGGATATTTCATTGAAGGCATCAGGCTTAAAATAAAAGGCAAGACTTTCCTAGGGATGTACTAGGGAGAAATGCAATCTCTCTCTTCAGCGTTTGGGCTTTTTTTTTTTCCCCTTCCCCTCTGTTCATCCATTTTAAAAGCAAAGCCCAGAGTAGGTTAACACTGGAATAATTTAATTAATCACACTGCATGAAATACTGCAAGCATTCAGCCCAGCAGAAGTGGCACCACTCTTTTTTCCTCCTAGGATGGAAGGCATCAGCGTTACCTGCACGAAGCCCAGCCCCGGACAAATGGCAGCTTGCCACAGCAGGCTGTAAAATACAACTGCCTCTAGGATTGTGTATCAAACCCAGCTCCAACTCAAGTGTTTTCGATACACAACCCTATTTATATAACCAGCATCCACATTCCTCCCCAACCCTTTCTTTTTGCCCTACAATGTCCTTTGAAAGACGATGCTCCGACTCAGTAGGTTACTCCTGCTGAAGTATTTTAAACAAACAATCCAATCTCTTAACTACAACATCAGAAAAGACGACTGAGAAAAGGGCTCTTTGACTACTTCCACATTTCCTTCCCCTAGGCGGTTTTGCGAATAATATTGGTGAAATCCTGACCCCATTGAAGTCGGTAGCAAAATTCCTACTGAATTTAACAGGGCCAGAATTTTACAACTTTTGTTCATGATTAAAATTCCTTTTTGCTGGACATTAAGCCTTTTCAGATGAAGGCAAGGCGCACTGCTCAGCTATGCCCCCAAACATCTCATGTTTATCCATAAGGCGCTGTATTAATTTTCCTCGTATGAAAGTAACCAGATAAGAAAACTCCTATTAGCATCCCTCATATGAGTTAATAGCCACAAATAACGTTTCTTTATAAAAATAATAGGATTTATCCAAAACAAAGACAGTGGAAAATAAAGGGCTCGAATATTACAGAAGGGATACCAACACAAAAAGCCCATTGCCCACAGAAAGGGCGCAGCTGAGCGACAGATAAATTGTGATTGCTTTTCCCTCCCGATGGTGAGACGGAGCAAGCCGAGGGAAGCCCCAGCCACCAACGCCCGGCGCTGCACGGCTGCGATGGTGCACCAGCAGCCCAAGCACTGCTCCGAGGAAAGGAGGTGGTGAGCAGCAGACCTGCAAACACCCATCTTTCTCTGCAGGTGTTCACAAACAATGCTTCGCCTTCCAGCGGGAAATATTTAACACTTTGCGGCGAGGCCGGAGAGCGCGAACCCAGCGAGGGATCGCGAAAGGCGGTGAAATATGGCTATTGATTTCCCAGAGACTCCCGCACCGGCGTGAACTGCTAAATGCAACCCAGAGGTGAGCACGCCTGTTCAAACCCCCGCGGCGCCGGGCACCGCCGCCACGTGCCGCCGCCGAGAGCCCGGTCCGTTGGTGGACGGGCGTGATTTAGGGACACTGGTTAGGGACACGTATATAGTAATGTCTCCCTGTTATCCATCTATCCATCTGTTACGTATGATAAAAGGACCAGTGACGATAATAATAGTACAACTGACAGGTCTCACCGTGAAATTAAATCTACTGTATTTTATCTCAGTTTCTAAATGGACATTTTAACAGTCCAATAACTGCGAGCAAATCTGCATCAATTGTAAGTGCCCGTCTCTAGCGCAGGCTCGGCAGCCGGGCCCTCCTGTTGGAAAGATCACTGCTCCTGCTTCATCATTACGGCTCCAACTACTCCATTTCAAAAGAGTCCCCTTCCTTTTTCAGTCTGCAAAAACTTAACATTTAATCTGTTTCTACTAGGAAACTGCGAGAAAGGATCCACAAAGGTCAGCGTTCCCTGCTTAAAGAATTTGAATCGAGTTAAATTTCTTTAGGCTTTTCAGCGTAGGTAGCAACTAGGAATAAACACAGAAGAGGACGAGCAAAGGGGGGGGCTTTAACAGGCTTGACAAATGACACTGTGATTCACACCCACTGCTGGGCTGCCACTAATAAGCTACAGAGGAAGCAGCCAATCTCAGCTAATTACCAGATAAAATTGTATTGTAAGGACTCTAATTAGGAGATGCTTATGGAGGTGATCTAATGATTAAACGCTGCATCCAAGTGACCCCACCATCAATGTGCAGCGGTGCAAGATGTCACCGGAATATTTTGTAGAAACAGTAATTTTATTTCAAGGAGGGGAGGCAGTAATATTTGTAATAATGGCTATGAGGTAAACTAATTAAAAGACAGTTCCTAAAGGAAGACTGTGGCTTTGAGCAGCTGTGGCCGTTCCAAAACAAAGTGCCAAATCTCAACAGAGGAGCTGCAGTCAAGTGGAAAATTTCTGCCTGACCTCTGCTCTCGCTATTAATTTGCAGGAAAACTAATGACACATATACATATTCCCACAAAATTGTTCTAATTGCTAATTTGCCAA
The DNA here is from genome assembly GCA_035582835.1 of Phoebastria nigripes. Classification (NCBI taxonomy): domain Eukaryota; kingdom Metazoa; phylum Chordata; class Aves; order Procellariiformes; family Diomedeidae; genus Phoebastria; species Phoebastria nigripes. The sequence goes on from JAYKAV010003332.1 coordinate 2,251,237, forward strand.
AGGAGCCCAGTTTCCAAATTAAACATGACTGCAGTCTGTGAGGAAAGAGAGAACAAAAAGCTGGAACGCAGCGAGTGTGCTGCGTTTCACCTCCGACGACCATTTGCGAGCCTGAACCAACAAGTTAATGAAACACGACCTTGTCGATCGCTAGCGAAGTTTTTCCTTTTTCCGTGTTTTATTTGATGACTCTCTCTCTCTTCTTCCAGCCAGGGTCCGATCCCTGCCGATGCCGTTACCAAAACACAAGCCAGGGTAAGGGAGGAGAGGGCTGTGCTCCCTCCGCAGACCCTCGCTGCTGCTTTCTTTGTTGCATCTACAGCGCAAAGGCTGAAAAATCGGTTGTGAATTAGAGCAGAATAACAAATTATGAATGGTGTTGGTTTTGTTGCCATCTTGAAATATTAATCTGAATGGTAAACTATTAAATCTTAACATTGGCATCAATTAGGAACGCGAAAGCGCCCGTGGACGATTGTGCAGGGCAAAGATCAGGGAGGGACCGGGCTGGGAGGGTTTCTTTTCCTGATGGAAACTCGACACGGTTTCTCCCTGTTTGCATTTTCTATTTAAAAACAAGTTACTATGATTAGAAAAGTTGTTCGCGCTGGTATTTTGTACACAGCCTGTTTCCCACGTACCGTAATTTTTGGATGAGGTCTCATTGCTGTCAGAGGGGAGGGAGCCTAAGGCACAGAGTTCGCACTTTAATGAGCAAGAACTCYTGCACTGCGATAAGGCACAACGCGGGGCACTCTCCAAGTACGTCGGAGAGTACAGCCCTTGCACCAAAGAGTTAAATGTTTTTGTAATGTTTGTACTGGGGATGGGGAGAGGGAGGATTTCCTCCAGCCTTAAAAGGAAAAAAAAAAACCCAAACCAACAAAAAAACCCCAAAACAAGAAGGGAAGAAAAAAACCAACGGAAAAACCACCAAACCCTATAGGTTTTAGGTCCTAAAATTCTGCAAATTCAATCATTGAACCTTGTTGGGTGCTTTGTTCAGTTTTGTTTTTTGAGAACACTTCCTCATACTGTTTTAACTTAATCGTAAATGCCATAATTGTGTCAGCGTTCAATATCCTGCTTAGGATTTTATTATTAACCTTCCCTTTCAAGAAATAGTCATGTCTTGCTATTAAAGGTGAAGACTGAGTCATTTTCTTTTTTTTCTTTGGATATAAACAAGGCAGAGAGGTAACCCTCTCCTTCACCCCGTATAATAGATTTCCAGTAAGTGGCTCTCCCACTAGGGCTAAGTCTGATTTCTTTTTGTGTAAACATTTTACATGACAATAGTGGCTGCACATAAAAAAGCTCCTGAAACTCTTTTAAAAGAAAAAAAGAAAAAAAATATATCTATATTTCTAAGTGTCACGGTGGGGCCATACCCACTGCTGCAGGGCAGTGACTCCTCTGCGATGGATGCTGCCGTGCTGGTCCCAACTGGGGCTGAGGATTTATCTGTACCGAGTTCCTGGGACTGAAACACTCTGGAGCAGAGACTCCTTTTCTTGACACCGAGGGTGAGAGAGAAAGCTAACGTTGGGCCTAAAACTTTGTTAAACGCTGTGTCTTCCTCTCCCGTTTCAGCCTGGACACATTAGTGTATTAGATGCAGAGCCTGGCAGGCAGCAATCACTTAGCAGGTGTTGTTATTGGCAGGAATACTAAGGAAACCGAAGCTGAGGAGTGAGACTTAATGAAAACCAGTATATAAAAACAGCTTTTGTTGTGCTTGAGAATCTCTCTTTATTGCTGTGTATCATTATTTTTTCAAACTATAAAGTACGGCTACAGCAGCTAAAATGCTCAGTCATTACCTCAACAGTTAAAAGACTTCTTTTTTTTTTTAATGCTTTGTTATTACAGTTGCTAAAAACAGTATTTCAAAACAATCGTAACTGCTATGGTTAGGGTAAAAAAATACATTAAAGAAGGGATATCTACCAGTGCATTTTATTTAAAGTGCCAAAAGTTTCTTTGAAAGTTTTCTGTCTATTTTTAAAAGATAGCTATAGCACCTAGCATGCAAAATTACTTGTTGGTTGATGCTTTTTCCTTTTCCTTCCCTTCCTATGAACTTCGACGTAAGTTAATCCCCCAAAAGAACGCACATTTCCATTTCAACCTATTATGCTGATCACTAACACCAATGAAAATACCATGTAGGGGAAGGTATCTTAACAGCAAATCCAGAATGAAAATTCTTGAGAAATTGTTGTTCTGGCTTTTGTGTTGTGGGTTTTTTTTGTTTGGTTTGTTTTTTTTTTTTTTTTTTTTTTTTTTTTTTAAACCTTGAAAAAAATTCACCTTACAGAAATATGTCACAGCGTATTCCTTCACAGACAGCTTTGCTCTCACTTTATTCAGGCCTTTAGTCTCACCGAAACAAGACATGTAGCAGTAATAGGAACAACTTCGCACGCTCCAAGTGTGAAGTTGTGAGACACTTCCGTTTTCTTTCAAAGCGCTGGACCATTGGGAATTTTAATTATGAAGTGGGACCTTTCTAGAGAAGGCATTTAGCGCTGCCCCAGCTCATGATGTCGTCTCCTTCCCCAGCCCCCTCCTGCCTGCCCAGCAGCTCCTCAGGAGCAGGGGAAGAGCCGCCCTTTGCAGTCCACCCGACATCAACAGCGACCTCCCCGTGTACATACCTATCCGGCAACGATTTAGGCCATCCACCACTACACTACGTAAGAACATGTTTAAATCTCATCGGCTTTAACAGGACTAAAGAGCTTTATCGAACAGATGTCTTGGTGGACTGGTGTAGTGAAATGCACGGGCCGCTCCACCGCCCTTCCCCAGGTCAAAATTACTGCAAGGAGCTAAAGCCACCCGAAGGTGGGGATGTGATGGATGGACATGGCTAGACAGGACAAGCAATCCTTCCCCGAAGCTGGGTGAGTTTGAATCGATGCACAACCACCAAGAACCCGGCTGTGGTCCAACTGGTCCAAAACCACCCGCTCAAGCTGCTGCCTGAAGCCCAGAAGGGAAAGACGGTACCAAGTCAGTGCGGACTACAAATGGCATGTGGTTAACACAGACACTCAAGTCACCAATTTTACCTGCCAGTAACAAAATAGTTTAAAAACAAGCATTAAGATCCTTTAAGCAGAATAAAACCATTCCTCAGTCATGAAAAGGCTGTCATCTTAAATCCCAATTCACTGCTATGTTTGGATTCGCAGCCGCTCTTTCCTTTAAAATCACCTATGTACCGTAATATATTAATTCTAACATACACCTTGCATTAGTTATGTTGGCAAAAAAAATTTAATTACTGGCTGTAAAGAATACTTTGCACTGCAATAATGGTCATCAGATCTTTTTACCAAAGTCCTATCCCACTGAGTTAAAAGGACTAGGGTCTAGCAGAGTCTATGCAGTGCCTGTGTATTTTTTTCACTAGGAAAGCACAATTTATGCAAAACACTATACTTCTACATTTTATAATTAATTTTCAAATGCTTCACCTATACATATTTTAATAATTTCTGATTTATCAGATGGTATCTGTAATAAATTTTTCTATATTTCAATAAATGAAAAGAAGGCAGTTTCAATCCAACAACAGAGTGCCACACAATATAGGCCTGTCAGGCACCAATTTTTACTTCTAACATGTAAGTTAAAGGATAAGGAATTTATAATGCTGCCTGTGAACGAAACCACTTTTCATACACAAATGTGATCTTTTTTTTTCCAAAGGGTAATACAACAGTACATTTACATAAACTAATCCAAACAATCTATGTATTTGACAATGGCAAACCTCACACAGACTGCCTATTGTTGGTTTACATCTTGGAGTTCTTTATGTTGGCTTGTAACACTGCTCTAGCTGTCAAAGGTTTGACTTGGACTCTAAATAAATGGTTATAGAAGTGCTGTGCAGCGATATTGGACTTCTTTGCAAAAGAAAACCTGCTGTGTATGAATTCAAAAGCTATTAATTTTTCAGTCAAAAATATTCATGCCTATTTCTTTTAATAAAGAAACACTGTGCTGAGCAACTGAGAGATAATGTTGACTAGTGGTACAGAATTTTCAATAGAGCAGTTAAAAATAAATTTAGTAGGAGGTCCCCAACAAAGCTATAATTTTCCAGAATGTAAAACATTTTTAATACTAATCAAGACAGCCCTTTTCCCCCTGCGTTCACTTTTTTTTTCTTTTTTTTTTTTTTTCTTCCCCCCCCCCCGCTGCTTTTCCCTGTTTATGAGCTGTTAACACTAATCTTCATGGCGACACCGCCTGGTATCTCCGTAGCCTACAACACCCGCAAAAGCTTCCTGCCCGCCACGGCTGAGCATCGATCACGAGCTGCCTTGCCAAACGCTGCTCGCCTTCTTATGATTTCCTCCCTTTAGTTTTTAATCCTTCCTCCTGAGGGGCACCGCTGTTATGAAAGGCCTCAAGGCAGAGTGCTTTGAGACTCCCAGATTATTCCGCTGTTTTAATTTTTAATCCAGTAAGAGCTATAGAAACCAAACCTCCTCCCCATTCTGTTGGGTCTACATACTTTGCCAACAATGCGCTGAAGCATTTGCATTCAGGCTGAGATGGATGCGAGGAACTAGAAGAATGCTATTTTTATAGACACACTAAGTAGTTTCTACTCTAGAGGGCTGGTATCCACCAGATCAAGCAATTTTCGGCATCTCAACAGCTTAAATGGAAGGGTTTATACCYACCACTCAACTCTCTCCAAGAAGACACCGAAATTTCCCGTTGACTTTGACATCTGCTCCAGTGTTGCTGAATAGCCTGCAATTTTCTGTCTAGTAGCCTCCCTATGCACTTCTGCAGCCATTTATTTCCAACTACATGGAAACTGAGAAATCCTTTTCTAGTAAAAATGGGTGCGCGAAGTGTTTAATGATTTTATGTTCTCTATCTCTGTAATGTGTTCTGTTTCAGACATTAATTTTGTCTACCAACTGCATCTTGGCAGGCTACCATATTTGCTGGGTTAATAGTCTGACTCCTTTTTATTTCTATCACCATAAATCACACATATATGGGTGTGTGTTTGCTTTATTTATAGAAAAAAAATCAGTCAAAACAGATAAACCAATACTTTGTCATTATGCTGCATCATTGCATATTGATTAAAATTGCTAGTACTAACTATAGATTGTCAACGCTCAATTAATTTTCACACAATGACTCAAAGCAAAATCAAATAAAGCCAGTGTACCTTTAAATCTTACAAATCTTAAAATCAAGAAGCAAAGCACTCTCTCCATTTTGAATAATCATTGGAAGCTCTGAGGAACATTTTCAGCGTTAAGAGGTTGGGAGAAAACAACAGCTGAAGAAGAGTCATTTTGGTCAGGGAACGAGATGGTGGATTTACCTGGGTTTGGGGGTACCCAGGAGCTGCCTTGGGCTGCAAAGCCACTTCCTTCCCCCGCATCCCCTTTTTTAAAGAGCAATCTGGGGCAGAGAAGGTTTCCCTTCTCAGTTTCAACACTGTAAAACCTGATACTGGGTAACCGCGATTATCATCAAAACGTGCAGCTAGAAGCTCTTCTACTGTAAATGTCTGTCAGACAGGGAGAAAGCAAAATAAATATACTAAATATAATTTAGTTACATCTCCTTCCTAACACTTCCTAAGATTTCACGCAAGTCGGACTGATGCAAAGCGACTTACAGGCTAGTACGTGAGGCCAGAAAAAGGCCCGATGCATCAGCTTTAGAGCAAAACTTCTTTCAAACTCCCTGAAGAGAGGGGGATGACGAAACCCGGGTGCCCGTGGCGGTGCCTCCTGCAAAGTGGTGCTTTGCATCTCCTCACCGCGACGGGCTCTGAAGCAGGCCACGCTTCGCGTCACGCGCGCCGGTGGGGAACAGGAAAGGGAGGTTTGTTGTGAGGTTTTGTTTGCTTTCGGCACAGTTTGGTACTTACAGGCTGAGGGGTGGCTTTTGGTTCAGTCGACTTCACGTGCAGGTGTGTCATCATGGCTTGCAGGCGCTCTTTATCTTTTGCAAGCTGAAAGGGGGGGAAAAAATATCCTCTGTTACTCGTACGAATAAAACCCAGCCTCTGCTTATTCCTAATTAAACAGCTGGCACCGAAGCACGAGACAGAAGAGTTTTACTGCTGAGTAGTTTGGAAATTGTATATGGTCTATCYGTGAGGTAAAGCTAACGCGTGGTGCTGGGTGTCACTATTTCCCAAAGCAAAATGCATTAGCCCTCGAGTGAGAAGAGCTAGACCTGCCGGCACCAAGAGCTTCACTCTAGCCCTGACAGCTAAAAGACAACAGTGAATCATATTTATTAACCAGCCCCACTCCAGCTCAGGAGGCGCAGCAGAAAGCAAGCGAGGCAGTGGCTCCGAGATGCATTTGCCTCCTTTCAGACCAGAAAACGAGTGACACAAATGGACCGTGGYTTTTACGTCACATACAGGCTTTGCGGCATGTGCAGCGAGCGCAGAGACAGCGGTGGTTAAACCACACGAGGCACCTCCGTGGGGCACGGCGGGCGGCCTCGGCTCTAGAAAACGCCCTGCTTTTACTTGAGAAGGTGGCACAGCCCCTCGGCGGGTCACCCTGGGCAGCCAGGCTGGGAACCTGAGGAGGGGCCCCCTGAGCGTGGGGCAGGAGCAGCAGAGGGAGTTGCCAGCATCCCTTTGGCATATGCCTGAGGGCAGCAGGGTGGGAAAGGCTAACGGCATCAGGAACTGCCCCAGAGCCCTCATCTCAGGGCACACAACGCCACGGGACCGATGCTTTCACCCCTTCTCATCGTCACATCATGCCCAAGAGTTGGGGCAAAGCTCCTGCTCTGATGTCTCTTGCATTTTTTGGTTGAGATCTGCACCAGGACACAGCTGGTGTCTCGGGATCACACCGTACGCATCCTTGGCCAGGACAGCTTCCCAATGCATCTCAACGCACAGGACAGACACTGAATCTCATTATTTTTGGAAGCAAGAAATTTTTTGTTATGTGCGGATAGGACTTCTTCCAGCTGCTCTTCAAAAAAAAATAGAGTGAAAAGATAGTAAGAAATCATACTAATGAAAAAGGGGTGTTATTAACCTACATGCCCAACATAAAGGCTCCTGTTTCCAGCAGGACTTGGATCAGGTTCTTACAAATGACAATTTTTGCAGAGCTGAGTTTTTGCTTTAGACAAGCCAGACTCCTGGTGCCAAGAGAACTGTGCTCGCATTCCAGCAAAACTTTAAACAACCTGCCCACCTTATCACCATCATCTGTTTGTAGCAGYAAAGTTGGGCTAAGTGTATATAAAAGGAGACTCGGTCATAAATCCCCATTCATAACCTTACAGTCAAGGTTGTCTTGCTCTCTGCAAGGCGAGGGGTTTCTGACCATGCCAGAAAGGCGTCATGATGGGATAAGACTTGGCACATGGGTTTCCAAGACAGGAATTAAATAAAGGAAAAAATGGTGTCACCACTGCATGCTCTCGAAGTGCAAAAGCAAAAATCGCTGGGCTTTTCAAACAGCTGCTCTTTTCTTGGTCAAAAATCTCAATGGCAAGAGAGAAAACCTGACACCTACAGCAGATCTCCTGCAATCCCATCACCAGATCTGCGCTGGACTTCACAGAAGAGCCGAAGGGCAGCGACAGGCTCTTATCGTAGCACTGCAGCAGAAACTTCTCCCTCTGAGAGTCCTCTGAGGACCTCTTCAGAGAAAGGAGAGGTCTCACCCCTCAGCCGCCGTGCTTCACACAAAACAAATTAAAACCGAGCAATAGCTGTACTCTCAGTGCAGCTCTGTTGTGCAATCTCTCATTCGTAGCAGTCGCTGGGCACACGGGCTGCTTGGCGGGGTCATCTGTGCATTAAATTTTGGTCTGCAGGCTACTGCAGAAGAACAACATCTTCTAGCCAAAATAAATAAAAGGCAGGCACCTGAAAGCTTCCCGCCTGCACCAGCGCGGCGGCAGGAGGGAAAGGCACCCGGGCAGCATGGGGCACACCCTGCAGCGCTTCCTCCGGGCCCCCTCGGCGAAACGGAGCGGTGCACCTCCCTCCGAACGGCCGGGGTCCTTGTTTGTAGTGTTTTCACTCATCATCTTAGCAATGCTTTTAACACCGTTTCTGGTGGACGGAGGTTATTAAAGATCCTCTCGACATTTCAGGCAGACACACGCTAGCATTTTGTCATAGTCTAGGAATTCAAACACTCACCCAGTTAGGCAGGAGTTTAAATTATGAAAAATAGAGGTCTCTCAGTTTCAAAGCACTGAAGAGAAGTAAAAAAATCTGAAGAATTTCTTTAAACTGTTTTCCCCTTAGGTCAGGAAGCAGTAGTGATATAAAACTAGAATGTCACTAGTAGCCCCTCCGGTCAGCAGGGTCATACAAAAGAAGCCACGAGGGCTTGGTCGGCCACCGACGGGAGCAAATTCTCACTGGTGGCACTCACTGGAGTGCAGATGGTCCAGAAATGGGGATTATTAGTAGTCATGCAGGAAAATGCTCTTGATCTACCGATAGCGTTCTTGGGCAAGGACTGTTCTGCCATGTACAAAAGGATCTGCTCTGTACAGGGGGTCTGAGGACTATCACACAGTCCCATCTGAAGCCTCATTCTTTTTTCCTATATCCCTTTGGAAAGCTCTGCATGGTGGGACTTTTCAGATGCCCACGCGGTTCACGATAAGCCTGATTTTGTGAGGTTTCCCTCACCTCTGTGGCGTACAACCATGATGCAGGTGCCTAACCGTGGTTCAACAGAACACACATCCAGAGCAAGGTACGTGCTTTGCAAACTTGGACACCAAGAGACATGCCTTGCCCCGGAGAGGTTAAATCCTAAAACTACACAGGCAGGAAAGGCAGGAGAGGGAAGGCACAGAAAGCGCAGGCCAGAAGGGGCTCAAGGCAAGCGGGCAGCACGGGAGTCTGGCGACCAAGGAGCAAGAGAGAAGGCATTAGGCACAGATGATGGAGAAACTGCACAGGAGGAAAAACAGACAGAAAATAATGGCAGGGAGCAGGGATGTGAAAATGGAAACCCAGCGAGGGCATTCAACATGAGCAACATGGCCACATCAACGGGAAGGGGAGATCACTTCAGCAGCAGGATTTTGGACAGACCAAGGACAAAGGGGAAGGAAGCCAGTCATGGGCAATGCAAGAGACAACCAAGACGTAGCCTCTTCCCTCCCATTACGTGCCTAGTTAGGCTGTGCACTAGAGAGGTTTAGGATCCACTTTTCAAGTGTCAATGGATGCTTTAGGAAAACAGGCGCAAGCAGTGTTTTCACTACACTGAAAATGGCCAGCTGTCTTCATTTTCTCCCATTAGGAGATACTTTTTTAAACTTATCATAGCCTTGTTGCTGTCCTGAAATGTTTTTCCACTCAAAGGTGGTGCTGCAAAATGGATGTCCTATTCCAGCTAAGAACTAGCTAAGGATAGGGATACRTTCCTCTGTTTGTGTTTTACCCAGCAGCCCAATTCTCACTATTTATAATGGCAACAAATGATCGTGTCAAGATGGTTTAAACAAAGTGAAATATGAGAAGATCTCTACCTTGTCTGTGATATTTTAAGTATGTTTGTGATGGAAATGCTGAGACCAAAGATACTTTGAGATACTTCTGCAGAGGGGCATTTGCAATCAAACACAAAACAGATCTGACCTGTTTTTTTCAAAAAGTTCATTTAAAAATTACTTTCTTTAAAAGACATTACACTTATCTCTGTCTACGACACTGATAAAACTATTGTGCATAAAATAAATGAGAGCATAAAGAAAAAAAGAAAGGCTTGCATTTGGGTCCATCACACTCAAAACCTGAAGGGCATCCCTCAGGTGGAATGAATTTGTTAAATTCCGCCCCTGCCTCGACRGGGCTGTACATGCACGAAATGGTGYGGCATTTAGATCTGGCCATGGTGTTGGACCCTGAACGGCACGTGATACTTCATAGCTCCACTGGAAGGCAAAGCTTCTCGTCAGTGCTGAGCACCGCGGGGCGAGTGGGAAAGGCTATGGGTCCCTCTTCTATCTAGCTCACAAAACTCAAACAGTCGGCCACAGGGCTTGTTGTCACCACTCTGTTGGTAACTGCTCCATTGCGGGAGTATCAGGTCAATGGTCTTAGTCCAACTGCCCCTGCTACAACACGTTGGGCGCTGCAGACAACATCATTGAAAACCCTGCTATTGGGCCAGACTTTTGTTTTATTATGGTTCTGTGCAAACACAAGTCACAGCCAGGCAAACTAGGTACTGGAGGACAAATCGTCGTACATATTTAGGCAGATTTTTTTTTTTTTTAAAGTATCAGAGGACTGATACACAGGATGAAAGGAGAAGGAGAAGAGAGGAGTTACAGGTACATTTCAGAAGCAGGACCACGCTCCTCCTCCACCTATCCTTGCTGGCCAATGTATAGATGGTCTCACTCTGTTAACAACATCCCTGTCTAAATTAAATGTCCAGTTCATCCTAGCTACTCTGCTAGTATGATTGTTAAATCCAGAACTTTTTGGCCCTCACGCCACTTTGAAATTATGTTCTTGTCTTGGGGACCTTATGCTGCCTTCCCATGCAATGACTCTAAACTAAGAGGTATTCCCCAGCACTAAACGGGTGTGAAACTCTAACTATTAGTCACTTATAACAATTAGTAGAATGCACCGCTGATAAAGCTTTCAAAAATATTTTCAAGGGCTTATGGAGAGGTGGTAACCAAGTACCATCTCTGTCCTGTCCAACTGTTAACATAGGGCATCCTCCTGTACTTCCAGGCACAGCCATTCCCAGCGACTGCAGAAGAGAAGGATTAAAGCTTTTCAAGCTGACTGTAACTGAAGAATCTAGATTTACCTTCAGCCTGAATATTACTGCATCTTGGTAAAAGATTATCTCGTATCTCAGTTTACCAGGAAGACTGCAGATTTTTTTTTTTTTTTCCCCTAATTCCCAAGAAACTTGTTAAAATAACAGACCATTTCTCATAACATTTTCTGCAAGACTCTGATATTTTATGACTGGTAGTTTGATTTTTATAAAACTTGTATTAAAATAGTTTATATTGCTTCAGCTAATAGTGAGTGAGTGTCATGACCAGCGTGTTCCTGAAAGTAAAATTTAGGAAATATCTATGAAAGAAAAAGGGTAATTTGTAAGATAAGAAGATAAAAGGCATTTTTTTAAATGCTTATCTTGAAAAGTAACAACAAGAAGTTTAAGTGTGTTTTTGCTGATTTTTCTCTCCAACTATTTGAAGCTATAAATGACTTAACTCAGTAAAATTCCAAATGTAATTATCTTCTGTACTTAGCCCAAGGCTTTCCATATATCTCTACACTGCTGTCTTGCATACAAAATAGGTTTTTCAATAGCTGGTAACTATATAATGTACAACATTGTTTTAATTTCCCCTTCCTTGCTAACCTCTTGCCTACACACAGACACACTGTCAAAGCCGCCCAGCCGGAGCAGCGAGGTGCAGGAGACAGAAAGGACTCAAAAGCATTTGGAAAGGCAGTTACACAAGCAGGTCATACGTTTGCATCGCATTCAGTATATTCCAATTTACCCCCCTTTTGGCACTTTTTAAAAAATTATTTGCTACAAATGGCAAAAAATAATAGTAATAATAATAATAATAATAATAATA